>VWZN01003887.1:1684-14547 GCA_013396955.1 Regulus satrapa
GAGGCGTAAACCTGCAGGTGAAAAGCATTGTTGGAAGGAGAAGGGTAGGGAGGTGGGGGAAACATGTGGCCACCGCCATTTTTGAGCCGGGCCATGTGCTCGCAGCCATCTTGGGTTTCAGCCACACCACCTCCATGCAGTGTGGGGGGTTCACTTTTTAAACCCTGATTTTTAGGGGTTTCTGCGGGAATAGGGGGGGTAAAGGGAAGGAGCCCTGTTTACCTGCATACTGTCAACAGAACTATGAGGCTGGGGGGAATGCACGGTTCCTGGGAGGCAGCTAGCCTGAACCCCCTGAGTAGCAGGTTGGGACCCATGTATTTCCTCTAGCCCAGGGACAGAGTGTCTGGGGAAAAGGGAGGGGGAAGCTGGGNTGGGGAAAATGGAGGGGGAAGCTGGGGATGTTTGCTCTAGCTGGCTTGTCTTCTCCTCTTTTAGTAGTCTTTTCTGAATTAAAAGAAATATAATCAGGAATTTAGAAGCATTAGAATCCCCCTCTTCTGTTCTAAGAGTTATTAAGTTTCCAGTTCTGTCCCATGTACTAACAGACTGTAAATTCTGTAATGTAAGTTGAGGGAATTTATCAGACAGCCAGAGATCAAAACGTTTTATCTTTTTGTTAGAAACTGAATTTTTCCCATCCCCTAGAATTTCCTGAACCTGAGGGTAAATAGAAGTCCTGTTTTGTTGGTAGAGTGAGTTGCCCATAGTTCTTACCAACTAAAAACCACCCTCTTGCAAAAAGATGTTCACAGCCCACGTGGGGGAAAACTCGCCGCTTTTTTCTCCCCACCCCCACTGGGGTAATGGAGAAACCACAGCGGTAAGCCACGTGTTAGTGGCGAGGGGTTTAAACTGCTGTTGTTGCCGTGCCATGGCATGGAAAAGCCTCTCCCCCCTAGGGAAGCTCTGCAGCTCCAGTGCTTCCAGGTCTGACCCACACTTGCCTTGGTGCCGCTCCATGCCTGCCACGGGGTACTCACTGCTTGCGGCGCTGCCACCACTGCTCACCGCGGACCTCACACCGCTCACACACCCCCCCAGCGCTGTTGAGTCATGTGGTTGGGGCCACTTGGCCTCTTCCACCACTCGCCAGCTCAGGGCCACGCCGCCGCTCCCCGCAGCTCTCTGTGGAGATTCACTCACCCTCTGCAGGCTCCGGGGATCTGTGCAGCTGTGCAAAGAGGTCCTTCATCTGGGACTGACCTATCTCACACAGGAGACAGGATACCAGTCCCTCTCTCTCAGTTCCGTCGCGCAAAAAACGACTGGCTACTGAGACAGCGTCTGACTAACCAAAAAAAAGCTTGTAAAATCCAAGGATTGAATTCCAACTTCTTCACTGAGCTACTGACAGTAGGAAAGAGCCTCACATTGGGCGCCAGACTGAAATAACCAGCTTTTTGGGGTTCCCCTGTGCCAGCTTGGGCTAGCTAGAACCACAAGGGAATTGTGCTGGACCCCCAAGACAAAGGCAAAGGTCAGAGTCTGCTCCATCTCTCCGGAAGTAAATCTGAAATGTTTATTCTGAAGGGTTTCCAGGGAGTAAGAGAGACCAAAGGAATTCCCAGGGGGAGTTTTGAGACCTTGTAAAGGGGAGGGGAGGGAAATTATCTTAGCCAATAGGTGAGGACCTCAGGGGAGGAGGAAAAGGAGGGTTTAACCATGTTACAATGCCAGGATGGGGGGAACACAGGACAAACCATTTGTGCAATAGTAATATAAAGCTTGTGATATAAATTAAATCCCACAAGGTAGGAAAAATACTAGGAACTATGTAACGATATAATAGTCTACAGAGCTATGAATATATGAAAAATACATAAAAAGCAAAAATCTTTAGGCATCAATGCAAGCCAGGATGCCATTGGCCTTTTTGGCCACCTGGGCACACTCTGGCTCATGTTCAGCTGGCTGTTGACTAGCACCCCCAGGTCCTCTTCATCCAAGCAGCTTTCCAGCTATCCAATCACAGAATATTCTGAGTTGTAAGGGACCCACAAGGATCACTGAGTTCAACTCTTAAGTTAATGGCCCATACAGGCATTAAACCCTCAACCTTGGTGTTATTAACACCATGCTCTAACCAGCTGAGCTAATGATTATGTAATCATTAAGTAAATTTTGCATCCAAGAAATTTTCATTAGTTTCAAGGTAAAACCACAGAACAATATTGTATCTTACAGGATCCCACATTTTATAAAGATAACTGCAGATGGAGTTCAGGAGTTTAGTAGTTGAAGAATATGTAATTCTTCCATACTTAACATGCCTTAGTTGTGAGGGGCAGGGCAGAAAGGGGCCTATTTTTCTGAGTACCTAAGCTCTAAAATTTAGAGTATATTCAGACTTCTCTGATTGGCTTATGTGAATCGTAAATTGCAAAAAATCTTGGGCTGGGTGAGCTTCTATCTCGATATAAAAAACCCAGTTAAACTTCTTCCTTTCTTTCAATGAATAGGATAAATGACATGTGTGTTTTTTCTTTGAATTCTTTCTACTGAACTGAATTAGGGCCAAGAAGTTTGTGCCAGAATTATATAAAATTTTGAAAAACTGATTCTATAGTATTGATAAATACCTTCAATTGGTTTTGCAACAGATCAGCAATAGAAATCTTACCCAGTCGTCTTAGTGTTTTCCTTATGCTTAGAGAAAAAATTGTAAATAAGACAGACATAAATGAAAAATGAAAAATGTTGTTACAAAACAGATAAAGACTTTTCAAATATTTAGCATTGTCTGAGAACCAGACACCAATGCTATATACTATATGAATGATGGCGACAAATTTGATCTTTCTCTGAGATGCAAGTAGTAGTGGCTTGGCACATTCTTAAATCAACATGGGAAATTTGCTGTACAGTGAAACTGTCCTATTGGTCGGCATCGCTTCTTGAGGATGGTGTGAAGAAAACATAATTGGAGTGTTTTCATGTCACAGTATGAAGAATTTTGTCATTACTACCTTTGGGCAGATAGGAGCAAGAATCTTGCTTGTCACTTAGGACTGTTAAACTTCAGTTTATTTGACCTAAAAAATATACCATTTTTCATATGTATTTCTGAGGTTTTGAATTAATTTTATTGTGTCTACAGCATCAATAAGCATTTTTCATTCCTTATGGAAGCTTTTCTTAACTGAAATAAAGTCCTAATTGTGGCTTTAACATCTGTTTAAATGTATGCAAATGAATTTAATGTAATTATTTTATTCTCATATCCTGACATAAAGCACTCAAAACTGAAGAATTACAAGAAGCTTTGCAGAAAAAAGATGAAGAAATGAAGCAAATGGAAGAATGATAAAAGAGTATTTTAAAAAGGCCAAAAGTGTGTGCATCTGGGTTCCAAGTTATTGATCCTTCCCTAACAGGGTGTACCACATTTTCGCTCTGTATGAATAAAACTAAGTATCTATACTTGTGACTACTATCTAACAAAACCTTTGTATTACTTCTGTACACATATGTGCCCTACTGATACAGATTTATATTACTCAGAAATAGCTCCTTAAATGTAATAAGTGGACTCCAATGATTTCTGGTTCTGAGTTCTCTGGTGGCTTTGAGGGTCCTTCCCCCGCATCATCATCATCCACTGGGCAATTGGTTTTGGTTTTGTGTTTTCCTCTCTGGATAGGAGCAACTGCCATTGGCTTAGGCTCCATGTCTGGTTTGGCTGCAGACTGAGTGACTGGGGTATCTGCTGATTTATCTTCCTGCCTTTCTGGCTGTATCTGCTGCCCCACAGTATCTAGCAGCAAATGATAAGCACATGCCAGGGCTCAGCATATTGCAATGAGTTTCTTCTCATTAGAGTTGTCATTGCACTTCTCATTCAGATATTTCCCCACCTCAGCTGGATTCTGAATTTGTTCAGGGGGAATGTTCCAAGCTATCAGGTCAGAGAATTCCTTCAGGGTTTGGCCCATGTCCTCCCATTCCCCACACCACTCAGGATTTTCCATGCTTGGGTCAGGTGTCTGGACAGCCTCTCTGGACATCTCAGCCCCTATTCTAGACAAGCTGCAGACCATATGGAAGAAGCCTACCAGATAAAATACTGGGAAGGTGGTCTCTTTAACATCCAGGGGAAACTGAAAATTCTCAAAAGGTGATGTACCAAATTTAAAGGGGAAGAAGGAGATGAAAGGCTGGGGAACCTCATCCCCTGCTTCTCCTCTGACAAACTGGGTGCAATTACTAATAAATCCCCAAAGCAGGCCACTGAAACTAGGATGGAGAAACAACAGACCATACACATTTTTAACAACTCCCAGTATCTCTGTTAACTTTCCATAAATCATTATCACCAGGCACATCAGTATAGCAAGCCTGATTTGTATCCCCACGCAATAAAAGTTACATGTCAGGGACAAAATTGGCACTGTGGATAGGCAAACAGGCCTAGGGACCAGAGAGACATTATTACCTCAAACCACATGGTGGCTACTGACTGCTTTAATCCAATACAAAATTATAAAAACCAAAATGTAATTACTTTTTTTCACTTTCTCTGGCCATGCATTGGGCACCAAATTCTTTGTCTTGTTTTGAGACAAAGGAGGAAACGTCCTGAAACGGGTGTCTCCTCTAAAAAATGGTAGGTTTCAGCAGCCCCTCCCGCACACGTTCAAAAATAATTTATTGGAGGAAAGTGAGAAAAACCTGTTTATTTAACAAGCAGGACATGAAAAAAAGAATGACTAATGTTAGATCATAAATCTTCTCGTTGTGGAGAAAACTGGTGAAATTTTTTAGAGTCCTGCTCTTGCTCTTCTGAGATCTGGAGCTGGGGTGTGGCAAACCAAGGCCTCCCCTCCGGGTCACGATGTGAGGCTCCCAGTGATGTTTTGGTGTTTTAGACCAGAGCAGAGCTGAGAAATTCCAGAAGAAGTATCCACAGTACCAGGAAAAACTTCTTACCTCAGCTAGTGTGAGATGTTGCATAGTGATTTGTGTCATTATGGAAATACACCATTAAATCAGTATAAAACAAGAATGCTGAGCTTTAAAGCAAAACATAGACATGAGACAAAGGAAAATATAATGATTTCTTTTTTTTTTTTGTTCAAATCACTTTGCTGTAAATTGCTGCATTTTTTTACTTTTTGCTATTGCTTTAGCACATAATCATGAATTGTATCCATTTCTTATGTATAAATTGTGTCCATGTATAAGGAAAACTGCAGGCTTGTTGCAGGCATGTAAGAACTTGTCACTGCTGTACCCACTTGCTAGGAGTGTAACCTGGTAAACATGTTTGAACCTTGTCCAGACCTAGTGGAGACTTGTAGCCACTGCAGCTTACCTAGGAGACTGGGGGTGGCAAACATGTTCGGGCTTGCTCAGACTTGTGCTCCAGCACAGTAGGTTTGTCACAGCCCCACCAGAGACTGCCTATAAAAGGGGCAGTGACCAGGGGTAGGACAGACGTGTTAGTGGAGCACAGACTCACCACGTCTCCAGCGCTGTTTGCTTGTCCCTTATTAACAAACTAATAAATTGCCTTATTGATTAACCAACTCGACTTTGCTGACCAAAATTTATCACAATTTGGTGACCCCAACGAGATGAATTTCTACCCCTTTAGGGGAGAACAACTGATCCTGGGAAGACACCCCATCTTTGGTGGCCTTGGGTGATGGTTGGACTCTGCTGAGATAGGAAATGAAGCGTATGAATAGGGGACTTTTAAATGAAATTGGGAGCTGGGACTGCTTGTTTGAAGTGACTTAGAATAAAGTTGGAGACCAGGGGCATTTGTTGAAGGGATTTTATTTAGAAGTCAGGGGCCAGAGGCACCGAAGGACCAGTCAGGGATGGGTCNAGACAAAAATTTATAGCTGCTAGCAAAAAAGAAACTAGCTAAAAGCAAAGCTGTCCTCTCTCTATCCATGCTAGACAACACAGCTGAGAGAGAACCCAGGGGAGGAAGTGCAAAAACCACGCCAAAATAATTCCACTGGCTTCCCCCCCCTCTCCCAGAGCTAGCTTAAAGGTACAGGGCTCATGTCTCAACATAAAGCAGATGATAGGGGATACAGTATCATACAGTCACTCTAAGACAGGGAATTTTTAAAGGTCTACCAGCAGAAGAGTGGGGAAAGCATGCTGGCATGGATTTTGTGAGCTTTGGATAGTGGCACTGTGTCTTTCCACTTATTAATGTGTGAAAAAAGGTCTATTAAGCCCTACAGCCAGTGGGGATCAGATACAATGGGGATATGCACAATTACAAAATATCAGTGGTCCTGATGGCCAGAATGGTGCTGCACCTACACTATACAAAAGTTTGGGTGTAGCAGTTTTAACAGCATATGCAGATGCTGGCAACTTAGTGTTGTTCCTTGGAAATTGGTGTACAATGGAAGGAGGTATTAGTTTCTTGTGGCAGATGGGGATGGATCATGCTTTAATTACAGCATCTAGTCTGGATGGGGCAGCATTAACGAAAAGCGTAAAAATGCAGGTTTTGAGTGGGATGTCTGTTTCACTTAAACCCTTGATTCTAGCAGCAGTCATGAATGATACTGGTAATATAGGCACCCTAGCAAATACCTTTAGGGAAATTTGGGTGCTAGTTTTGCAACCAGCTGTGTGGGTTCTGAATGAAAATAAGTTGACAAAACCAGAGTTACTTCACAGGTGACAAATAAACAAATGTGGAATGATCTTGTGCAAGCCAGTGTCCCACCATCAGAAATAAATGGGATCACAGCATCAGAAGTGTTTTATCAGCAAAAGTTAGTGCCTATGCAAAAAAATTCTTCCCCCTCAACCTCACCTGCCACATCACACTGAGGCACTGCCTGGAAAATGTGAAACCACCAGAAATGGGTTAGGAAGAAAATTGTTTGGCAATGGACCAAGCAACAAGAGGCCTCCAATGCCTGCCAAAGTGCTTTCATTGAGCATGCTCAATTATACACTCCTAGGCAAGGATATTCTTTTGAATTCAAAGTAACAATTCTGGATGATATAGCCTGGTGGGGATTGTGGCAGATGACTGGGATGAAAAGTTGAAAAAATCTCTAGTATTTTGGTCCAAGGGATTACAAGACTGCTATACATTATACCCTGATGGAAAAATGAATTTAAGCCATAGTTTGGGCACTGCAAGTAAATGGAAGACTCACAGGCCAAAATAGCATGACTGTACACCACTAGTACAAAACACAGTGAGGACTGAAGTTCTTTCAGATGGTGTGTCTCCCAAAATATTAGCCACAGGGGAATTGGAACTGTTTATACCAATGGAATCTGTGTTGGTACTGCAACCTACTAATCTAGATGTGAACATTCATGTAAGAACTCCTGACAATGCAGTGTGGTTCTGTACTCTGTCTTTTCCCCTTATTCTATATACTATATAAATATCATATTGTTGAGTTCTTGAATTTCAGGTATCTTTGACACAAACCCAACATCAAATAGAAGTTTGAGCTGAAAAAACATAAGCCAAAACTCTTCAATCTGTGTGAGCTATCACCCCATCTTAAGCTACCAGACCTGGAATAATTTCAGCAGAAGGAGCTGGAGCAACAGCATATGCATTACTATAAGGAGATGACATTACTATTTTCCTCCCTTATCTCAGGCTGGCTCATGGGCTTGTACTGTGAGCATATACCTTGGATACCCTTCTGCAAGATCATTTTGTAAATACCCGTGTGTGCCTGTGTGTGGTTATTTTTTACTGCAACTAACTTATTCCAAGTGGTGACTATAGAGCACCTGATGTGCCCTTGTGCAAGGTTTAATTTGGACATCCAGGGCAATTGTTGCCTTAAGTTTGTGAATAACTGCTGTACACCAAGGAACATTGATTACTGATAAACTACTGCCCTCTTCAACATCATAAACACTGTTGAGTTTGAAGGCTGCTTCAACCTGACTGTTGAATCAGCTGGAATGATGATATTCATCTTCAGGACTTAATACATCAAATCACACAACCTACTGGTGGTGTCTGTCTAGCTGAGTGTTATAAGTCCCTGCCAAGAAGGGTGGGACACAACTCAGAGCATTAGATGTTTATTCCTTTTTTTTCGTATGCTGTTTTAAGTGCCTCTGTAAATTCCCTATCCTAAATTTCCAGCCCCAGGAGCAGTGCTCTTGAGTGAGGGGGTAGAATGTTGGGAGGAATGGATTAAAAAGTGGAAGACTGGCAAGGAGGACTGTAAATCACTCAAGTGACCTTGTAGCTGGGAATAACCCTTGATAAACCAATGTGAACAGCAGCCAGTGATCCTCTGTCATGGACTGAGTTTAACGGTGCCTTTCTCTCCACTTGTGTGCTTCTGCCTGGGTGTTGCTTCAGTAAACCCCCAGGTCAGCAAGGTAAAGGGGATAATTTTACTCTGTGTTTTAGTCATATGCTTGTGGTTGTCCCAGCTGCCTTCCTATGCTGACTTACACATAGGTGCTTCATTACAAGAGACACACAGACATGCTTGGAAACAGTTCAACCAAGGGCCATGAAGATAACTGAGGGACTAGAGTTCCTCTCCTATGAGGAAAGGCTGAGAGAGCTGGGACTATTTATTCTAGAGAAAGTCTCAGGGAGCATCTCACCCATGCATACAAATTACTTGAAGGGAGGATGAAAACAAGATGAAGCCAGGCTCTTTTCAGTGGTGCCCAGTGACTGGACAAGAGACAATGGGCACAAGTTGTAACATAGGAGGTCCTGTCTGAGACTCAGGAAACACTTTTTCACTGTGAAGGTGACTGAGCTGTGGAACAGGCTGCCCAGTGGGCCTGTGGAATCTCCCTCCTTGGAGATGTTCTAAAGCGTCCTGGACATGATCCTGGGTAACCAGCTCTAGGAGGCACTGCTTGATCAGGGAGGTTGGACTGGGGACCTTCAGATGTCCCTTCCAACCTCAACCATTCCACAATTCTGTGAACAGACAGGGGCCCCAAGAAAGAAATGCATGCACATGTAGAGACTTGGCTTTTGAGGCAAGCTACAGTGTCTGTAAGTAGTCTGTAACAGTCCACACCCTTAAATAATATGCCCAAAATAGGTTAAAAAAAGCTCTCATTTCTTTTAAAGACAGAAGGAGAGAGACAAGTTAGAAGTACTGTCAAAGCTCACAGTTATTCCAGTCTCATTGCATGTCAAATGAGCAATCATGATAGTACTTTCTGTGTAGAATCACTATTAAAACATTACCTTTGTGTGATATGAACAATTATATGAATAATTTATACCTAAATAAGGTATATTTAACACAAAAAGGAAAACATTAAAGAAAGTTGAACAAAATTTGGTGTTAGGGCACACACAAGACCTTTGCAGTAGATTCCAGTATTGGACCTTGTTTTTTGTCTCCTACAGATGACTACAAAGTTCAATTCCACTTGGATATGATGTCTAACAGGGCAACACAAGAGTCACAATACAGCAAACCATCACACTATGTAAGCAAAAATATAGCTCATTGCAGAGTTTTCATTAATACATAGGGAGAGCAAATAAAAAGGCCATTGGTCATGCGCTACTCAAAGGCTACTTCATGGCTGCAAACTGCTAGTGAGCATTAATTTTTTTTTTTTGTCACATTACCTTTGAATAATGGAAAAGCTTTGGTGTTTTGGGAATGGGAAAACACTACAGTGTTTTATAGTTTTACTCCTTGTACTTAGATTTTTTTAAATTACAAGGTCACTAAAACTCATGCACACTGAAATAAAAATCATGCAGTAGTTAAGGTAAACCATCCAAGCAAGTTTTATTCATTAATATTCATAAATACACACAGCAGCTTCATTAGAGATTTTTTCATTTTTTCCTCTTCAGTTTGAATGTGGAGTATTAGGAGAGCTTTTTTGCACATCAAGCTACAGGACACAGAGCTTTTTTTTCTCTGCACTGCAACCTATATTTATCTGCTAAAAGTAAAAATTGGTTAAGTGGAAATGATTATCGTATATATCTTTTCTCTTTTCCTTTGAATGTACACAATGTAACAAGTGACAGATCTGAAATTACAATCACCAAAACAAACCCAAGATAGTTGTCCACTTTCATTGGCAAATACAGCACAGAGGACATTGTCTGCAAAGTGGGATGCCATCAAAGAGGAGGCTCATTTCCTTTATTATTCTCTTTTAAATTTAGGTTTTCTAAAGCAACATCTAGAGGCATAATATCTACACAGCCCATAGCACCAAAATCAGCAATCTCTCCCCGTTCATCCTCATCTGAGGAGGAACTTTCTTCCTGCATCAAAGTGGACAGTAGAAGCTCTTGAACAAACAAGCTGCGATCTGCCTGTTCGCTTTCTTTTGATTGACACTCTGCTTCTGACATCTTAAGATCATTTAACCTGCAGAGCAACACAGAAAGACAAGACAGGCTTAGTAGTATCATCAACAAAATGGGCTTTCGCTAATTGCTTGAACAGTTGGACTGATGCATGCTGAATAACATCTGAAAGCTATTCCCTTGAGAAGCAACCTAGGTACTGGTGTACTTCTCTTGACATGTAGAGATCTGACAATAACTGGCACTCCTGATGCAAGAATACAAACATTTAACAATCTTGTTCCTAGATGCTTCAAAAAAATTCTTCATAGAAGTAGATTCTAAGGCTGAAGGGGAAAAAAAGAATCTATTTCAAAAGTTTGTTTCCCTCCTCACAGGGATTTTGTTTTAAGAGGCATTAAAATTCTCTAGTCATCTCTTAAGTGCTCATTTTGTCCCCATGGCAACTTCTAAATGCAAGCATGACACAAAATACATTACTACACACATAATGCCCAGAGATTCCCAAAGCACAGTACTTCATTCCCTTCACTTATCAGTCCATGCACCGTCACCTATTAGAAGCAAGAGAATTGCTTGCTTCAGTTCTATCCTAGCTCACAAGATCAGTAACTGACATTTGCAGATACTTTCCTTAAAGTTATGATTTTCAAAAAGCTTTGTATTGAGAAATCAGCATGATAGCAATAACTTATCACAACCCCAGTTTCTAGACACAGAAACTGTTTAAATGATTTTGTTCTTTCTCAACATGCAACTGAAAAACATCCTCCCCCTTGAATCCAGAAAATCAATATTCTAAACCTCCAAAAAGAGCTGGAATGAGAGTGGGCAACTCTTCTATAGTAGAATGGACTAGGTGATGGTTGTAGCTCTCTTCCAAGTGAACTATGCTGTTCTATAGAACTGTAGGAGCTAACTATACTTTCTGAAACAGATATGCATGCCGGTTATTAATAGCACAATCCTTTTTTAAAATAAAAAATATTTTATATATAAACCTCTATTCAACCTTCAGCCTTTAAAAAAGATTAATTTCATATTAAATAAAACTAATTTTATAGTTCTCTCCCCTCACATTATCAGCATAGAAGTTTGAAACATATTATTGTAAAGGGTCTTGTCATATCAGAAGTAGTAGGGTAAACAAACACAGCTTAACAAGGCAATATCCCATATGTTTCTCTTCAAACTGAGAAACAACAAGTAATATTTACTAACAGCCTAGGAACAAACAGCAGGGTTAAAAAGGTGATGCTACAAATACAAACAAAAGCATAGTATCTCAATTACAAACTTCATTAGTGATCTGGCAGTAGTTTCACTGAAGTCTATGTTCACAACAAGACAAGAAAAAAAGAAATGGAAGAAGAGTTAAAATCACAGACCAAATTACCTCATAAGAAGAAACTGGGAATTCTGTATAGTCTGATGATTGTTTTCTGAGTTAGATGTATTGGTTGCTGCTATAGATTGTGTAAGAGTGGTGGGTATGCTGCTTGTGTTAGTGCGTCTAGTTGCATTGCGTGCAGTTTCCAGTTGTTGTCTTGCTGCCTGTGCATGCTGTCTTTCCAACTGCAGTTGCATCTGCAGCTGCTGTAACTGAGAAGCAGAAGGGCCAGAAGAATTGAGCTGCCCTGCAGAACGTCTCACGCCTGATAACTGAGATAAAAGCTCTGCCAGAAAAGAGAGAAGTTTCTACAGTGAAATCTGCTTAAATACGTATCACACAACAACATAATTATGTCCTGAATACCAGTATATCAATTCCTTTGCTTTCTAAAAATTTTAATTGATGAAATTAATGAACAAATTGTACTGATTTGAAAAGCTTCATGGGCTATCTATTACAAGCACCCCACATCTCAAAACCCATGGGAAAATTAAGAATTATTTGAAGAACTATGTATAAAAAGGAGTCAAAGCCTAAAGCTTTTTAAACTGATAAGGGTCAACCTATGGGCAATACCATATAAGCAATATCATGTGCAAGAATTCTCTAAAATTTGATCTTCAAGTTAGTCAAAATAGTTATTAACCCCTTCAGTTCTGACTTCAGTTGGTGGCTTTATGCACCTTCAATGCATATTCCAGAGGGAAGCTGTGCTGCAGGAAAGAAAATAATTTTAGCATAATTTCAGACATTTTAAGAAAAAAAATCAGTCCAGAAAGGTTTTTTTAAATGCTGCATTATATGAAAAATATTTGACCACAGGAGGGGTTTTTTTTTGTGCACTTTTTGACCTCTGCTCAAAAAAGAGAAATTCTAATGATAAAATAGTTAAATCTAGCCTGGATTCCTTGCCTCCAGAATTCAAGACTGTGACAAATTATGTCCATGCTAAGCATTTCCCATTAATAAAAAGCTAATGCCCAGCAATTTGCTACATATTATATTCCACACAAAGTTGTGAATACTACTTTGTTGTGTATGATACAAGGAGGGCAGAAGTAGTAGATTACCTTTTTTCCCTATCCATCCAATCCTCATTAAAGCTGTAAGTCATTATTACAGGTAATGAAAATTTTCCTTCCATCTCACTTTCATGTTATCATCCTTTGAAACTAGGCTTTTCTTAGGGGA
>VWZN01003888.1:0-40913 GCA_013396955.1 Regulus satrapa
ACCACATTGAATGACTCTACTTTGGTGCTGGGATTTGCCACAGGGAAAGATTTGCTTGAAGAAGAGACAGTGCAGTCAGGAAGCCACTAATTTGTAAACAATAGGTATTGAACACAATTGTCTAGAGGATGGACAAGTGCTCTGTAAGACACATACAAATGTGTTTGTGTCTCCCACCATTATTTCTAGTCTGAGGCCTCCACCTGAGTTTTTTTTCTTTCTAACTCTAGTAGTATTTGTGGTAGTAGTTTTGAAGTTTAATACACTGTATTTTCATTTGTGTATTAGTTAAAGGAGGATTTAGTATGATCCATTGAAACAAAGCCTGAAAGCAAAAGAATGCAGACCTTTTATCTGTCTCCTGAAGCAGCCAGTGAATAAGACCGGAGAGTCAAAAAGAGCTGAGAAGGTTCTTAAATTTTGAAGAAAATTCAGTTGACCTGCTCAGATATTACTTCCCCTCAGGAAGATAAAACAGCAGAAAGAGAGATGTGATGTATTAAGCAGTGTTGGCACTGACAGAAGAGATAATCTGGCCAAGACTCAGTAAGAAAGCTTGGTATTTTCAAATAGAGATAGCAACAACCTGGAAGAATTCAACACTTGCTGATGGACCTTAGTCACAGACACTTAAATAAATCTTCATTTTGAGATCTGTCATTCAGAATTCTAAAGGTACACAGTGTTTGTTTAAAAAAACACTGGTTTGGGTAACAGCTAGGTAAAGACTGTGGTGGGTAGCAGCTGGAAATGTGACTTCACTGAAGGGAAGCTCACTGCACTTAATCTAATCCTTATTAAAATCTGACTTCAGCAATTTTAAACTAAGTATTTTTTAGTAACATAACTAGTGGACTTACATATTTCAGCCAACACAAAAATGTAGGATTCCTCTTGCTTTCCTCTCTCTGCATGCAGTTATTCACAGCTAAATGAAATAGGGAAAACCTCCCCTATTTTGAAATGCAAATAAACTACATGTTACATGTTCCGGGTTTGATGCTTACCAACTGGTATGGCCCCTGACCTGAGAAGAGTCTACTGTGAGGGAACAATCAGAGAAAGCTGTAGTTTTGGGCTTTTTGTATTGACATGTCCCAATTCAGTCCAAGTTCATTACCGACTTAGTCCATTATCTTTTGATCGTAGCTGGCCTTTCTGTAGTGATTGACATGAACAGGTCAAACTGTTGTTGAAAGAGGAAGGAGAGAAAGGCTTTACTGTGTAGCAGGTTCACACAGTAGGTAAAAATTTAGTGAGAGCAGAGGATGGTGATTTCAATGACCATAAATTGCTGCCAAGAGGTCTGTGCAAAGAGTTGACAGGCATATATATCCTGTGGGGCAGGTATATGCTGCAGCCCAACCTATTCTGTTCAATCTCCCCAACACTCAGGAGGAATTTATGGCTCTACTGCTGTAGGCATAGGCAAAGAAAATACTCTTCAGGTATGTTATAAAAGAAGATATGTCTGCACAATTTTTAGATAAATCTAAACTTTGTGTGGGAAATTTTTCCCACTGGCAAGTAGAGAGTTTCTCACTTATCAGATCTTTTTCCTACTTGTGGGACCCAAGGCTCACACTGCTCGTCTGGCATGAGGCTGTGGTCAGTCTTCTAAAACCATGAAATAATTTGCTCTCCAGGTTATGGGTAGGAAATATATAAGACCCAAGACTAAATTAACTGGCTTGTGATCATTACACAGAAAGTGCTGAATGCATTTTCTCAGCTCATTACTGTCCTGACTCTGCATACAAGGAGAGAAACCAGACAAATTAAGGGATTTCTGCAAGACAACATCTAGCTATGTCACATCTAATCCCATCCAGGTGCTTAAACAGGAAGGAAGAAGTTTTCTGCTTTCAAGCAATTACCCTCAAGATTTTTCAACCAAATACTACCACAGGAATCAGAGAACAGTATCTTACAACACCCCAAGATGCCACGCACAGCCTAGCAGTGCTGGCTCTGTTCAAAGAAAGCATGGTTGCATGTGTTAGATTTAACTCCTAACAAGTGGTGGTGGAGTTCAAATTCTGCAGTTTTTCCACATTTCTCAAACTCTGTGAAATAAAATCTTAGCCTTTGCATTATTATGCATTATTACAACAAATTCTTCTTAAAAACCATTTATACGTGGAAAAAAAAAGCGAGAGATAACAGAGTGGGAAGTTAAAAGTATAATTGGGATGGCAAGGCAACTAGGGGGTTAACATTTTTTGGTTTTAGGTGCTTAAAACACTTATATTGAAATGGGCCGGAGGTAAATAAAATAACCAATGTCCTCTAAGGCTTATATAAAATACACTGATGTGTTTGTCTTGTTTTTGAGAAAGGTGGGGAGGCTGAATTATGTGTGCTGTAGCCCTTGCCAACATCAGAAACATCTTTAAATAATTAGAGCAATTGGGTAGCCAGGGCTCTGTTTTTACTTTTTTACAAATCAGGAGACCTCATGGGCCAAATGAATACATAATGTTGGTATGCTTGTTTAAATGGGTGTATATCAAACTTACAGCATGTGAATATGAACCACGGTGTGTTTCTCAGAGAAGATGGTAAAGGCCATGTTTCCTGAGACTGTAGAGAGGTTGGACTCTGTCAGTAAGTGCCAAGTCCCCCATTCCTTTGTGTGCCTCAGACTGAAAAAAAGTGACAAAAGATGATAAAATAACTCAGAGATATATTGAGAGATATCAAAGACATATTTGAGAGAGAGATAAACCCCTTACCCTGTGTCTTCTGCAGCATATAGCAGGGGAATGGGGCCCTGGGAGCCTGCTACCTCTATCCAAGGTGGGCAGGCTCCAAGGATGAAGGTTCCTAGTGAAGAATAGGAAAAAGATCCTTTTTCTGTGATTGATACGTGAAGAACTTGAGTCTTTCCAGTTGAACAGTGACCATTTTAACTGTCATGGATTTTAATCATTGGAGCTTTTTTAAAGCTCTGGGCGGTCACTTTTGGAAAGTTTTAACCTTGCTCTCTACAGTTACAGTTACTGTAACAGTTAACCTTGCTCTCTACAGTCTCCACAGTTACCAAAAGACATAAGGAAAAGTGAACTTGGGCTTGGAAGGAGAATCTAGTAGGGCATTTGAGCATACTCAGAAGTTACTACTCTCTGTTCAGTGTTTGTACACTCTGAGAGCATTTTAACATGTACTGCATTAACTGTGGACATGCAGACAATACTAGTCAGGACCAACAAGTCTGGTGCATTTGTTTGTAGTTCTTAGACTGCAGCAGAAAGAATAAATGCTCAGAGATTGCTTTTCTTTAATTATTTCAAGATATATTGTGGTGGTGCACAGATGTAATGATCCTGGAATTTTCTGTAACCCCACCCTGAAAATGTGACGTGCCTTTCTCTTCCCCTCCCCTCCTTGGCCCTGGAATCTTATTGGTTGTTGTTCTGTGTCTCCCCACCCCTCTCCCGAGGTTTGAAATTCCCGGGAAATCCTTTCCCGGTGTCCTTTTCCTCCCAGATTCCAGCCTGGAATAAATATCTACTTATCCCGGAGGGAAAGCGATCCCTTTGGTCTTTTATCTAGGTCGTGAAGGACTCCCCTTTTCCCTCCATAGCTAGCCAGATAATTTGGGGGGAACAAGGCGGGTTACTTCAATATATCTCTATAGGAAAAAAGAAAATAGGTGGAGGATGCATTTGCACTTGAAGTACAACACAGAGCTACCATGGGCATCAAGAAATCATTATTTTTGCCATGCAGCTGAATCTACCCATACTTCCTATACTACATACTCCCAATGCCTGATTTAGAACAGAGGTTGCCACAAATGCTACGTTGAAACATAAATAAAATGAACAGTAAATGCAGGGGCTGGAAAAGCCTGCATCACATTTGAGATCAGGAAATGCCAAGGGTGGCACTGAAGTTTGCCTTGACTGTGTTCACAGACCTTTGGATCAGAAGAGGCGTAACTGGGTTTAAAAGCTGTGACATAATGGAGATGAACTGTGATGTTCATATCTCTCCAGTCTGCTTTCAGAAACCAAGATGCTGCCAAAATGGAAATCAATTTTAGGTATCATTTTTTGATCAGAACTTTTCAGTTATTGCAGACAGAAGTGTATAGTGACTGAACAGAACAGGGTCTGTAAGAAGTGTAGCATATGGATTATGTTCATCTAGAATCCAGTGTAGGTAGGGATTGAGTCTTCCCAGGTTAAGTGGGATATGTTTCATTGCTCTGCTACCTCATATAAAATCTGATTCATCACCATAAGACTTCTTTATGAGGAGTAAAATCATCTGTTCAGGAGAGTGCTCTTAGTTAATCAAAAGTCTCAGCAGTGATGGATTCAGCATTGAAGTTTGCCACTGAGGACCAGAGCCCTCAGAAAATACAAATTACTTTTCCAGCATGCTTTCCCTGTCTGCCCACTTCCAGTGCAAGCCATATGTTATCATTGCCACTGTTAATTCTGTTTGCCAAGAATACCAGGTCTCACTCTGGATCCCAGTGCCCCTTACCTTGGCAGTAAAACTCAACCACTCACTACAAATCAGGCCTGGAAAATGTAAACCCAGTAACAGTCTTCTTTCTGTTTTCCTGACTATTTTACCAATGCCGTTTTCTGTTTATGCTCTGTAGGGCATCAGGTGTCAGAGCAAATAGGTGATGCCAGTAAAAGCCACTTCACAGTATACAGCTCATGGCTGCCTCTCAGCAATTGAATGCATCCCCTCTGTGGTGCCCTTATCCTTGTCTCCTCCAGCTTTGGCTCTCAGCACTGAAGACTGTTCAAAATGCAGGTTGTTGCTGGAGGCAACTTGCAGAAATTAGAGTGCTACCCTGGCAAGCAGAAGTGTCCAAACACACAGCAGGGCCAGAACTGCCAGTGCGTTTAGTGGGTGGATTAATTTATTTTCTTTACTGGTATTTGCCAGAGTTTATGAAAAGCCCTTCTGCATGTAACCCTGTGCACAGGCTCGCCATGTAAGGCCTAACACTCTTCTCTCTCAGCTGAGTGGTGGTAGCTTGGCCCCCTTCTAGGGTGTCCTTGCCCACTGTTCTTGTAGAGAACTTTGCCTCTAGGGAGGAAAAATTTCTAAGAGGAATGTAACTGGTGGAAGGGGAAATAGGGTTCTTGGCCTTGTGTTGGTGTGTTAATGACAGATCTCAGTATGAGGGGGGAATACACAAGTTCCTTTAGCTCCTGGGTGATGTTGCACCCATATGAATCTTTTTTTTTGTGTGGATCCAGGTCCCAGCAACACTATCATTGGAAGATGGCACTGACTGTGGAGGTAAAAGGTCCCATATTTCAGCACAGTTGAATTGGGAAAGAAAGGAGTGAGACCGAGGGGCCCTGGCAGAGTGGGGGAAATAGGAGGAATCCTACTAGAGGGATGGGGCAGGAGGAAGGTGCTGGGGCTGTGCCTAGGGACCTATGATCTAGGTACAAGGAGGATATAGAGTGATGCAAAGGTCTCCCTGGGCACACAGACCCCAGTGGACTGGCAGAACTGTCAGCACTTTTCCTTCTTGTCATCTCTGTCCTGTCCCTGTGCACTTTTCACTTCCAGAAGGATGGGAGAGAGTGTTTCTTGTGTTTCTTTAATTTGCCACCACCAAGGTATTCATTGCTGTAAACAATGCTGTGAGGGTATTGAAGATCCAGACTGCTGTCAGTCACAAAAACCATTCAAAAATTTATCCTGCTGTGTGTGAACCAGCCTGACATTGGAAAGGTTTTTGTCTGCCCAGGGCAGCAGAGCAGGCAGGGCTGCAAGCAGGAAACTCACCTCCCTTCCGCCCCCTCAGAAAATTTGTGACCAAGACTTTATGCTATATGTGTGCAAAGGGGTCAGGGTTGGGGAATGCCGGCTGTGCCCCTTTTTGCTGTTCATTTCCACCATTTTATCCAGGCATCATTTCCCAGTCCTACAGAGCAATACATTTCCAGTCAAAGAGAGGAATAAGGTGTCCCCTAAGGGACAGGCAATGTAGACACAATTTTCTGCAGTGCAGTAGTCTATATTTGTGCTTTTTATAAACCAGCTATTTTTCATTATCAATTTTCACTCAAAAAGCAGAAAACAGGCAGTCTGTATAAACATCACTAAATGCAGTAGCAATTCAATGAACTATAAACTCAGTAATGTAGATATAGAGTAACAAAGAGAGTAATTTTTCTTCTACAGTGCTTTTGAGGGCCATACAAATTTTGAATGCAATTTTAAATCCTCTGAAATCAAGCATTGAGAAGAAATGTTGCTTTTTTGTTACACGTAAAAGAAGGGAAAACCTCTTCAAATCTTCTTAGAAAAATAAATCTCTCTGAATAAGCTCTATTCTTCATTCCTTGCCTCCAGTAACACAACCATATATCATAAGGTGAGCTCTGTGTTTTGATCTCCAAATCAAGTAAATTGCTTCTAATAAATTGCTTGGTTGCAAGCACAGTTCAGCTGGAAACATCATTTGCATTCTTATAATTGCCAGCATTAAATCACCCAAAGAATCATAAGAGGAAAGTCTCTACATTTTCTGCTTGCTAACTCCTCAGAGTATTTTATAGTGTGAAAAATACTGTAAATGCTTTCCAGGCACTTCAATAATTGACATCTTCCACCTAAAGTTTTCAAAGCTCCTTTCAAAGAAAGGAAAACATTGAAAGAAATTGAACAATAGTTTTGGGAGAGAGAAACTGAAATCCCATGCATATTATTAAAAAGTATGAGAAGAAAGGCAAGCAGCTTTTACAGAAAAAAAAAAAAGCTGAGAAGTACTGAGCTTACAGAACCAAGTGTGAGAAGGTATTTTCAGTACTTTCAGTACTATAAGTAAGACAGGGACAGACTTTTTAGCAGGGCTTGTTGCAATAGGTCAAGGGGTAGTGGCTTTAAACTGACTAGTATTCTGCTGGCAAGGAGGCTTCTCTGGAAAACTGAGGTTTGAATATTTTCCATCTGAGATGGTCTTACAAGGGAAGTCCTCCTCAGCTTGATGAAGCAAAGAACTACCTGCTCCCAACACTTTCTCCTTAGAAACACTGTATTTTAACATTTTTCTATTACGAAAAGCTAATAGGTGTGCCAAAGGCAGTGTTGTATCTCCATGGCACAAGACACCCATCCTAGAGCTGCCACTTCCCATATTGTGAAGGCACAGAGCAGGCAGTCTGCATGGGCTGCATAACAGGACCTAGTTCTTCCACTGCTTCAGCCATGGGCCTATTTCAATGTGGTCTGTCTGAATGACTTAGTGCCATGAATGAGATCTCATGCCTATTGCTAGTATCCAAAAGGTCTCTTGTCATGAGGTAGGAGAAAAATATTTAGATGTCTCTCCCTTTGGCATAGAAATTCTGGCCTGTAGGCTCCCTCTGTCTCTCTTCATCAGCCCTGGATTCTACAGTCAGATTTTGTAATTGTTGGGGCTGTTTTCATGTATAGCACACCAAAACAATAGTACCATATGGCAGAAGGTAGTAGGCCAACAAATTATACCATTTTTGAAGGATATTGTCAGCATTCTCCAGCTTGTTCCAGCAGGATCTGAGACAGAGATCTTATCCTAGATTCAAGGAATCCACCTAAAATCTCCTTGTTAGCTGTTCATTATTCATTTCTGTAGTCACAGCCTTTTTGACATTGCTAAAACCCCCCAGCAAAAGTTACCTGCACAGTGAAGTCACCTTGAAAAATGCTTGAAGCCCCTAAACCACCCTTTAAATTATGCCTTTAGCTACTCTACGTGTTAATCTCCAACCATTTTCCAACTGTTTTGATCAGCTATTGATTAGTACACTCAGCAGGTGAGTTCTTAATGGCCACATAATTCATGTGTATCAAAATCTCATCAGCTCTTACTTGATTATTTCTTATTATCAATATTCATAATTATCAACATATCAGTATTATACCAAAATCACTGCAGTTATTAATCATGAAGTGCAGTTATTAGTACTCACATGTACAATCTGGCCTTGCTAGTGGATTACCAACATCCCTGTCACTGACATAACCCTTTCACTATGGAGTTTGGGCTATGGAGTTCAAACAATTAAGTTAATTCAGGATTACTTCTATTCAATTTCCACATTTAAAAATAGCCTCTTCTGGATTGGGGAGAGGGAAAAAAGTTATGATAATCCTTTGTTTATTTATACCAAGAAAATCTCTTGGACCCCCATTTCCTCTGCTAGCATTTTTGCCAAGCTGAAAACCCTTCAGGATGTTGGCACATTGAAATACATAAGAGCATTTCTTAATGGCTTTGACATTTCTAATGCAAACATGAATAACTTGAGTGTGTAGTTGGAGGGAGTGGGATAGCCTGCTCCAGTCCAGTCCCTGTTCGCAGTGCTGTTGTGCATTTTTATCTAATGACTCATGTAAAAGTATTTCTTGTAGCAGAGACCAGAAAACAAGAAACCCTTCATCCCCCCTTAGGACAGTGATTTTTATTAGAGAGCAAACTACTCAGGCTTGCATCCCCCTTGCTGGTTCTCTCTTCATCCCACAAGTTCTTCACTCTTGGCTGCACAGACTAACACAATAGGAGATCTAGAGTGTGCTCATCCAAGCATGGCCCATGGGTTAGCACTTTCCTCAGGAGAAACAGATGGAAACAAAACCCTTCCTGAGGATAGGGTTCAGCAAGAACATTGTTCTGCTGCTACCCTGGTGAATAGTTTCACCTCAAGCAATAATGAAAAGGGTTGGTAACACTACCTTGGCTCTGTTTTTGAAATAGCCTGGCAAATCCAGTTTTCTTGCAATGTTGTATGTGTCCCTCTACCTACCTCTCAAATTGCTGAAAACATGGAGTTCAACCTTCTCAGTAAATCAACAAATGCAAGGGGTTTTTGCAAGCACTTCAGGAACTCTGCTCCAAAGTGAAGGTGCTTTCAGGGTAAAATAGCTCTGTGTTTTGTTTTGATCTGAAGTGCGTAATTCCCATCTGCAGAAAGACTCCATCATGTCATCGTGCATTGATGATAAAGAAATATAAAAAGCTACAATCTTGTGTAGTTGGGGAAAAAATACTTCCAAGGTCCTCTTGATCTGCATATATTCCTGCTTCCTGGGAGATGGCAATTAGGTGATTCTAGATGAAACAGGCTAAAACTGAAAACACGGTCTCTCCAGAAGAATGGAGTAAAAGTACTACTGGATACACATATCCACTGATCCTGCAAGAAACTTTGTGCCTGGAAGACTCTTAATGAGTTTTATATACCCAGATTAAAAGAGGTAAGTGAGTTCCATTGACTACAGGAGTGAGCAGAAACTTGTAATCTGGACCTATGTTTTGAGTACCCACATGTATATTTAACACATACTTTTTAAAGGACTTTGTTTTCTGGGTTAGATTATTTCTGTATCATCATAAAAGGGAAACAAGACTGAAAATGTCTTGGTGTGCAGAAGAAGCACAAGAATAAATATAAAATTCAAAGAATGTCCAAGAGTACTACAGTAAGAACACAGAACAGTAAGAAAATTACTAAATGGAATGTAATAAGTCCATTACTAATAGAGAAAACAGGGTCACATTGAATAATAAAAATTTTAAAAGAGCTACCAGCTGTCTGTGCCAATAATCATCTTCTTTGATGCTCAGTGAATGAGACAAAAGCCCTCTGGGGATAACAAACATACAGCATTTAATTATGTAATAGGATGTAACCTACTAAAAGGAGAGTGGAAGGACTTATAAAAATCACTGCAATAAATTCCATCCCTGGCTGATATTTCACAGCCTTCAGTAGCCTTTGACACTATGCACCAGCCATCCTGGTTGATGGAAAGGATTACTGCTAGAGCAAAGCTGGGATGGTCCTGGAGGGTCCATGTGTGGACAGAGACATCTCTGCTGGGTCCAGCACAAGGTCACTGCAAGGTGCCCAAGTGCCAGGCACCTCTTTGTGTCACATCTGCCATGATATTTGCAAACAATGTGGGAAGTAAAGAATGTCTGGCAGCACAAGTGAGAGCATGAGCATCTCTTTGTGATGTGACCTGGCAAAGCCTTATCATAAGGCCAAAGATAAATTTCTGATGGATTCATATCACATTAATGTCCCTACAGTGAGTTGGGAGAACTCAGGGAATGTTTTGCACCACTGGTAAACTGCTGTGGGAAATGAACAATACTAACTTCTCTGAGCACAAGCTAGCCAATCATGAAATAACATTCAGTCTACACAGGGATTTAAAGGGAACTGAAAATAGGCTTTAGCTCATCCTTAACTGCTACCATGTAACCTGACAATCCAGCCCTCAGCTTCCTTTGCTGAAGGACAATCAAGTACATCAGCATTCTTGTGTGTCTTATCAGAAAAAGTCATCCCAGGCAAACAAGCGGTTCAAGAATTTGAAAGTTTAATTTCTTAGCTCCAGAGATGAGACTGATATCTGCCCACAGTTTCAAGGAGCTACTGCCAGACCATTCCACATAATCAGAGTCATCCACTTTGGAAAGCAGATACACCTCATTATTTGAAAGATGCTACATACTCACCACAAGGAAGTCTTTAGTATTTTGACTTCTGAAGGAAATCAGACCTTTTACAAGAGCTGAAGCACGTGGACTCGGAAAGTCTGGGAAAATGTGACTCTTAGTGGGCTTTGAGAAAAGACCTGACTAGCACTAGGATAACTAGACAGGTATTTATGCTGATAAAGGAGTCAAAAGATTGACATCAGAAATTAGAACATATAAGAGGAAGACTCTATCCGTTCCTGTGCTGCAGTACACTTGAGTCTTTCTCAGGTTAGTTTAGATGTCCTGTTGCTTATGCCCCACTCACTGTCTCTCTGTAATTGTTGCTGGTGTCCACTTACCTCTCTGTTGATTCACCATGACTGAGGAGAAAGCAGCATTGCAGTTCCCCATTTTCAGTCTAACTGAAATCCCATGTTGCCAGCTTCATGTTTCCAGCTTGTTTTATTGGCATATCCCGTAAAAACCCAACATGCATTATCGGGGGAGCTTTGGCAACAGATGGAGAAGAGCACAGGCGACAATAAGAAAGTTAGCAGGGGCGACTAGACCACCAAAAGACTTTGTAATAACAATTCTTACTATGAAGAGGGCAATTTTTGCCAAATGATTTTTCTCACCCGTCCTACTGTGAAAAATGGAGCATCACCATGGAATAGCAAATCATGGGGCATTCCCACAAGGTTAACTCACACCTGGTTCTCATATGGAACCTTTAAGCATTTAACATGCTAGCAGAAAAGAATAGTTCTAGCATATGCATCAAAAAACCACTACTGAGAGTAATCTCCTTAAGTGTCCCCTGCAAAGATAACATAGATTTTGGGGTCTTATCTGATTTACAAGTATATCCAATAGAAATGAAGCTAACAACCTTAGTTATATTTCCACAGTCTATTCCTAGAATGATATTTCTGGCCTTACAAAATTATAGTCTCCAAATAAGACCCACTCAGTGAATCTGTTCAATAACCTAAAGACTTTTCCCTAATGCTTCCATCTGCAAAATCTGGTACAGAATCTCACCCAGCAAGTTCAGTTGTAGTTCAGTGGGCACAGTCAGGTCTAAGGATGCTAAACATATGGTCTCTCAGCTGTAGATCCCAAAGGTTTTGATAAAGATGACATGTCTCAGCTGTCTCTAATCCTGAAGAATTTGATTACTTTCTGAGTAGAAGAATGCACCCAAAGAACTTCTGCCATAAAAAAAAAAAAAAAAACAAAACAAACCAACTGTATCTTAATTTTTTTATATAGTAAGCAAAGTAAAAACTATATATTGTCTGGTCAGTTGCAGTCATTTAAGGTGGTTAAATAATTTTCTCTGTTTAATCACAACAGTAGGTTTATCTCATCTGTTGGTCTCCCAGACTACAGCATTTCAATGACCTACCTAATCTTCAAAGGGCAGAAGAGTCCTGCCACCCTTACCTACAGGTAACAGTAGGACGCCCTCACTTTGAACCGAATGAGGCATTTTCATTAGTTAGGTTAAGGTCAACACAGAAAAGACAGTTTTTTCAGACACCTCACAGGAAAACCAGCTCATTCCTGTTGGTCTGTAAGTCCCTGTATTAGCACAGGCTACAAATAGAGGATGAATGATCAGACCAGGTAGCAAGGGGGCATGCTTCCCATCTCTGGCTGCCATCCAGGTATCCTTCCATGACACCTGGATGACCCCAGCAAGGATTAAGTATTCTTGGCAGGGTTAAGAAACTGTCCTGGTCTCTGTAGCTGGCTTCCCTATTCAGCACTGCTATGACCTGCTCACAATTATTCCAGGCTTTGTTAACCAGGTGTGGTCAATTTGACTTCCTCAGCAACAAGCTTAAAAAACAAATAATCCAATTAATAGAAGAAGCAGAGTGTAAAAGTGTTCTGAAAAGGTTGGAAAAGCCAAAAGGAGCAGCTGGCATGTCCATGGTGGGACATCTCCCTCCAAGCAAGGGCTCACAGGAACCCCTTATTAGAACAGCAGGGACAGCAGTGTGGCTTGCTCTTTGAACCTGCAGTCCTCAGGACCGTGACGCATCACTGGGGCTCCAAACTAATACAAAAAAGCCCTGTGTGCCATGCAGACATACAGACCTGCAGTTAAATGAACTCCACAGGCAAATGCCAATAAGGCAATTGTCAGTGCTGCCCACTTCCAATCCTACAATGACATCTCAACAAGGGCTTATATAAAACTTCTCTCTAGCTCATCAATCCAGCCTTCATTCAAAGAAATGTCAGAAGTTATTTCAGAGTATATCTTTAGCTCTGAAATGGGTGTTTGTACTTTAGCTGAGGTGGGAGAGGAGAGTGGAAAGAGGAAGATTGAGAAGTGTTCATAGTTATTCATATGGCAGTCATGGAGAATATGTGTAGGGCTATTCATTCAAAATATTGTCTTTGATAATGGCATTCAGCTGCAGAAATCCCTAAATATCATTTAAAGAGTGAGAGAACTCTGTCTGCCTGGAAGAATGAAAATTCAGGGCTTTGGTTCAAATTCCTTGTACCAATTCTCAATCCTCAGCTTCATTGTGTAAAATCTTGTGATAAAGAAGCTGTGTGACTACAACAGACCCTACCATGGACACCTTTTTTCAGGATGAGTCACCACAAATATTAACCCTTGCAAATCAGGAAGGAAATTACTCCCAAAGTAACAACACAATATTTGTGTTTATGACCACAGCAATATCAGGACACAACCAGTCCTGGAGGATTTGTTGTTGATGGACTGAGGAAAAAGCTGTTGGTCTTCCCCATTTGTTTGTGACACACCCAAGCAGCTAGGATCATGCCTGCAGCCTGCCTACAGCTTTTCCCCACAGTACTGAAGAAGGGGAAATAGAGGTCATCAGAGAGGACACATTCCCTCTCCCTTCTCCATCATGCCTTGCTTATGTGTTTGTCTGTCCCTTGGAGCAGGGAGGGAAAGGTCATCCCTTTATCCTAGAGATATGAGACAGAAATCCTGTTCCCTTTCAAGCAACAGCAAAATGATTAATTGTAACTTGCAAAGACTTCATCCACATTGTCTTAATATGAGGCCAAGCCATAGAACATGTGAAATGTGGAGAAAGGAGAACACCAAGGCCAAGTGCTTGGGTGCTGCAGGATAAAGTTAGTCTTTCATTGAAATTCTTGTGCATAAACCTGTTTCCAAACTTTTTGAAGTTTTGTAGATTAGAAACAGTAGCCACAATGACAGCAGCAAATTAGACATTCCCCATCAACAGTTTATGGCATAGAACATGCACATACCACTTCCACTCTCCCATTGATGGGCTGCCTGATACAGCTCTTAGTCCAACCAGTTGATTTCCACTCTATAAACATTTGATGATAGAAGTGAGGATGATCCAAATGTCTTTTGAAATACGAGCCCAAATACTAACATCTAGTTCCTAAGTTCCATCTTCTTCATACTAACTGACTCTGTGGAGGTTCACTTGTGCTATCACAATTTCCTACAGATGAAAAACCAAAGACATTACAAAACGTTTTCATAAACCTCTTCAAAAAATAGAAAAAGAAAGAGCAATAAATGCAATCTAGCATTTGTATTAGCTTCCTACAGGTGCTGCTAAGCTCTTGATCACTCACTTTCTGAGCACTTCTTGTTTGTATGTCTTAATTTGCCTGAACCACTGTTGTAGAAGAGCAGAGGTGATGATGGAAAAAACCACTGTGCAGATATCTTTTGAATTCAATTTATCTCTTGTCTTTCATTGCTTGGATCCTTAGCAGACATCACCCTGATTTTGTGCCCCATCTCTATGGCCTTCAGAAAGTTTAGCCTTAGAAAGGTGAAATAACTAAACAGGAAGTTTACTCAGAACTTCCCATAGCTAGTGCTGTTTGACAAAATGCATCACACACAGTAACACTAATTCCTTTCCCCACCCCTGCATGTGAAAAGATGAATGAAGCAACAGGCTTTTAAAAACCCCAATTATGTGGTAAGATAGAGACCAGCGTTCGGAAAATTTTGTGATGTACAGAAAGTTAGGCTCCTCCCCCCATAGCAGTTATGACGTGAGCAGACGGAAATGATGTAAGCCGAAAGGTATATAAGACTGTGTAACACCAGAATAAATGCCATTTTACCATCCACCACATTGGTGTCTGCGAGTACTTGGCCCGAGTAGCCTAGGGTTGGCTACTGTGTTGTTCCCGAACCAGGTCGCTATGCCTCCCAGAGGCAACAAATTACGTTCCACAAATAAATCTTATGTATTTATTACATACAAATTAGGACTTGTTTCAGTTTTCTTACTCATTCTTGTACATTGAATTTTTTCTAGATGATAAAATGTATTCACTCATCTGAGGGGAAAAAAAAAACAGGTAAAAAAGAAAGCTGTAAAGCATTAATTTTTGAAGACCAAAGAATTCCACTTTAGAGCAGCAGAATCTTTAAAATTTAATTTCAAGAAAAATTAGTGTCTGCTTAGCTGGTCTAGAATAGTTGGATGGAAACCATTATAACTAGCACTTGCAAGTTCTTTACAGGATTTCTCATGCTCTGACAGAAAGGAGACAAAGTGAGCCTCTGATGGTCTCCTGTCAGGTAACTCCTGTAAGTAGTGAGTATATATGGATAAGCTATCCTAATCCACAGCAGTGATGGCTGGATGGCAGAAAACCCATGAGGAGGACATGTGAAAGGGGAGCTCTCCAAACACAGCAGGGGCTGTACACAGAACCGCTGCGCCAGGGGCCTCGGCAGCCACTATTTACAGCTCACCTGGGCTGGCAGCAGCGCCTTCCCTACACCAGCACACTGGAGCAAACAGCCAAGGCAGTCAGGGAACTGTAACAGAGGCTAGTGTGTAATATTGCCCTTTGCAGCTGGCACAACTTGGTTTCCTACTTTATTAGCTCGCTCAGGAGGGGAACACATCATTTTAGGCATCTCTGCAGGCCTAACACCTCCTTCTCTTATACTGCTGTGAATCAGGATTGTCCCCTCTGTTCCCTCTGCAAGTGCACTTGCACAAACACAACATGCCAGATGTTTCTCTCTGACCATAAATGTCTTTCATTCTATGGTAAGAGGCTCACAGAAACTAGCACTGAACAGCCTGGGATAAACTTACCATGCAGAGTTCAAAGCAGCTTTCATCTGCTCTGTCTTAGTGAGCTGTCATGGAGACACAAAAGGGTTGAACCAGGATCTGGACACAGCAAGGTGGAGCTGTGGCTGTAACTCACCAAAATTAACACAACAGAGGCCTCACTCAGCCTTCCTCTGACCTTACTTTTCCCTGGCTTTCTGCTGGGGCCTCACAACCCCTACTGGGATGCAACAAAAAAAAAAAAAACAAACCTAGATTTTGCAAACCAAAGCCCAAGCACTGATCACAGCACACATCAGTGTTCTGCAGGGTTGTGGACGAAGCAACAGGAAACCTTTCTTTTTTGCCTGTTTCTGAGCTGCTTCTATCCCAGCACATGCATTTTCACAGCATGTCTTCAGAACGCTGAGTGACAAGATGGCCTTGTCATAGCCCTTCTAGTACAAGGGGACCTGCCTGGTGGATGAGGGGAGGGCTGTGGATGTGGTCTCTCCAGACTTAATAACAATAACATGTTTGACACTGTCTCCCACAGCATCGCCATAGAGAATCTGGCTGCTCATGTCTTGGAAAGGTGGACTCTGATAGGTAAAATGCTGCCTGGATGGACCAGGCCCAGAGATCTGTCATCAGTGGAGTCAAATGTACTTTGCAGCCAATCATTAGTGGTGCTCCCCCAGGCTCAGTTTTGGGGCCAATCCCATTTAACATCTGCATTGATGATTTGGGTGTGGAGATTGAGTGCACCTTCAATTAATTTCCAGATAACACTAAATTGGCTAAGAACATTGGTCTTGAGGGTAGGAAGGCTTTGCAGAGGCCTGAACAGACTTGATCAGTGGGCTGAGCACAGCTTCAGGAGGTTCAATAAGGTGAAGTGCCAGGTCTGTACTTTGGTTACAACAACCCCCTGCAGCACTAGAGGCTGGGGGAAGAATGGCTTGAGGACTGCTCTGCGGAAAAGAACTAGAGGGTGCCACTTGACAAGTGGATGAATATGAGCCAGCATGTATCAGGTGGCCAAGAAGGCCAGTGGCATCCTGGCATGTTTCAAGAATAGTGAGGCCAGCAGGATTAGGAAAGTGGTCACTACCCTGTACTCAGCATTGGTGAGGCTGCACTGCATTCACTTCTAGGCCCCTCACTTTACAAAGGATGTTGAGGTGCTGGAGCATGTCCAGTAAAAGGAAAGAAGGCTTGTAAAAGGACTAGAAAACATGTTTTATGAGGAACAGCTGAGAGAGCTGGGTTTGTTTGGTCTTGAGAAGGCTCAGGTGGGATCTCATCACTCTCTACTACCACAGGGAAAGAGATTGTGGTGAGGTAAGGGTGAGTTTCTTCTACCATTCCTGCAGTGAGAAGACCAGAAGGAATGGACCTAAATTGATACAGTGAAGATTCAGGTTTGATATTAGGAAAACAAAACAAACCAAAACACTTCTAGGGTGGTCAGGCATTGGAATATGTTGCCCAGGGAAGAGGTAGAGTCACCATGCTTAAAGGTGTTTTAGAGGCCTGGGTGGTATTTCAGTGGTTTAAGGATTACAGTGGTAGTGTCAGGTGGACAGCTGGACTTGATGATCTTGATGGTCTCTTTCAATATTGAATCTTCTTTAATTCTACAGTTCTATTAATGTCTGTGAAATTATAGGCATCCCTCAGAGGGCTGGTAAACCCAGAACCTATCTGCAATATGCTTTTTTTTTGCAGCAGTGAGCCTTCTCATGTTTCTGCTGCTAAAAATCATCAGCTGTAAAAGAAAATCCAAGGCTGTGAGGAACAGCAAGGTTATGCTTAAGGTTACTTTATTCTTGCAAAGTAAAAATCATGAAACCCTGCATCCCTCTTCAGCATTCTTATTCCTCGCTGCCTGTCTCAAGTCACCAAGCTCTTTGCTCCTTTCTGAGTGGCAGCATTGGCTCAGTAGGCTGTGGGTGTAGCAGCAGGGGCCAGCTTTGTTTGGGCACATGAGGGATCAGACATAGGGGAGGAAATCTGGCACACAAGAAAAGTGTTTTACAAATGGATTTGTGTTGATTACACTTACATGCTTATGTGCACACTTAAAATGCTGATGTGCTTTCCCTTACATGCACTCCAGTAATGGATCCTGACCTTTTTTCTGCCTTTAGCCACTTGATGGTATTGTGGGTGCAGCTACAGGGCACTGATGCTTTAGGGCTGGAAGCTTTTTAACCTGAGTAACTTTAGTGACAAGCATGCTCCTGCTGTTGCTGAACCTGGAGCAGGCTGGTGTCTGCAAAGACACCTTGTGAAATCTGTGAAACCAGCTGCTCTGCCATACAGCTGTGCAATCCTGTGGTATTACCATCTATCCACAAAGGACTGAAGCCATTGTCCTTGCAGAAGAGAGGTCTTGTGGTCCAGTAAAGGCCTTTTTTTGTGTTGTCTGTTTCTAGCTGTCTTTCAGCGGCTATGTATCTTTTGACTCCTGACCTCTAGCTCCCCTGCTGATCTCATTTCCCTCATTTTATATTTGTCCTCTGCTCTGCTCCTATTCTGGCTTTTATTGTACTCCCTCCTCTTCCCCCAGTCTAATCTCACCACGTGTGCTCAATAGTGTATTAACTATTAGAGATTTCAGCCAGGGTTTGGGGACAGTCATGGGAATGGTCTTGTGCTCTGCCTTCCTCCTTGCCTATTCCACGACTTTCTATGTCCGAGTCTGAATCCTGCAGGTCAACAGCATTTTTGCAATTTTCTCTAGGTATCTGTAGCACAGATTACAAGCCAGGCTGGCACCTATGGCCCCAGAGTGCCTCTAGGCAGGTGTCTGGCACACCTATGGCTGCAGGTGTCTCTGGTAATGCAGCAGGGCTGCACAGCACTGCTGTCTCTCTGGGGAGCAAAACCCAGGCACTTTCAGCAGTGAGAAGTCTCAGTTGATCATGGCTACTAAGGTGCACTTTGTGCTAAGGTTAGAATCTTTCAAAACAGTGTGCTAGCTTTGGTTAGCCCAGCCTGGCTTTATCCAGCTGCTACAGGATTTTGCAGTAAACAACTTCATCTCTTTCTGTAGCCACAGCATGCAATTTTATCTGGAAGCAAACCATTTACTTATTTGCTTCTAATTATTTATGGTAATTTAAATATTTATGGTAATGAAATAGCATCCATATCTCAAAATTTTCCACAAAAATGAATACTCTCGTAGTTCAGACCCGTGGCCATGAAAGAAAGCACAGTTCCCCAGTGTTGCTTATAATGTTTATTTGTTTTTAACTTCAAAACACAAGTGATTTTCTTAAAACAAACAGAGTAATGGGAGAAATAGAGGTGGGCTCTCTTAGTAGCTTTCCCAAGAAACACATCCAGAAGAGCGTATTTTTGCAAAACAGCTACATTTCAGCACACCCAGACAGCAAGATTTCAAAAGTTTGTAAATAGCAGAGATTAGCAAAGAGAGTTGCTGGGTTTTTTTCTATTTTTTCCCTTCTTTTCCCCCTGTTTAAATTGCAAATGGCACTAAATGAACCCACAATTTCCATGGTTAACACAGAGACATTTAAAAGAAGCCTTTGAGTATGCAGTTAATTTACAAGATGAGGAATTATGAAAACATGTCTTCTCATTTTGATTCTGTAAAATAAACCTGGTTATATAATTGGATATTGTAACATCTGGTATTCTGGCAACTGTTTTAGGCCTACAGTATTTATATTTAAATAATTCTCTTTAGTTGCTACTTAGTTGGGTTTACAAAAAAGTAACTTTTTACTCATAGGCAGGTAACCACACTTTCTTTAGAAGCAAAAGTGAAGTGTTGGATTATATTTTGTAAATAGCTATGACACATCTCATCAATACTCTTAAAACTTACATTAGTTTTGGGTTCATTACGTGTACATCTCTTGCTCCACCTTCAGCGGAAGGTAGAAATACAGTCAGTTTTTCTGTTTCAGAAATTTCAGAAATACAGTCAGGAGACAGATCAGTAAAATCAAAGGCCAGCTTTCCTGAATCAGAACGTCACAGCCAGGCCCTGCTCACCAAGAAGGTCGGTGCAGGTGGAAATAATTCTGCAAACCAATGAGGCAAATATGAAGCCACTGCTCCAACTACAGTGACTAGAAAATACCAGGCCAGAATTTTCAATATACTGCAACTCCTGGTCCTTGCCTAGACACACAAAGAGTCAGGCACAGGCCATCAGAAGATGGCCTATGAAGGTGATCTATAAAGACAGGCTGGGAGCTGGGGCTGTTTAGTCTGGAGGAGGCCTTGGGAATACGTTACAGAGGCCTTCCAGTACAAAAGGGGTGCCTAACAAAAAAGATGAAGAAGGACTTTTTACAAGTGATAGGACAAAGGGGAAACACTTTAAATTGAAAGACAGTAGGTTTACATTCGATATCAGGAAGAAATTATTTACTGTGAGGGGGGTGAGACACTGCAACAGATTGCCCAGGGAAGCTGTGGGTGCTCTATCTGTGGGAGCATTCAAGGCCTGGTTGGATGCATCTGAGTGACTTGGTCTAGTGGAAGGTGCTCCTGTCCATGGCAGGGGGGTTGGAATGAGGTGATCTATAAGGTTACTTCCAAACAAAACTATTCTCTGGTCCTATAATCAGACACAATCCCATGAGGTGCCTGTGGTGGGCAAACTTGGTGCTCTGCAGGGAAAGCATGGCTTTTTCTGCCACCTTGCAGCCTACAAAGCTGCTCCACAGCAATCTCAGCAGGGCCAGTCTTCTCCTACAGCAGTGGCTGTGAAGCACCAGAGTTAAAACAATCATCTATGGCTGTGACTATTAAAGAGCAAAAGACATACCTGGAAATGTAGCCCAGAACTGATCAAATTTGGATAGGAACATATTAGTTATTTTTGCTAGCTCATGTCTGCTCTCCTGAATTCAGTCTTTCTTTTCCTGCATGCATGTGAAAATCAAGTGTTTCTGGCACTGGGTGTGCTTCCCACATTTTAATATTCTTTGTAGCATTTTGTACCTACATAGAAGGAAAATATCACTTTACCATCTGACTTTCTTGAGTTGTATAGTCATCAGTGCTATAGCAAGAAACAGATGGAATGGGAATTGGTAAATTACTCAAGCAGTGCTCTGTAGAGAGTCTTCCTGAACACGAAGTGTGTGTGTATTATGCAGCCATAAAAACTTACAATCGATCACATTCAATATTGGGGTTATTGGATGGCATATCAAGAATACCAAAATACACTTTCCTGTTGGCTGGAGGTGGGGTGTTGGTTGGGCTTCCCACCCCAGAATCAGGGCTTGGTGCAGGGTGCATTTTTGGTGCATACTTCTCTTCCTTCTGAAAAGGCTGTGGCTGTTTTGGTTTGAGGTTTTTGAAACGTTTGAGCTTCACAGGGTCCTTGACTTCCTTGGCACAATGGAACAAGATGAAAATGTCCCTTCGAAATTTGGAGCTCATTCCAAAGTAGATAATGGGGTTGTAGAAGCTAGCAGACTTAGCAAACAAACTGGCAAGAATGCTGGTAAGGTTGGGCACAGGGTGACCATAGGCAGACCATATAGAGATGACAGCATATGGTGACCATGCGATAATGAAGGCTGTGCAAATGACAATAGAAACCTAAAAGACAGAAGGAGAATAATCTTAAATCTATATTTGAAGACTACATCAGGGAGCAAAAAACTGAAAATAGAAACTTGAACACTTGGCTAGAAGGGAAAAGCCTGAATTGCCCTGAGGGTATGATTTATAGGAGAATATGGGCAAGCAAATGGTTTGCTTTGATGCAGCCAGGCAGACTTAGGAGTTATATATTAAATTTTGACATGGTGGTGTGATTAAGAAATGCCTCATCTAGCATTATGAAAATAGCTGCATTCCCATAAGTTCATATGAATACAGAGGGTTTCATGTAGACTTAACTAAACAATGAGTAAACTGAAAATTCTACACTAAATTCTGAGTATGCTCAGAAGCAGTGCAACTTTCGAAAGAAAAAAAAAGCATGTGCCAAGCCAAATTTTTGGTGTTTGTGCTATATAATGCACTCTAATTTTATTAGATTATTTTTCAAATGTTTTTAAAAAGTTGCACCAATATTAACCAATTTATGCAGTAAAAATTTTAAACAACCTCATATTCTTCACTGACTTCAGATTCTGTCACTAGGGTTATAAAGGAAGGAAATGTAATTGATTTGTTTTGTTCTCTTCTGTTCTAGTTGAGATCAATTTTTGGGAAGACAGATTTCATTGAGATGAATCCCACCCAGTATGAAACCCAAACTCACCCTGGTGACATCCCGCTCTATTCTCCTCTGTCTGTCTGTGGGATCACCCAGTCCTGTCAATGCATGGCTTAGTTTGACAGTGTTGATGATCGACACATATGAGAAGACCATGACTGTCACAGGTAGGAAAAAACAGCAGATAAAAATGGAGACAATGTAGGACTTGTAAATTGTAGAGAAATTGGCTTTTGCCCAGTCTATCTCACATGTGCCATACATGCGATCTGGAAAGCAAGAATATGTTGGTTAGCATTTTTAGAGTATTTATCTGCTTTTGAGCAATTAATTTATTAGTTAAAATGCTGTATTTTTCTTCTGTTATGAACTACACAATGGATTGATCTTTTTTATTTAATGAGACATGACATTACTTCCAACATAAACAATTTTTAAGACCATTTAGACTGTAACAAATATTAATGTGTATTTCATTTTGTTGAGTTTGTACTGCCAGCATAAATCCATAATGCATGAACTGTTGTTTCAGGATCAGAAACTGTGATGTTTCATTAAAAAAAAAAAAATTATATCCCTGAGTGATAGGTACACTTATGTGTCATAATATCTACATAATAATAATTTCCTAAGATGAACACTGTAACAGCATAACAAGGAATTCTGTAGACAATATGCCAAATGTCACTACTTACATAAGGAAGCAAGAAATAAAAACATTGAGGCTCCTTGAGGTAATGGAACTTCTACTGCAGTGAGAGCCATGAGACTCACTGAGAGTCAGCTAATGATGAGATACAGCTAATGATAAAGATTACGAGAAGATAAAACATATAAATACTTAGAAATATATGAGACTTTTCAATTAATAGAAAACACACAGTCCTATAACACAGAGATGCAGACTTTTAAAAATGAAGTCAGACAGATTGCAGGGTCTACCACTAGTGAGACACTAGCTGATCAGAGGCTTAAGGAAAAGGCAGTGAGAACAACGTGTCATCTCTGGCTCAAACACTCTTAAGAGTAACAGCTGACTTCTTTAGGTCTCCTGTTGTGTTTACAAAGATGTCCTGATAGAGAATGTGAGTTCTATAACTTCAGGGATTTTTTTCTACAGATTGTGAACTGTGTAATTCTCTTTTTATGTGGAAAAAGCTGAGGGGTTTTGTTGGGTTTTTTGTTGTTTTTTTTTTTTTTTTGGTATTTTTTTTTTCTGACAGCTATGGTAACAAATTGAATTGCAAATAAATGAAGCATGAATCAAAATTCGGTAAGTTAAATATTAACAGGTCCCAGAAATGCAATACAGGTGAAGACTACATGATGAGCAGATGTCTGCGTAACATCCAGCAGTAATTTTGAAGAAAAAAAATTCCCTTAATTCCTTACAGGTGACAGGAGATTTAAACCAGGGGAATTAAATGAGCAAGAGCTTAAAACCTCTTTTGTGATTCTCATCAAAAAGAGATTGGTATTTTTATCACCAAAAACTCTAGATGTTGCTGTCTGAATATGTTCCATAATAGAAATAGATTTTTCTCTCCTTTGCCTTTTTTTTGTCAGTAGACCTCAAGATTCAAAAATATAACCATAAAATCTGGCTTAATTCTGCGTTTCTGCTTTTGAAAACTTTTGCCTGAAAAATGAAACCAGCCTCCAGAGGACAGGAAAAGAAAATCCGGCAGACTTTCTGCAAGTCAGAATTCAGAGCTACATTTTCCCTCTCCTCAGGACACAAACAAGTGTCTTTCCAAAAAATCACTGGGGGCCTTATAGCCCCTGAAGATATTGTGTAGTAGTGAAATTCCCAAGGCAGCCAGTTGTAATGTGCTGTGGTTTGCTGATACCTGCTGCTGGACTTGCTGCTGCTGGGCTCCCACATCTCTGTGAGTGCCCTCACTGGAGGTGTATTTAGAGACAGATAGCCCAATAACCCAAAACTGCTGTGAGTCTCAGTAGGGGGAAACACTCCTAAAAAGCAGTCTTGAAAACCACTATAAAGGAATTTAATTCAAACACAATCCATGGACACTTGAATGTCCTGACCAAAAAGTGTCACCCAGAGAGTCCCTGGCTTCAGTTTAAGCCCAGAACCAGATATCAGAAGTCTTCCTGTTAAATGAACAGCTGGTAGATTATTGCAAAAAGAACACAAATCACCAGAAGATACATGGAAAATTACCAGTCAAAACCAGCCAAATTTATGACATGTCCAGAGTGCAAAAAGTGACAAAATTCAGTCAAGTCTACTGAACAGTTTAAATTTATCTCAAACCAAAGTTCAATTGAGGCTAATATCTTAAGAGTAGTTTGGTTTGTGAAGGATAGAACCTTTAACCAACCACAGGAATGATCACTTTTCTCAAACCCATACTTCAAGCGTCCAGAGAGATCTCAAAGCTTACATATTTAGTAAATAAGAAAATATAAGCACATAGCTGCTTCAGTAAGTCTCCATAGATTTTATGACTTCCCAAAGAATGCAGAGGCCTACAGATCCAGATAGGTAACTTCTGGACAATGTTAGTCACTGGATTTCAGTTGCTGGGACTTCTGTATTGTTACTATTTGTTCCTAGATATTTGTTTTGTTGAATTCTTAGAGGTTTAAGAATTTCTCATTTTATCATTGCCAATTTCTCCATCTTTCCCCCCTGAAGAAATTTTCTGGTCTGGGAATACTTCTTAGCCATTGAATTCTTGCAGTGTTCACTGTACAGGTTTTTTCCTACTTTTTCTACCCTCCTTTTTTGATATGGTCTTATCATGCACCCTAATTCTTTCTTGTACTGACTAACTTTCCAACATCTTTTAGTTTCTTTGCTATGCAAGTTTTCATATTTTCAATAAATAGTTTTGCAAAATCTTTCTGGCTTATCTTATTACAGTTTCAAGTTTAACTTGCTGGAACTTGGGTTCTTTTCTAGTTTCCTAAACTTGACAGTTTTTGAAGGATGTCTTTTGATAGTTTTTTTATCTCACCGTTTAACTCTGCCAACTATTTCTGGCCTCTCTTTTTTCATAGGCAATAAGCACTTGGTCCAAGTCTCTCCTGCGATATCTTAAAAAAAAATCTTTTATAGCTGATACCAAACCAGGCAAGAGTCCAGGTCTACATCATGCCCAATGAATTATTTCCTCAGTTCCACTGATAATCCGTCTGGTTTATCACAAACAGCAAGAAAGAAAGGTAAGCACCTTTGTTAAGTGGAGAGGTGCCGAGTAAGTACAACTGAAATATACCTGTTACCTGTATAACTGCCCCAGCCAAACAGCGGAGCCGCGGACCAGAAGAAAGCTGCCACCCAAATGAGAACCAGAGCCACTGACATGCTGCTGTTGCTGATGCAGTGACCTGCAAGGCATGCCTGGGTCAGAAAATAGTACTTGAAAAGGCAAACATACCTCTGAAATCCAAATGCACTCCCATACCACCACCTAATAAGTAAAACAGCTATTAAAAAAAAAAAAGGGGGGGTAGAAAAATGCATATTCATAGAAAACATCTGTCAGGTTCATGTTCCCACTGAAGAGTGGAAATGACTGCTTTTTAAGTAGGAGACAATGAGTTTCTTGAGCACTGTGTAATCAGAAAATTCTTTGTTAGACATATGCTTTGTAATTTTGTAAAATGCTAGAAACAGTTGTATTTTACATGGAAATTAACAAGATAAATCTAGATTAAGGGGATTTTCTTACTCACATCAAGGTTTTTCCCTGTTAAAAAGGAGAAAATAGCCCAGCGTGTATTAACAATTCAATACAAAAGACTCAATCTGGCCTGCTGTACTATACACTGTGGTTATTTCTTCAATTATCTGAGAAATATTTATGCATTCACCAATTTCTGTTTCATAACATTTCTGTAACGTTATACTGGGTACTTGTTCAGATTTACTTGAGATTCAAACATAAATTATGCTCACCATTAGATGGATAGGTGGTAGAGCTTCACAAAAAAGAAACGTGGGTTTTGAATATGACCTTTTAACAGGCAATGAATAGAAGATTACTTCACAGCCAAACTCCATCAGCTCCAGAAGCAGTTTATGCTGAAAGTTAACTTCTACAAGTCTATCATTACACCAAACTGCAGAAGAACTTTCTCTGGAAAATATTACATTCCTGCAGTTCTTTTCACAGGAAGTACTCCTTATGCTAGTAAAAACTCATCTGATGCATCCCATGTACTTACACATGCCTTCCCTGCAGACATTGATTAAGTTCCTGCCTGAAAGATGGTGCAAGATTCTTGCAACAGAGGCATGAGAATTGATCTGATCCCTGACCAGAAACTTCACAAACATTGTCTCAGAGAAGATTGATTTTTTTTTCAGTGAGATTCAGACAGCAATGTATAACTTAAAATTATAATTATAATTAATTATAATTAATTATAAACTTATAATTTGAGTCACATTATGAGGAATACAGAGGGTCAGAAGTACCTGTGGTATCTTTGGCACTAGGATGAATTCACCCACGATGACCTAAGTGCACTTGTAATAATTTGGCTCTCACTGGAGTTAACCCTGAAGAATTCTATGAAAATATGAAAGTAATGTAAATGACTATTATGCCCTGATTGTCAGTGTGTTTAGTCTATATTTAATATAGTCTGCCTGACATATAATAGTGACTGATAGAAATAGAGATTTGCACCAGGTTCAGTGAAGGCAGAACTGGGCTTGCCTTTATTCCTTACCTCTCTCGGGATGGCAGCCCTTGATATAGCGTGTCACACTGATAACTGTAAGAGTATTAATGCTAGCCAGGCCAAAGAGAAGTGTCAGGAAACCATCAACCTGAAAAATAAAGCAGTACAGGATGTTCTGTTACTGCAGAGAGTTGAGGGGGAAAAGAACCATAGGAATTTCTCCTGTCATTTTCATGTTAATGAACTTGAAAGTTTTTCCAGTAACTCAACTAGCAAAGAAATACAAAATGTCATGCGCAGTTATCTTCTATAGGATCAGTGAGCAAATAAATGTTCAAAAATTATATAAGTACTCTGTCATGTACATACAATAAGCAAGCAAGCACACCCTTACATCTATGCTTCCCTTAAATGACTTGCTAAATGAAGGAGAAAAACTTTGAACTGGAAAGAAGAAAAACCCTGAACAGGCAAAAATGCCCTGAATGCAGCTGCCCTGCTTATACAGAGCAAACATGCAATCTGATCCTAAGAAATTTAGGCCAAAGAGGGGAGAATGTAGGAGGTGAAGGGCTGGGCTGAGTGAGAAATTTTTTTTTTTTTTTTTTTGAAGAACCCAAAACCTAAAGAGATCCAGTAGATTGAGTCTCAGTGTCTGGTGTTGCTGGTTGCCTGCTATTTCTGAAGCCCTGATCCTCATCCCCTTGCTGTGACGCAGGCAGAGCTGTGCAGTTCTGTGGCTCCTGCTGACATCAGTGCCTCAGCAACATCCCAGGATGGCCACAGCTCTGAGAGCTTCATGACTGGGTATAACCAGGAAGTTCTGTCGGCTGTAGCAGACATGGATGCAGCCATCTGCTAGGGAGCACTGTATGGCTGGCAAGTGATCCAGGCAAAATGCTGACAGCCAGTCCCTTTTTTTTTCCTTTTTTAATTTTTTTTTTTTTTAATCTTGCAATGATATATTAAACTGTGCAGAGCAGAGGAGCTCTTGTAGGTGCCAGTTTTACACCTAGTGAAGCAAGAATATTAAGTAAGTGTCTCTGGAGCATAACTTGGCATTAAAATACTGAAATTATCAGCAGAAAAGCACATCATTATTCTACAGGAACAAACTCTTTCTTTGTATGAATGGGCACAACTCCTGTGGAATTCAGTTTATCCCAGCACTGAATCTGGGGCTTTAATCCAGGCTTAATGTTAAGACCTTGGCAGATTGTATAAATTAAACTGGGTGAAGGGTTAGTAAAAGGACTGCTTCATCACTTCTTTCACTGGTGCCTTTTCTTACTACCAATGCCCTCATATTGACTCTAAATACTTCTTATTGCCAACTTTTACAGATCCACCACATTTTAAACACATGCAAGGCTTGCTACTACAACAACATACTAGATTTGGAAAAAAGATCTCTGCTACTTTTTCTGCTCTTGAAGAGACAACACTGACTGCAAGTAGCAAGGCAACTGCTATGCACCCAAGTAGGTAACGACAGAAAAACTGCTTTAATATAGTCCCATTTTCTATGGACAGCGATTAATATCTCTAATAGGTTACAAAAATATATGATTATTTCAGTTTTATGCATCTTTAAAGATATATAGGATGAAGGAAAGGAATATATGGAATAAAGCCAAGGAAATACTAGAATAGCAAATAACATATAATTACTTTGGAAGATTGATGCTCTTCCCCTTAATACAGTTCTGGTTTTCCTTTAATTCTACCCCCCAGCCAGCTCCTTCCTTCCATAGACATAATAGTTCCTCCATTTTACTGTAATGCAATTTTTTCATTCCTTTTATTAGTTATGATCAAATAGCAGCAGTGTTAACAGGCATTAATGAATACTGACATAAACACAAAGTTGATTGCATAGTAATTGTAATACACCAGCTTTCCTTTACACCCAATGAGAAGCAGGAGTAGATTAGCAATTTTAAAAGCTTTTGTCTTAGTGCTGCACCAGCATTATTCCCTTGGCTATATAGATATGCATGGAAAGTGCTCATTATCTTTGTGCTGCCTGGAAGTTAAGACACAACTGAAGAAAAAATTGTGGGTTTTCTCTGCTTTGTACTCGTGCCTGATTTTAAATATCACTAATGCTTTTGGAGCACTATTTACAACCCACAATACATAGAGCTCCTACTGCATGCAAATTCATTTATTTCAACACAGGGAGCATTAGGAATCCCCAGTGCACTCTGAAATATCTAGCCGTGAGCTTGGGCGTGCCTCACTTTTACTACCTTTAGTACTTATGAATCCCTACTGATTTATATAGGTTGTCTTCATTTAAAGCAGAGTAAAATATAACCTATTGTTTTTATTATTGGATTAATCAAAGTTTAATTGCACAAAAGCAGACTGCCAAAGTAGCTATTACATTTCACTTTGGGCCAAAACATTAATTTCACCAGCCACAAAGGCTGCCTCGCTCCCTCCTCTGGCCAACTGGTAAATCTGTTGCAATTTCCAGAAGTTCATTTGTTTCCCTTCAGAACCACAGCATCCTGTATTTTTCTTCTACAGAAAATGAGATAATAAATATGTAAAGAAAAGCATAAATTTCAAACAGGAATTATTTGCCCACAGCATATACTTAAAGTTGCCACAATAAGCTCTCTCAGAATTATTATTTTTTAAAATACAGATCAGATTATTCTGAGATCATAATGTAAATAGATAATGGCAATAGACCTAATTCAACATCCAGAAACAAAAATACACTTAAATCAATCTTCAAGAAACACATTTGTAAGATAAATTGTAGATATCTTTGAATAGATATTTTAAAATTAAAAACCTTAATTTTAAATTAAACAATTCCTTAAAATTTGAAGTAAATGAAAAAATGTTCTACTTGAGTCTAATGACAGCATGATTCTCCCATCTCCCAAATATACTATGATGTGTCAACTGGACTATAGTAAATCTTTAGTCACAGAGGTTCTAGAAAAACTACTGAGTTAAGAATCAAAATTAGTCTTCACAGAAGACTACTTAAAACTTACAATGCATAGTGTTCCTAAAGCACTCAGATAGGTTCTTTGTGATTTTCTACAATGCAGGAGGTGAAAGAGTCTCATAATTTACTACAGTTCCTACAACACCTTTGGCTCATGAGACATTGTTCTGGAGTATTTGCATTCTGCCTTTTTAAATGTCTCAGTAGGCTTCAAGGGTGGCTATGATTAGAGGTGATGGCATTAACCCAAGCCATTAAAGGCCTCTGACACAAATGGCACTCCATGTATAAGTAAACAATAAGAATGAATATGCTACAGGATTAGAGAGTTTAAACCATTAAGTGAGAACATCAGCCATTCAGTCTGATTAAATCTTTCTGTGTATGGCATATCCTCTAAAAATAGAAAAATATGAAGGTAGTATTTAGACGACACTATGAGTGTCCAGATATATAATTATATTAATGATACTGTATAGTTAATGTATGTTCAGTGCCATTATTAATATATGCAGGTCAGGTTTTTGCTTTAGTAAACCTGGGGAACCCAGTTTCATCTACCAGGTTAATCAGCTGAGGTTCAAGGTATACTTACTTTGGGCTGACCTTTAGCTACTGTATTGTAGCCTCTCAGGCCACAATTTCTACTCCTAGTTGTCCCTTCCCCTATCAAGGAGCACATCTATGAATTCAATAATCCCACCACTGGCAGGGATGCCCTTGGGGACACAACATTTAATGAATATATAGAATTTGCTTGGAGAATTTCCTTACACAACCTCACCAAATTATAATCTTACCTCAAATACTGCATCTCCAAATTCTTAGGAATACCTGCTTTCTTGCTCTGGGTAGATGCCCTGGAGTCATGGCTGATTTTGTGCCTCTTATGTCCCCCCATGAAGAAAAAATGGGGAGCATGTAGTTCATGCTGCCAGATAATCCAGGCACAATGGAAAGATTCCAGTCTTCAGATTAAATGCTGAATTGCCATTGAACTTAGTGTACACTGAGTTAGTGTAGAGGGAAATTAAGGAGCACTAGATAGGAAAATCTAGTATTGCCCTTTGGGAACATCTGTGCTACACTGTAAAATTATTTTCAGTGGGCCTGAGCCAAAACTCCTCTCCACTTCAGTGAGGTTAATTCAGATTCTACCTGTTTATTGTAAGCATCATCATTAATACAAACAAATACACAGATAAAAGAAGAATCACCTGTCTCATCTTTACATTACTAGAGAAGGCAAGGCTTGGCTTTGTGGCCTGTAGATAACTGAGATCCATGAACATCAGATTAAAATCATGCTTTTGTTTTCAAAATCTTTTCCATTTCAGAATATTATGTTAAATGTTTCTCAAAGCTTATACACCTTAAGGGAATCAGAGGTCCCGCTGTTCATGAACTTTGCCAGGACAGCCCAGAGACTAAAAGTGACCCTCCACATTCTCCAAAGTACAATCTTCTGTGCTGCTTCCCAACAAGAAGGAATCTGCTCACATAGCCACCCTCAGGTTTATACAAGGACATCTCTGACTGCTGGCTGAATGCCTACAATTGAACTTGTTCTTCTGTTCATGAAGCTCCTAGGCAAAAGGCAGGGTAGGTTAGTGATAGTACCATCTTGGCCTTAAGTGGCCAAGACAGAAACATGTTATTTTCCTGAAAAACCTGAAAAAAGCTGCATGGCTACTAGCAGATCTCCTTTTAGGTTAATACTCTTGTCCCCTATGGATCCTGTACTGAAATAACAGGAGAGTCATAAGCATTTCTAAGGAATCCTAGCAGAGCAGGGAGAGCATGGAACGAAATATAAAAGACAGTTTATTCTTGGCCTTAAGGAGCAATGTGGAAACCCCCCAGATGCCACGTCATCCCTTTCTGCAGGGACAGTGGTGTGGAAGTCCTGGATGTCATGTCATATATAGCCCATTGCAAGCAGCAGTCATCTTGTCATTGATTCACTCAGGTCTAGGTCAGGACCTGATTTACTATCAGTGTACTCACTTAATTAAATATAAGGTATTTACAAATTTTAGCAGAGTGGTATTTTAATTTCAGATGAAACTTTGTTTAAAATCCAGTGAGAAGTGGCATACAGAGAGGAGTTGGAAGAACATCATTTGTTCAGCCCAATGGTGAGAATATCTAGAATGATGGAGTGACAGAGTTTTTTGAAAAAAACCTTCAACATCTTGGACATCAGCACAGAAGGATGCAGAAAGCTACTATTTTCCATGCAGAGAAATAAGAAAGGGTATTTCAAAGTCCTCTGTGAGGAAAAGCAAGTAAAAAAATCAAAGTTTAGGCTTTGTAAATTCCTGGTTCTGTAGGACCACTCTCAAGCAACTAATGCCCAATCCAGGCAGCACTATGTGGTTTGACACAGTGCTTGGGTGTCACAGCAGGGGCTACATCAGACTTCTTAAACAAGGAAACAGATAGTTTGGGCATTCATAATTTTTCACTACCAAATACATAACTTACCTAATTAGTCACAATTGACTGCAGAAATAATAGTTTAGAGGAAAAGGAAGGAGAATTCATGACTAATGAAAACTGGCGGAACTTCCCTGAAGTCACATTAGTTAGTTACATTGAAATGATCTTCTGTGTTGCTAATGATTGTTTGTGCAAAGGCCTCACCCCCCTTCCCTGCAGATGAAGTATTTTTCTCATTAAAATTCAGCTCACAGATGTCTATGTGAGTTGCCTTTACCTCTTTGATTGCAATGTGTACACTCTTTAGATTATATGAACACAGACCAGAAATAAATAGGGAAGACTAGTACATCTGCAACTTTATATTTCAGTATCCAAATCTCAGGTAGGCAAGGAAACAAGAATGGGGATACATTCCAGTGTTCATAATTGAGATATAAATTTCTTTCAGAAAAAGTGAAGGGAAAAAATTAATGGATGATGGAGCGATATGAATGGGTGGTTAAGCTGGAACAAGTCTGACACACAATGGGTACAGACATTTGGCAGTAGTTGCTGTCTGTCATTTTCCTCAGTAATCTTCCCAGCAGCAGTACTGGGAAGGCAGTAAAAAGAAAACTTGTGAAGTTTAATTTTGGCCCTGCTCATTTAACATTGCTTTTTATTGCTGGACTTCACATGGACTGTGGAGCTACCAGTGGTCTCTCATCTCCCCAGAATGCCACGGAGAACCACTCCACATAAAGTAATGTGTAAACAGTTTCTTTGTATTTATAAAACAAAATTATTAACCAAGAGAGTCAAAAGACTAGCTAAATAATAGTCGGTTGGTTTTGTGAGTTATATTAAATGGGCAGAAATTAATGTACTTCAAATTTACTCTATTTATGAGAAAATAAATGCCTTCAGGGTTTTTGATTTATCAGACAATTTACAGAAGATTTTACTAAAGAAGAAAATATTAATCCTGTTTCCTCCTCAGACAAGATTTAGCAATATTTTACAATCTGTGTGTAGGAAAAGAGATAAATGCATGTTCTGAGAAAGCAAATGTTATTAATAAAATACAAAAGAATTTATTCAAGATTAAAAGCCTTGCCCTCAAAACTTCTGAAAAGAGGCCATGTGTTTTCATCATACTTTTCTCAGCATTTCCTACTGTTGCAATTTTCTTTTTTGTGTTTCAGATATGCAGTTCTAATTTTTACCAGTGGATCTCTTCTCAAAAATGTCATGACAGAGCCCTAGATATTTAAGAACACCCAAAATACTGGAGTTTTTTAGGTGCTAGCAAGAGGCAGTGGCTGGAAGTTGAATCTTCAATAAGGGACAAGGGCCAATGTGCTCAGCTTTGCAGGCTTTGGCCTGGTGAGAAAAGGGTTTTGGCACTGACCTCTGCTCCTAGATTGGAGGTGGCAAAGCTGATGAGCAATTGAAGCTCCTAAGGAAGCCAACAGAACATGGTGATGGACATCTCACCCTCTGAATTTTCATATTTTACCTCTCAACACAAAAGACTGTAATTCCTTGGTATTCACAGCCATTCCCTTCCCTTAACTGTACACAACCTTGCAAAAATTAAGCAGTTTAAAGAGCAGAGGGATTGCTGACCCATTCTCCCTTTACCCCATGGACTGTGTGGGAGAGCAGGGTTCACTTTTCTTCATTTAAAGGAACTCAGACCCACACTCCCTACCTTGGAACACAGACCCAAGACTCATCATAAGGGAGTGCCCAACTATTCCTAAAGCAAACAAATACTGGGGCTAGAGACTAGAAGAGACTCCCTACATTAGTGTCAGACATCCATTGGAGGGAAAGGAACCCTCCTTGTCCAAGAGCAGCACTGTTAAAACAGGAATTTTGCATGTATAATTTAGCTTTTCTTAGACGTCCTTATTTAACTGGGATTTCAGATAGCAACTTGATCAGCTACACCACCACAATCTGACAAATCTGCTAAAGTGCAAGAAATCCCAGACATCTGTGGGCCACTTACTCTTCATGCATACTCACTAAGTCTGATGCTTTCAGATAATTTTTGACATCCTGACTACACCATGCCCTTTAGGGATGCATATACTCCACAGATCTGGTGCTGTCAGGCAAACTGTGCATGAGTATATTAGGGCTGACAGAGTAGAACAATACCTGTGTGCATTGTGGGGCTTACTGCTGACCACCACCTTGCCATGTGCTTCTGTGCAGAGAATGCCAGACAGGAATAAAGAAGCGCTGCGTGAAGCATGGAAGCACTGCAGGATTCAAAACCAGATTTCCTCCCTGCTTTGTAGTAAACTCAGCCACAGGATGAAACACTAATTTCTCACTCTTCTGCTCCCCTCAGTGTCTTTATTACTCTGCCCAACACAAAGCAGCTTTGTGAGGCTGAAGGCAGGTCCTTGAAGGCTGGCCCTTGGGATAGTGAGGGTAGGTTGAAGGGACACTCAGTGGGGGCTGGATCCTGTCGCACAAGGTACTCTGGTGCTCACTAACACCTCAAAGTGAAACTTTTTTTTTAAATGGCTGCTCCAGAGGCTGTTTCTGTGCAGAGACAGATCTACTGGGGATGCTCTGGCACCATCTGGCTGGCCAGATGAACTGGGAATAACTAGGCTGACTGCAAGGTGAGTGTATCTGTGATAACAGTGTCAGTCAGCACGTCAGGGACAGGGGGTATGTCTCTGATGGTATCATCACCTGGGGATAACCAGCTTGTGCCCTGGGGTACACAGTCCAGACACATCTTACACATAAGAAACAGTAAGAAATAAGAAATTTTTTTTAAAGAAGCCTATGCCAACAGAGTGAACACATGGTAAGAACAGTTGATTTTCTTGATCCTCATAGTAAAACCTCTAAGTATTTGAAAAATTAATGGTTAAATAACAAAACTGCATTTTCAAAAATAATTTTTAAAAATCAGAAAAGTGAACTACTGGAAACAAATTTAAACTGAAGTACCAAGATTATGAAGGATTTAAAATTCTAAGGCACTCCATAATCCATTCTTGTTTTCAGACATGATTGCAATGTACCTATATGGAGTTCAGGTAAGTTATAATCCTTTACTTGTATTTAGAGGCCTCCTGAAGTCTGTACATTTTGTTATATTCACTACATGATTAACAAATGCAAGAAAAAAATTCAGTCATTTGATAAATAAAGTTCAGAAAAAGCTATATTTGCCTGTAGAGAATGAGTATTTCTCTACTTCCTACATGTAGGAACATTTGCACACGTTACTTACAGATTTCAGTGCAACTTCTGATTTAGCAGAATATAAAAATTAAAAAAAAAATATGTGAAGGAAGGACCAAAGCATATTCTGAGATAGTTTTTCACTAGGAATATTATCAAAGGGGGAACAGATGACTCTTGGTCACTGGGTTACATTCCCTGACCTGAAATTTACCATATGAACTAATTTACTTACTAATCATATTGGGAGAGGCTAAAAAGTGGATGTGCCAGGACTGTCCTTCCTCTGTCCAAGTCAGGAATGAGACAGTGGTAGAGCGGAGGTATAAATAAAACTGAAAGCAGATTCCAAAAGCCACCACTGGAAAACTGTATTTGTACAGAGCATCCAGCAGAGGTAGCATTTGGATACAGACCTACCATGTAACCTCATTCCTGAGAGAAGAGACTGGTCAGACTCAAAAAATAACGTTTGGCATGGGAAGGAAGTGTTGTTTCTTCCACACAAGGAAGGGGAACAGGAGACTTCATCTCTGTCCCTTGTCAGCAGATATGCAGTAAGATAGTCCTTGTAGCTGGAGATGCACCTTCTGTTACAGAGAGTTTTCAAAGACTAGGCTGTTTTGAGAGAAGTACTCTTTGCCTGTCTTTCCCCTTCAACAGGGGCAGCCAAGGATGGTGAATCTTAATGTTGAAAAATGTTACCTGAGGGCACAGAAGGAGAGTCAAGTCAGAGGAAAACAAAATAGTTAGGTGGATTAAGTGAAGTTTCTTCATAAACAGAAATGACAGGCTCGCTTGGAAAAAAAAAATTCCCTAAGCGTACCTTACAGCAGAAGCTGACTGATCAATAGGAGCAAATGTGTAGTGAACTGGACAATGACAGAAAGCCAAATTAGGCCATCCTCTGGACTCAGCAAAACAAACCAAGTAAGGGAAAACACACGGGCCATGCTAAGGGAAGAGCCATACTCATGTATGCAAAGTGCCACCCCAGCTTCTTGGAGAGAAGCCTGAGTGCATGAGGACAGCCAAAGTCACTGACTTCGGTGGGTCCTGACAGAAAACACGGACTTTAACTTCATGGCACAATGGTCCTCATTCCTCATGTTCTACCTGTGAGACCCCTTCTAGTAAGACAACAAATTCAGACTACAGAAATCTAAACATTATTGCCATTCAACATCAAACATTTCTAGAATGACCTTTGTGCTGCCTGTCCACACACACGTGGAAATTTTCACATCATGTTTTTTTTTATGCACAGAAGCTTCCTGCTATTTCTGCACAATATTCTTGCTGGAATAGAGCCACTCTATTTCCACAACCTAGTTTTTCATCACTGGCTTCTGTTTTGTCAAGTTCATTAATGAACAAGATGGATGTTAGGGTTTACATATCTTTTTGAGGTTCCTCAAGACAGAACAAAATCTTGATAGAAACTGGAATCCTACATGATGTTCTCTCAACAAGCCGTAACCAGCTTGACCACTCAACAAGTCACAACAAATCTAAACTTAATTCAAAGTACAAATTGACTATTCCACATTACCATTAATTTTAAATTAGTATTAATAACAGTACTAATTCATATTTTGAATGGTTATGCTACTCTCTAGAGCTTACAAAGCACTACCAAAGCAGAAACTTTAATGTTTTGCAAATCAGAGTGTTCAGAAAAGCCAATTCATTATTAGTGTCCTGCACAAAATCCTTGGATCCCAATACCTTGAAACTTTGCTTGATATCCAAATTTTACAAATTAATAGTCTTCAAAACAAGATGATCCAAACCTAATTACTTAATACACCCTGACCAACAAACTATTTGAGTACCCAAAAAATGTTATGGACTACTTCTCCCCTTGAAAAGGCAGTTCAAGCGCAGCAAAATTAAGCATACATCCATCTCACAAAGTTCAAGCACCCCTCTATCCCAGTGTTTTTAAATCATTAAAAAAAAAGGTAAAATCATCATAACAAAACTTAGCAGCTCCAAGACAGCCAGAGGGATTCCCAGGCAGAGATTCCCATCATGAAAGAAATCTGTAAGGCTGCTGACAGAAGTTCCCATGCAAACCGAGATGCATATACACAGTGTGCCATTCCTTGCCAATTCCTCTGCCCAAAATTTAAAAAAAAAAAAANACAGTAAAGACAGGGCTCTGAAAGAGCTTGGAGTTGGGATGCAGAAAGGTCATTCAATGTTACCTCTTTTAATCTTGTGAGTTGTAAGCATTTACAGCACTGACCTTGGGTCAAGATTTCACACTGAATGGTTTACCCTGTCTTACACAGGAAATCTGCAACAAAGCTAGAACTGAACCTTGAGATGCAGATTTTACCTTTCCTTTCTCAGCCCTAGCTCCAACCTCCCCTGAAAGAGGGGGAAAATAGACATCTATTTATTTCTGAGGATGGGTATGGATTTTATAGCTTTCAGGTATGTGTTTATTTATCTGATAACTTCAAAGTTTTCCTTTAATGAAAACATTTGGAGTTTCTGCTCCACAGACCTTAGACTGCAACTGTAGGTGATCTCATTAGAGAAAGAGTGTAATTTTGCTAAGGAAATAATTAGCTTCATTTTGATAACTAATTTTCTGCCAAATCACTATAGAAATACATTTTAAACAACAAAATAATATTTTTTTAGATCAGGCTAAAGCTCCTAGGTTAATCAGTCTCCTATAGGAAGTCTTCCTCTCTGCATACCTTTTCATTGAAATGGAGGGGACATGACCCGTAAGTGTTATTTCATCTATTTTGCAAAATAGCTCAACTTCCTCCTTAAAAAAAACAAAAAACAAACAAACAAACAAACAAAAAAACCTTCTAAGAAAAGAGGATTATTTCTCTCTCCCTTTTCCTTCCTCATAATCTTTCTTATACTTTGCCATAGGCTATCCTGTAATTTTCAGATTTTTTATTCCCTGATGAAACAGTATATAATTTTTCTCACAGATGTTGCTGAAAGCACCAGGAAGCCAGTTTTGTGCCTATCTGCCCATGGGGTGCATTTATATTCTGTCCACACAAGTATGTTTTGGAATTAACAATAATAACTTTTTCCGAGTACTCCAACAAAAAGCTCCCTCCAAGATCAGGGATAACTGTGCCATAAAGTTAAATCACTCATTTTACTACAGGCAACAAATGAGCCAAGAGTTCAGGAATGTAAATGAAGAGTTACAACTGAGTTCGTGCAAAAATTTGCATGCTAAAATGTATGGGTAAGCCCAAATGCTGTGTGGAGGCTTTGCTCTACATGCCTTGTCAAGCAGGAGTCAACACTGGCACTTTAACATTTGGCTTAAAGAAACAACTAGGCTGGCTTCAGGTGACCTGAAGACAAGCACAGCCATGATTTTCCAACATGAATGTGAGCTTTGACATGAAGTAAAAAACCCCAAACTACTAAGAACTATCAGGAAAAAACACACTGAAAATTGGTGAAGCACCCATCAAATGCATAGATTTATAGGTGAAATAAAAGAGCACACTGTCATTTTGAAAGGTTAGTAACTACCTCCTTTCATTCTTTGGGTGCTGTCTGGTTATTTATATATAGCACACCTACAGAAATGGCTACAACCTTTTTGTCTAATTAAGCATAATCCTGTCTTACCTGGCAAGTCCATATTGATGTGATAATGAATCCATCATCTCTGAAGACATTGAAGATCTCAATGATGCCTCGTGAATAACCAAACACAGAGATACTGGCATCTGACACTGCCAAGTTAAATGTGAGGTAGTCGGTAGGCTGCAGAAGATGTCTTTGTTTATACAGGACAAAAATCACAATGCTGTTTCCAAACCAAGACAACCATCCTGGAAAGAGAAATTAAATCAAGGGAACATGGTGACCTTTAAGGTCCCCTTCCAATTCAGTCCATTCTATGATTCTATGAAATCAAAAAGCAAATAAAGAAAGAAGTCATTGAGTGTGTACATGTATGACATAATATTCTAAAATTCCTTTTGTTCCATTAGAAGCATATTAAACCAGATTATCCACTAGAAAATTATGCATGACAGCTCTTTGAGCAGCTGGGTACATTTCAGAAGTAGGAGCAAGTGAGTAATTGAGTGCAGCAATAAAACAGAACAAACAGAGCTGCTGCTACAGCTACTGAAGATATACCATTTTAAGGCCTAAAGTGGATTTTTTCCCTAAAGTTTTTCTCCCTAAGTGGGTAGATGAAATTCATAAGTGTTATACCTGGGAAAAATAGGAAGGAAGAAAAATTGGCAGAGACTAAAATCTGTCAAAATCTGCAGCTGTTTAAATTCCTCATATATAATAATGGATACAGAAAGTTCACGCACATAGCCAGAGCTGCTTTATCAGCTCTCCTCAGAAAAATGCAGCTAATATAACAAGAATTGTTGTGCTCTTAGGACAATCTAGGATCTCCTTGCAGCAAAGTCTGTCCCAAATGGGTATTTTTCAATAATGCACATGGTAATCCATATGAAGAGAATGTTTGGAATAGAACTTCAAAGTCTCTTTTATTTAATTTTACAGAAAGTTGCATTCTCTATTACTCTCCAGGAACAGAGATTCCTCACTTGTATGTGTCTGGGACAAAAACACCAGGAAGATAACTGGTAAAAGTCAAACACTTATTCTGTAGGAGAGACCTAGTTTCCAAATGTCTACAGCTATTGCTTTGCCCATCTGTGTAAGACCCTGGTGGATTGCATTCCACTTTTTGAAATTACATAGATGTGAAGAGATGTGTGACTTTTAACAGGAATTATATTGATAAATGTCAGGGTCAGTGTGGAAAATGTGGCTTAGCCAGCTAAGGGGGTGGAGGGCTGAGCTGCATGTCAGGCAGCTGGTTCCTGCTTCTATGCCACAAACCAGCTCTGCCACTTGTGACATTGGTGGCCTCACTTCATCTTGGCAAGGTAGAGCAAGACATGACCTCTTCTGAGAGCCTGCTGCCTACAACAGGATAAGGAATGCAGCACCCGGTGGCTTATGCCAGTTTACAATATTACCAGGTGAGGGCGAAAAGAGCTGACCCACAGCCCAGGCACAAGCAGTAGATACCCCAGAGTAAGGCTGCTCTATATTCACCCAGCAAGAGATGAAAAACACAATAAAGAGGGATGTGACATGATGGCACTGCACAGCACCTCTGGGTATTCAAAGGAGTCTGTGCAGTGAAAGATGGCTGATAGGTTTAATGCTGTAGCAAGAGGGCAGCTGCCTTCCTTTGGGAAGCACCACTTCAGTATCAAGAAGTATATATGCATATATATATATATAATCATGCAGCACTTCACTGCCAGGCTGCTGTGCCTAGGAAGGGAGGGAAGGAAATTGCCTTAATCTCCAAGCCATGTGGGAGTCTCAGGACTGAAAAGCCAAAGAGCTGGGCAATTGTTCTGTAAAGGAAGAGATTGGGCAAATACCTCCTGGTGAGGCACTCTGGGTTCTTTGGAGTTGGAGGGAGATGGTTGACGCGACAGTCTCTGTATGGCTCTATGAACTGCTTCCTCTGTAGTGTAATTTACTTTTAATAGTTTCTCTTTGCAGCATTGCAAAACTGCTGCTGCTCTGCCTTGCTCAGTAAATGCACATGGTTTACTGAAAAGCATTTGAACTGGGAGGAGCTGAAATATCAGCATATGGTATTATCCAGAAATAGTCACTGGTGTAATGATACACTGAGATACACTCATATATTCTATGATCTTGTTACAAGATGAGCAATAATAAATGTATCTTGTTCTGGCCACTAGGTGACAAGGTTTCTTAATCAAGTCTTGTTTTGAACAAGTGCATGCACTTTAACTCAGGGACATTCTGACTTTTGTTTGAGTCTAGATATTATAAATAGGCAGAGCAGGGCACTGGGGGGGGGGG
>VWZN01003888.1:41002-52502 GCA_013396955.1 Regulus satrapa
AGGCTTTGGGAATGAATGAGGATAGCCTGCAATGCAAACATGGGAGTTGTGTTGTTTGTGTATTAGTAGTTGTGTATTACTAGTTGTGGTTCTACCCTCTGCAAGGTAAGATAGTTTTCAAGGCAGTAGGCATGAAATACTTTTCCCTGTCCATATAAAGGCATAGTGCTAAAATGGCAGACAAAATAAAATGGCACCTCCTTTGTAAATAGCAAAGTTTTTCTAGGTGGGCTACCCTCACAGTGTCAGACATCTGCCCTTCCTGGAAATATAGAGAGCAAATTCCCCCTAGCCTGGAGGGCAAGGGAGTTTTCAATTAAAGCTTCTTAAGGAAGAACTTGAGCAAAAGTCACGTCAAACAACATTGCACATTTTAAAGCAATGAGAGGTGAGAGAGATGCAGTACTTGTGATAATTTTGGGGAATTACATTCACAAACTGAGGCTGGAGATGAGGGAAGCATTGAGGGAGATAATGTTACAGAGTATAATTTCTGCAGGTGAGCACAGTCCTTTAAAGCAAAACAGTGGAGAACCTGCACTGTCATATCAAGTCCCTAAAATGGTCTGTCTGGGTAGTAGACCATATTAATTCAGATTAATAATAATAATAAAAAAAGAAAAGAAAAAGAAAACCAATTCTTAGTAAACCATGCAGTAATATAATCAGTGGTCACATAAAAGTGCTGTCAGCTAGAGTAGTGACTGTGGGACACTGGATCTGTGCCATCAGATACATGTGTTAGTCTGTGTTGCTGCCTGTATTGCCTGACTGACTTAAAAAACCCCAAACAGACCACTCCAAAACAGAAAATCACCCTAACCAAAAGAATGCCTCAAACCAAACAATCCTTCTCCCTTCCTCCCCCAGGCCCTGACAGTGGAACAGGGAAGAAGGTTGAAAATGCAAGGTAAGCACAGCAATAGCTCTGGCACTTGCAGTGAGGGCAGAGATCTCTTCAACTGCATTGCAGGTGGTGTGCGCTTCAGGGGACATCAGAAGTAGATCAAGAGCCCAGAAAGAAACCTCTGAACTTTGAAGTGCCTCCATGTTACCAGGTGTCATCTCAGTATAAGGAAGAAAAAGAAGGAGGAGGGGGAGAAGGAGGAGGAGGAGGAAGCTGTCATTAACATTCACTCACAAGAGTATGCAGAAAAAATCCAACCCAGCACACTAAGGTAATCCTTAGTGTGAAAAAAGGCAGATTTCAACAGAGGTCAAAATGCGGTGAGAGAGAAAAAAAATAGCAGTTCGATAGAAACTGAGCACTGCCACTCAGCATAAGGTTTGGAAATGGATAACCACATCTTTCCCATAAGCACAGTCTGACCTAAGTTGCTCATCAGATAGATGCTGGATTTTCTGACATGGAAAAACACACAAATAATAAGCAAATACTGAAGTAGTTTTGCAAACATTGTGAGGTATAAGGAATAGGATGGACAGCAGTGTTTAAAATGTTGCATCACCCCTATATGATTCACTAGTAATCCTTCTCCCGGAATAACACTACCTAAGAGAGCATTTTAATTGACAAAAGCACTCAACAAGGGAGTCAGGTTCTTGTGTCAGAAGCACTACAAAAGGGAATCTGATGCTGTTATCCATCATTTCTTGGGGAAGTATGGAAGAGCTGCCAAGCACGATGGTGAAAATCAGCTTGTTTGGCAGCCCTTCAGCTATTCACAAACTCCTGTGCCAGTGTGATGTCTACCAGTCCATGCAAAGAAAGCAGCAGAAAAAATAGCCAAAAAGAGTGACTAAGTAGGCTGAAAATCTTTCTGCTGAAAGCAACTGAGAACACTGAGATTGTTTAACTCTAAGAACATTGAAAAAGTACATTATAATTTTACAAATATTTCTGTCAAATAACTCAAGCCTGTGCATTCAGACATGCCTTATTTTTCTCTCATGTACCTGAGATGGTCTTTGAACAAGCAATAAGCACCTGAGGCTGCATGGAGTCTTGTCGTTAGCATTGTTTCTGAAGAACTAAATTTGAATAGAATAAAGTGAATTTTGGGCTGGTCATCTACAAAAGTGAATTTTGGTGGCCTTGGGCTGGTCACCTACATTTCCAATAGATTGGTTCACCTGTGCCCAGCCAAAATAGGTTAATATGCTTTCTACTTAGACTTGCCCTTGTTAGACATTGTTGTACAGCCTTTACTTGCTAAACCTGGCAAGACTGAAACAGAAGAATGAGTGTTACAACTCAGCAATACAGTTTAAAATATATATGAAGCCTTAAGCCTAAGAATTCAAGAAATGAGAGCAAAAGGTGAGGCTGAGCATCACAAGAAAAACTAGGCTCTTTCCTCAGCAAATAACCTTTCTATAGGACAGGAATTAGATTAGGCATCTTAATGCAGAGCAGGCATGAATGAAATAAGTTGCTTACACAACTACATATACACATAAATGCCTATCAGAAGAGTCCTGCTGCAGAAGATTTTACACCCAGGAAACTTTAATTAAAACAGTGATAAAATCCAGAGAATTTGCAAAACTGTCATTAACTATTGCAACTGTGAAGTGACCCTACTTTGTTTGCAGTCTTTGCTGCCAGTTATACACACAATATCCTGTCGAGAGTATATTGCCAATTCTGGCAGGAAGGAGAAGAGTCATCTTGTTTTAGACTTGACAAAGCAAGGACAGATTATTTGTTCGATAAATGCCATCATTTTGGGGATGAATGTTCTGTGAATAGCTTGCTTCCTTTCCCATCTTCTCATATTTATCTGTCAAACAAAATCCCAAAATAACACTCATTCTGTCACTTGTCAACTAACAGTTTACTCTTACCATTCGGAAGTGTGGGCCTTTTAAAGGCATGTTTGGATCTTGTGGTCTGCTCTGATGGGATTGGTAATGCACTCAGCATGCCTTTCTGATGGAAGCACTCACAAAAAGTCAGAATTTGTTCTGTAATAAATATTCAGTCCTTAAAATTTCCTTTTATGCCTTGTATTTACTCTAAAAGGCCCAGTTAAATGTGAAACTAGGGGAAAGAGAACAAATTGTGTATAAATGCAGAAAAAACCCCAACTTAAGAATTCCAGTTAATAATAATGAGACAAAAAATTCTTTATATTCTTCCCCCATATCTAGCAGCTAGCAGCAGTGGGCAGTGCTTTTAAGTTGCACCTCCTAATTTAAACTGTACAAGGCTTTTCCACACTACTGCACCACTTATAGCGTGGGCAAAAAGGGGTCAGATGTAATCCCAGCAACAGGACAAGAAAGCTTGTAACCTGTATGTTAGAGACACTTCTGAGCTCATTGGAGGGAAGGATAGGAGCAGAGTGCTGCCTTCAGAAAGAGGATGCTGACGCAGGTGACCTAGTGCAGGGTAGCACAGCAGCTGCTATCACTTGCAGATAGCCCCTCTAAGAATGGATGACTGCTGTCAGATGGGCATTGCTCTTTCCCCCCCTTAGCTAGTCCCCTGGCCAAAGCATTAGCCAGGAGAATGATGAAACAGTGGCTTGGGTGGCAAGAAGTAGTGCAGTGATCCAAACATCCATCAGCATTTGCAAAGTCCACTGCACACTTCCTGCTGGCTTGCTCCTGATGTCAGCGTGCGACATCACTGCGCTCAGGATTCCATGCAGCGTGTTGAGGACCCCTCATCTGGATACAAAACTGCCTGGCTGCTGTACCATATACAACATATACATCCGTGTCCTGTCTGTCACAGGTGACAGCTGGGCTACCTGTGACCTCTGAGAATTTCCAAAGGGGGACACACAGAGCCTCATCTCAGTAAGAGATTTTCATGGTTCTTGGATATTCATGTCCTCTGTCAAGATGTGTGACTCTGGGAAGACTTGGCCAAACACAGTTCAGGACTTTATCCTGTGAAGGTGAGGAGGTTCAGAGGAAGCCCATCTTCTGGATAAATGCTAATCCAAATCAACACATCTCTTTGGTTTTGGAAAAGTACATCAGAATTTGCAAGAAGCTGCACTTACATGCAAAAGATAAGAAAACACTTAGTAACTACAGAGGTCTAATCACTGAAGCCATTTTCCAAGGCATCAAAACTCCAGGATATCAAATATGAACATCTTTGGGGCTTTGTGTAAGGAAGTATCCATAGACTCCTACCAATGTTCATTGTCTTGCCAGACCCCTAAATCACCCAAGGTAGAGGAAGGTAACACATGGACTGGCCTTTTTGCTCTGCTATCAGAAGGACAAGGGGAACAGAGAACTTGTTCTGCCACATCACAGCTCCCTGGACAGAACGAGTTATTGGTTTACATAAAACTAATAATGATAAATTTCTGTGGCTGGTGTTTGCAGAAGTGCGACAGTAAGTCTTTAAAGACAAAAGAAATTAAGACTTTCCTGATTTATGTATGACTAACAGACTTTTTCAAATGTTGTCATTTACAAAAGATATACCTACATTCATCAATTTTAACCAGATCTAGACTACTTAACTTGGAGTTGGGCTACTGCTGTTTGTACATGCTCTGCAAGGAAAGGAACTTGAGTTTTGAATCTTGAGGTACGTTTCAAGAACAGCAGCTATGACATGCAAAGCATTTGTAAGCTTGGCTGAAGAAATCAAACCCCAATAGTATAAAGGCTCAGGCACATAGACATTTGCCAGAAGATATGAGATCACTACCAGGAAGCAGCAAAGGAGAATATCTCTGCTAGTTGATAGAAGCAGAGTTGGCAGAAGTTTGAACCACTGGTGTGATGCAAAGGCAATACTGGGAGGGATCACTAGAGTGTAAATATAAATGTGAACAGCAATGGCAAGACCTTGCTTGAATGCTGTATTCAGTCCTGGCTATAAGGCTGCTGTGATGACAAAGGAATAGATATTACGAGAAGAGATTAATAAATATAATTAACCCCTGTCCCCAATCAAGCAACCAACAATATAAAATTCCATCAATTGCTTAATATAGGAACACAGAGGTTGACCTCGAGGATCCTTCAGGAATATAAATTTGCCATAGGATGTCATCTGCAGGCAAAAAAGTTATTTCAATTAAAAGGGGTAAACAAAAAATATATAAAGTTGTTGTTATCACTTTAGCTAAGAATTTAGGTGAAGGGTCCTATCCAACAGAGAAATAAAACCAGGAACATGTTTTCAATCAGAAGAGTAATAACAATACCAAAAAAACACCCCTAGCCAGTTATATGAGGGAGCATAATAGCTGTGTAAATAAGATTATACATTGTCTCAGTAGGGGAACTGGCCTTGCTGACCTAAGATGTTCTTTCAAGTCTTAAGTGCAATTGCTAATTCTTTAGCTGATGGTGCAGACATTTCCCAGCCATTCATGAGGGGATACACAGATGTGAAGAGTGCAGATAAATTGGAATACCTCTGCTTTGCTTTACAGCCCCTCTCCTAATCAACTCTCCTAAGATAGAAGCCATACATATTTCTACAGAATCTCTGTTTTTGTTCTAAGGATAACTTTCCATAGTTCCTATAAATAAAAATAAGAAAGTCTCATGTAAACAGATTAAAATACTTAGCATTTAACATTTTTACTTCCACAAGCCTTTTTCAAGTAAGCAGAGGGCTAATAAGTTAATTGAAATATATAATAAGTTTAGAACAACAACAACAACAAAAATCTGTCCGGCCAATCATTTAAAAACAGAAACATTTTTGTACATGCTGGTTTTGGAGAACAGGTTTAATAAAAGTTAAATTTTATCCTATTTTTCTGTGAGGTTCTATGGTGAAAATTTTAAATTATCTAGCGTGCTTGCACTCTTTGAAATTTCATAAAATTTCCTGTGTTAGCCAATAAATCTGCCTAAAATAGATAATATTTAAACAAAAAACCCCACAAAATTACAGTGGTACCAGAGTGCGTTTATACTGAGTGCCATTTTCAAATCCTTGTTATGCACTTACAGTAGCTGTCTTCCAGCAGAACTAAAAGACACACTTGGTATTGTGATTGCTAACACAGGATAAGTTTCCAGTACCTAGATCTTTCTTAGATCCTATTTGAAGAAGTCAATTTCTATATGCATCCAGAATTTAAAGCAAGAACAATACAAACAAATTAAGTTAAGAAACACAAAACATATTTCTGTCTCTCCAGAATTAAGTATAATATAATGCAATATAAGTAGGATGCCAACTGACTGTCAGCAGCCACCACTCTGAAAATCAGGGAACATTTATTCAGGGCTATGAAAACATAAGAAAACACAGAATTATCATATACTTCTGATAAGGCACTTCTTTTATTTTCCCACATACTAAGCTTAATAAACATTAGTTGAAAGTTTACAGGCTTGACGATTTATTTTTCCTCGAGATTTCTGCATTGACTAGAAATCTCTTTTTAACAAAAGCAAGCTGTAACTCTTCAATCTTGCAATTACTGAAAAATAAAAAGTTACCATGTTTCTACCATCCTGTTCCATTAGGGATACAACCCAAATGAATGATTTTTGAATTTGATAACATCTATTTAAGAGTTTCTTTTCACACCCAAGCCAAATGCTTACCTAAAGCCAACAGGTAGAAACCTATGATAGTCTCTCCTTGCTCTGTTACAGCTGCCTCTCTGGTCAGAAAACTGATGTTGTTGTTCCTCCAAGGTGCCTGTGCAGAAAACTGGACAGACATTTTCAGTGGGGCTTCTGACCCAGAAATCACCCTTCCCCAGAATGTCCTCGTAAATAAAATGGTTCCAGCCTTTTCCTCAGTTTCTGCTCACTGTATTCAAGGGAGCTCTCAATAAGACTAATAATCTAAAGAAGGAAATCTCAAGGGACAGGAGCTTTGCAGCCTTCTGACCTATTCTTCTTCACTAATCCTATCTATAAATAAAGTCTGTGAACCCGTGGCCAGCAAAAGACAACAGATTTCCTTGTATCCTCACTACTGCTATGTGCAAAAATCTCTAATGAAGAGATCTGACAAAAGAGACAACGTCCTTTAAAATAATGTGACACCACATAACATACAGGCTCACAGGCACACTCACACCATACTGAAATGTTGCTTACATAGCTGCACTTTCATCTTTTTTTCTTCACTGAGTATGAATGGAATTTTAGTTCAAATTAAATTCAGGAAAAATCTCACACAAATTTAAAAATGGCACAATGAAAACAAACCAGGGAGGTGTCATCACCTGCAAATGTGACTTTAGCATAGCATAAAAAATAATCTATTAACTTACTTTACCAGCAGAATAGTTGTTAATTTAAAAAGAAGGGAAGGTAATTTCCAGTACAAGTTGAAAAAAAGTAAATACTTCAGATCATATTTTTAGACTGCTAAGCACTCTCCAATCTTGGAGTTAGCTCCAAGTATGATGTGGGATTTTTCCCATACTGTTGAAAAATGAGATCTTGTTTTGTTGAAGTGCATGGGATTTAAGTCAGCCAGAAATACTTTTAGTCTTTTCTGAGATATCAATGACTGCAGTTTAGATATGGCCTCTCTTACCAATCAGGTTGTATTCATAACTAAAAAATTTGAGTTCAAATCAATTCATCTGGAACAGCAAAGTTTCCTGGTGAGCAACACATTCTCACTGCACTGAAATTCCTGTGTATATCTTGCACTGGCTTGCCCCTTCTCACCCTGGGCAGCAAACTGGGCCCAGTGTTGGGACCCAGCTGAAGGAAGCAGAGCACCTCACTGTGAATGTCCCCTGTCCTTCCTGGAGCAGACTGACTGCTTCTGCCAAGCTTTCCCTGTGTTTGTTATGGAAGCATCACCACACTATTACATGGAAGGTAGGGATGGAGTTCCTGCCAAAAGCAGTGCCAAGGACATTCACAAACGCTCAAGAAGGCACACAACAGCACAGCAATATCACTTTCAGGACAAGGAACTTGTGTCTAAGAAGGGGTACTCAGCATAGAATCCATCACAAAATCTTTGTTCATGAATGCTCATGTCTTCATTGAAGTGCATTTCATCAACTAGAGCTATGTACAAAAGGATAGCACTTTACATTGGGCAGAAACCCAGTCCATGCTCCCACAACTCTCTCACTGGAAATTGAACAGCCACCCAACAGCCCATTTGTGGGACAAGTCCAAGGCCACTGGGCAAGACTCCTCAGCTTAGTGAGAGGAAAGAGCAAAGCTCCCCAGGAGTTTCCCCCTGCAGTGAGGCACACCTGACACAGTGCAGGTTTCTGCTGGTGTGCAGCCAGGACCTGGTAGACTGGAACAGGGTGTTTCCCACCTCACAGGAACTCATGCCAAGCACAGGTATTGATTGCTACATCACAGGCAGTGCTGAGATGGCAGAGCATGGTTGCTAAGCACTTCCCTTTATGCACATGTAGTTTTCCACGGCATCTGACAGGCCCAGACTTCCAAGTCTGAGTTTAGTATTTGTTATCACACCAGTGCCAGTGCTCCATACTTTGATTAAATAGGGAGAGGGACAACCAGCAAAGAGAGGTTTTCATGCAAGAAAATGGTATTATTTACAGAAGTGTGACGTCTTTAGCATAAGCACTTTAAATGGTAATAAGCAACAATGATAATGATTAATTTTTACCAAAATAAAAGGCAAATTACATTATTTGCCTGATATCCTGAACTTGAATTCAGATTTTTCCCAGCTGTGAGTTTCTTCTGGCTTCCTAGAAATATCACAGCTCCACAGGCACTTCAACTTTACATTTCAATGAGAAAGACTTCTGCCAAGCCTTATCCCTAGTAATAATAGAGAGAAGGAAGAAATAGGGGGAAAAGGAACTTTTTCTGTATTTAAGGAAAAAAAAATAAACTGAGTAAACTGCTCTCCATAGTTAAACATCCTTTTGGATGATTGTCTTCACACACTAAGAGTGATTGACCGGTTGCAGTTTTCTTCTTCCTCCCTCTGGTGGCATTCTCCAGTGACGAGCAGAAGTTTTGCAAACTGTGGTTTGTTTGGTGGGTCTCCAGGTCACCATATTTCCAAATGAGAGAAAGGCTCTCTCTGCAGATTACATGAGCCTAGTTTCATGTCTCTCAGTGCTTTGGTGGTGACCAGTTTAGTGGCTTCACAGAGATTATCCCCGAGTGCCTTCACTATCTTTACAAAGTGCTTTGAAAGGATTAGAGCAGCATATGCTCTGGGCAGTTCTATAAAAGGACAAGAAAACTAAAATGTTGTGCTGGTACAGACCAATTACTGTGTTTGACACAGCCATGACTTGGATATAAAAGGACCCCAAAGCACTCCTTTTCAGCAGGCTGAGTCCGCAGAAGGGACACAAAGAGTTCAAATGTACCTTGGGACACTGCAGCCCCTCTGCTGCCCCACGGCTGCCTCCCCAGGGTGCCCTGTTCCTGCAGGGACACAGGGACAGGCACCCACCCATGCAGGGAAGAGCTCTGGAGCAAGCCCTGGCTGGGAGCAGCCTCACAGCACCCCAGTCCTGCAGCGACCTGTGCTCCACAGGACTTGGGGGCACCACCCTGCCAGCCACAGCCCCCACAGACCCCACAGCTGTGCCCCACAGCTGCCCTGAAATCTCCTCTGCTGAGGGGTCAGGGCAGCCGCTGCCAGCAGGTAAAGGAGTGAGGAGAGCCCCTGAAACCACTGATATCTTAGGACATCTGACTAAAGAGAGAGGTGAAGTGACCAGATTAGAAGACAACAGGGCAATAAAGCCCATTTTACGAGCATACCAAACCAACCCGAGGACTCTGCGGCAGCAGGCAAAGCCAATTTAGAGCTGATATAAGCCAGCAGTACCTTCTATTTGGGCTGCTGAAACATGCAAACACCTTTGCATCCTCCCTATTTGCTTCTCTAAATGCCTTCAAAGTAACATATATACCAGTGTAAAAAGGCAAGTGTCACAGCAGCACTAACTGGCCTGACATAGTCTGGCTACATTAGAATCCAGTGTATGGTTTCCAATACAAAAGAATCCAAAATATTAAAATTTGTGTGTGACAGAAAACGTATGATGAATGTTCCTAACAAGTACCTGTTTTCCCTGAGGAGCACAGAAATTTGAAATGTTGCCAAAGGAATTATTATGTCAGAATGCTGGTATAAATTCTCACTGCACTATTTTTTCACAATACCTGCTATACATGGGTTAAAGACCATAGAAGGAGGAGGCAAAAGGAGAATTATTCAGAAGGGATAAACCATAAGCAGATAGAAAATTAGTTGTGTGGAATGAAAATACAGTTTTGTCTCTGTAAAGCATAAAATTGTCCAAGATTCTACAGAAATATAACTGAGGGATTTCAAGGCAAATCAAGAGATATATTATTTAGAACAGGTCCACACAGATTATTTTTGATAAATTACTTTCAATTTTATTTCACATTTTTAATTAGAATATTCACTACAAAATGAAACAAACTGTCACTATCCAACAAGACTTGTTAGCTTTGCAATGAACAGTCACACAATGATGAGTTATACCCTATGGATTTCATCAAGGTAGCCATAAAAAGCGTTTTGTATCAACAGCAGAAGACCTTTCCAAATTCACATCATGTATTTTTTTCCCTGGTTCCAATAAAACACACCTGCCAAAAGCATTTGCACAGATTCTTTTCCAACACACATAAAAAAAATAAAGGAAAAAAAAAGTCTTACCTGAGATCTGGTAATACCTAACACATGTTGATGGGCAAATGGAAATGACAGTGCCTGCTGCAAGCCATTTGGAAATTTTGTAAGCCATAAAGTAATAAAGTAAGTAATATTGCTTACTTGTAAGAACCAGATCTGAATCTGCTCTCTTGTTGCTAATGTTCAATTTTGTAGAACAAAACCACATCTGAAATATTTAAACCGAAGAGTGATCATAACGTGAAACATGCTTGACCACTTATATTTCAAAACATGCCTGTTTAACCCTAACAGTTAACCTATCCTGAACAATTCCCTTGCTGTGATATTTTAGCATGAAAACAATTGCACCCTATTAATTCTCTAGTTAAATGTCTAAACTGAAGTAATTCGCCTTGTTCCCCCCAAATAATCCGGCTAGCTGTGGAGGGAAAAAGGGAAATTCTTCACGAACCTAGATAAAAGACCAAAGGGATCGCTTTCCCTCCGGGATAAGTAGATGTTTATTCCAGGCTGGAATCCGGGAGGAAAAGGAACACCAGGGAAGAAATTCCCGGGAATTTCAAACCTCGGGAGAGGGGCGGGGGGACACAGAACAACAACCAATCCAGACCAAGGAGGGGCGGGGAAGGGAAAGGCACGTCACATTTTCAGGGAGGGTTTACAGAATATTCCAGGACCATTTGACATGTGTGCACTACCACACTAAACCACATTTCTTTGCCTGTGCTGGGTTAGTTGCCAAACTCAATTAAGAAAATGGTTGCATCAAATAGTGAATATATTGTAAAATCCATACTTCTGCAATGATTTCAATGGACTCTAGCCCATTCACGTTCATTAATTATTCTTGTTCTCATTAATCCTGAATGCTAATGTTTCTCTGAGGGGTTGTGTTCTGTGGCTTGTGAGAGACCTAGAAAACAACTTGACCAAAAAAAAAAA
>VWZN01003889.1:11649-22458 GCA_013396955.1 Regulus satrapa
TTTTTGAGGAATCCTGGAATTTCGTCAGCTTCTGAAAAATCTTATTCTGCATAGAATTTCATAAAGGTCAGGTAATTGTTGAAATATAAATAAGGAAAAGGAGAAGAATTGAGCTGCAAAATATGTTAATTTTAGTGGTGTGCTATGCATCGGTTACCAGTTCTAGAATAAGTTAAGTCTGAAATTTTTTAACCTGGTGAAAACTTAATGCCAGCTTTCTCTTAATCCTATCTTCTGGCTGCTAAGTCTTTCTTAATGATGTGATCCTGTGAAAGCCTGTTTCCACACTGATCAGAAAGTTTGTGCGTATGATCTTTCAGTAGAACTTAGTGTTCTTGGATTCATCTGCTGTGTTTTTGGGGAAGAGAAGTCTTTCTTTCACCTGTCAATAGAAGTTGTTTCTCATCTGAATTACAGCGGTACAGGTTGGAAATATGGGCTTTAAATAGTTGTTGTTCTTCTGTATTTTGCAAGGGGAAACCTATCTGGTTTTTACTATTTGTTGTTTTGGTTTTATGTATTAATTTTTGTTCTGTTTGCTTTGGGTTTTGTTGGCTTTTGTTTGGGTGTTTTTATTTATTTGTTGGGTTTTTGTTTAAATCATACTAGAAAATGTGTATAAATAGAAATGCACTTTCTGCATGTATTAGAAATATGTATAAATTTGGAAAGTTTCTCTGGCTAGCCACTAGCCAAGAAGTTAATTGACTTCGCTTGGCCCTGTGCCCTCACATAAATGCTATGTCTTGCTGCCTGTTCTTTATTTTAGTATGGATCCTCTTGGAGACATTTGCTGATGTTGTTCAGATTTCTAGTAGCCTAGCCATCTCCGTTCAGAATAAAAAGAGTTTCACTCTTTTGTTCATTGAGCACTGTTCTGCTATTTGCATTGAGCACCGCCTTTTACAGAAAAATTTAATTGTCCTTCTCTGGGGAAACTTCGCGTGTCCCAATTCTATGGGCTGGATTGCCATCTAGGCTTCTGTGAGTTAGACTGCTGAAGGTAGAAGATATCCTACTTCTTTGTTTAATATGACATCCTTGTAAGTGTGTTATTTTGTCTCTTCTGGGCAGTAGAGATGGAAATGTTTGCAACTGAGTAGCAGAGGAAGCTGCTGGTTCCTGGAAATCCTACCATATGGATTTTGGATTGGGAGTTTTTCCGTGAGAAGATACTTCTAGTCTTATAAGGCACTTTTGAAGCTTTCTAAAATTCATTGGTGTTTGGTGCAGTGTGAATGTACGTATCTCATAAATGTAGGTGCATTAATTTAATGTTTGGCAATTTTGCACTTTATTAGTAGCTTGTACTTTAAATAGAGAAAGCATTGACTGATACATACTGCTTTTAAATAAAACGTGATGAAATAGATGAAGGCTTGGTAAGAACTGTTGGTCTCTGGTGCTGTTTTAGGCCTTCCAATTATGTACTATATATCTTCATTTTATCTTCAATCCAAATGGTATTCAGAATTCTTTTTCACCAGTTGGCTCATCTGGCTTTCAGCTGAAAACAGGAATACATTAATATTAAGCACAGGAGTTGTTAAGTTAGCTTGTCTTCTCATTAATATTTTTGAAATGGTTAAACCAAAACCCTTCAGACTTGGGACTCTGTTCATTGTATCTTAATAATTTGTCATCCTTGAACTTGTCAGCTAGCAGCAATTTCGTGGCAATGCCAGGACAGTGCAGTAGTAACTAGTTTGTGCTGTTTGTGCTTATGTCCTTTAGTAAGTGAGCTTTGGTCAAGGTGTGTTTTCTGCTTTCTGCACTGGGTTTCTGCAAAGGAAATACTTAATAGCTGCAAACAGTGTTCCTTTGAAAAAAGAATATTTTGATTGAGATATTTAATGGCTTTGACCTATTCAGATACTTGGGGTTAAACACAATATACATAAAATGAGAGGCAAATTAATAAAAAAAAAAAATTATTGTTCGAGTCCTTCCCCAGAAGAATCCCCACCCTGACCAGTAATGAAGAAACCTTGTAATTTCATTGTTGGGCTAATTGAGTAGCTAACATTACAACTGGATTGCAGAGTAACTTTTGAGATTGTAGTAATGGAAGTCTGACAGCCTAGAAATCAGTGGGAACTTTCACAAATTTGAATCTTAGAATAAAGTTGCTGGAGAATCTGTTTCCTCATTGTTTGTTCCATGCAGTCTGCTATTGTCTTGGAAAGCATGAAAAAACAGCCTATGCCATGACTATGCAGGCAGTGCTGCCTACTGTGAGGAGAAAAATGGGCTGAGAAACCTCAAGGTTATCCATAAGATCTGCTTTTAGGATGGGAATTTACTTCTAGTTTGAAAGGACTGTCTCAGTACAAGAATTTTACGTCTGGGGAAGAAATACTGTGTCTATCACTTCATAATCTTGCTTTTGTGAAAAGAATTTATATTCTGCTTTCCTCCAGGCACTGAAGCTGAGTAAATGTTGTTTTAGTGAGATTTTTTTGCAGATCTTGTAGGTAATACAGGATTAATGTGCGAGGACAGAAGTATCCAACCCACCTTATTCCTCTCTACCAATGTGTTCTTTACAACCAGTGAGGCTGATTCCTCTTTTTTTCCCCCTTTCTTTTTTTTTTTTTGCCTCCTTTCACAGCCACTTCTCCCTGTCTTGTCTCTGTGATTTGTTTCTTCTGTAGTAGCATGGCATTGTTCTTGGCTCTGCATAGCAACCAGCTGCAAGCTTGCATAGTCGGTTCCAAAAATATAGGAAAATAGTGGATAAATAATTCTAAAGTGGTGGTGTCATGATTTAATCCTTGCTGGGAATTAAGGATCACACAACTGCTCACTCATTCTGCTCTGATTTCCCTGCCAGTGGGAAGAAGAATGGGAAAGAAAAGGTAAACCTTGTAGGGTGCCATAAGAAAAATTTAATTATTGAAACAATATAACACAACAACAGCATAATAATAATAGGCTAGAGATAACATAAATACAGAATAGTACTAATAATGAATATGACATAGTATTAAATATGCTAATAAAAACAATAATAATAATTGCTAATAATAATGATGGTAAGGAGAGGGAAAGCAAATGGCAGAACCGGACAGAAACAAGCAGGTTGGTCAGAATCTGTGGACCTGTGCTCAGTTTGTCCCCTAGCACTGACTGGGGAATGCTTTCCTTCAGAAGATCGGAAACTGGGTGTTACTGTTTGTTGTGTTTGCACTTAAGGTTAACCAGTCACACAGTGTTTTATCTGCTAAGAATCACTAATAACAATTTCAGGTACTGTTTCAAAAGAATACTTAAGAGGTTTATTACATAACTGCATCCTTAATAAAACTAAGACGTGCATATAATCACTGTGTGAAGAGCAAGTGTTTTGTTATCCATTTGTCTTAAGAAGGGAAAGGTTGTTGGGATTTTTTTTTTCTTTAAGGTGGAATCGGCTTGCTTAGTTTTGGTCTTTTTGCTTTATTTTTTTCCCCCATCAAGTTTTATGGTATGCTGAATTCCCCGTCACATTTTTTCGTCTACTGTCTTTGCCAACTGAGTGCTTGTCCAGTTCACTGACCTTCATATCAAAAGTGTTTTTCATTAAATGCATTTTTGCACCCTGTCCCTAGCAGCTAACAAATCTTCACTAGTCACATATGTAATCAGGATTTGTAACTCAAGTTTTCTATGGTGTTGTCTTCCTGAAGCAATTATTTAGTTCCCAGTGAGAGCCTCCTTTGCACTGCAACAGTCAGCTCTTAATTCTTATTCCATGATTTGTATAGAAATTGACTGTCCATATCCATGTTGATCAGACATCTGGATTGCTATTTAATATAATCAAAGAACCCTTCTCTCTCATTGCGTGACACTTGATGGAAGATGGGAAAGCCTGCTAGATCTAGTTGGGCCAAGGGGCTGGGGTTTTTCACTTTACCCCTTCCTTTTCCCCGGAATCTTGTGTGGTAGGATCACAGGACAGTTTGTGTTGTAAGGGACCTTTAAATGTCAAGTAGTCCAACCCCACAGCTTCGGGGGTAGGGACATCTTCAAGTAGATCAGGTTGTGCAGAGCCTAGCCCAACCCCAGGGGCAGCTACCACTTTTCTGTTCCAGTGTTTCACCACCCTCATCATAGGATAATTCTTCTTTTCCTAGTCTTAATCTATGATTTTTCAATTTAAAACAATGATTGCTTTTCTGGTTGCCACAGGACCTGTTAAAATGTGTGTCCCCATTTCCCCTTCAAGTAGTGAAGGCCCACAGTGAGGTCTCCCTGAAGCCTCCTCCGGGCTGAACAGCTCCAGCTCTCACAGCCTTTCCTCATTGAGGGAAGGCCCCACTCAAGGCCTGTTCCAACCGGTCCGTGCCTTCCTTGCACCTAGGACCCTAGAGCTGGACAAAGTCAGGGGTGGGGTCTCATGAGGGAGGAGCAGAGGGGCAAAATTAATCCCTTAACCTGCTGACCATGCTAGTTTCTGACTAATGTTCGGCCTCTCACCACCAGCACCCCCAGCTCTCGATCTGTTCTTCCCCTAGCCTGTGTTGAAGGGGGGTTTGCCCCAATTCAGATGCAGCACTTGGCCTTGAACCTCATGAGATTCTTGTGTGCCCACAGACGTGATGTACAGGCTCCATGCAGTAGTTCAAGAAGTGGGGGGAAAAAACCCCAATAATCATAATAGCAAACGGGAATCGATTTCCAACGCTAAGGAGCTAACAACGAGGACTGCACTGCAAGCAGTCAAGAAGCAGGAGCAGAGAGCACTTCCTCTAGGAAGGGAGAGAAGTCTTCCAGAAGGAGATGCATCACAATGCACAGGAAGAGCACTGTTTTAACAGCTGTTCCTGAATAGCTGTTTAGGGGCAAACACACACAAATTTGCTTCTTTGTCTCCATAGCTGGAATTCTGTGTCTTGCCGCATTCTTAATTGTCTCCCTTCTGGAAAATGAACTCTTACTTTCCTGGAGGGGTGTAGCATGCTGTAGAATTGGCAACGCTATAGGAGTCTTAACTTTGATGTAAATTTGAAAAGCTATTTTGTGTAAGGTTTTTTTAAGAAAAATTGTTACTTCCATATCTCTAAAGGATAATTTCAGAAGGGTATGAAAAGTATATAGTTCTTTATTTTTTAAGATTTGTATAAATGTTTTGCAGCATAAATTTGGCACAATTGAAATATAAAAGCAAAAGCTTTTATTATAAAATTTAAATGTGTAAGAAGATAAAATTCAGATTAGTTTTAAGTCTTTCTCTCTCTTCTTTGATGTCTAACTATGAAAAGCATTATTTTCCTCAATGGCAATCTTGCATGTGTGTCTATGGGAGGAGGAAAGAATTTAGATAGATTTCCTGAACCTTAATGACAATTTTGCCCTTTTTTTCTATGTAAAGTGTTGGGGAAGTATGATGATAAAATTGTATGCAAAACAACAGAGAAAATGCATCTTGTTTTTCTGTGTTTTGAAGTGGTCTTGGTAATCTTTCTTTGACCATCACTGTAGTGGTATCATCTACATATACTTTGTTTAGTCAAGGAAATGTTTAGTATATCAAGTTACAAAATAAAGCTAAAACACCCTGGTTAGTTTGCTACTCTGAAGACCTTAATTATGTTGCTGTTGCTTATTTGAAAGGAACATTTAGCATTGCCTACTTCTGAGAAACCATAGCACTAGTAGCTCTTAAGTGATTTTTTAAAAAATTTGGCTCTTGTGCAGCAAAGTTATTTCAATTTTCATTGTTTAAGCATATAATATGCAAAATTAGAAAAACAGTTTTCATTGTCTCTGCCTGATGATTTTATCTTTTTAGCATCTTGTACTTCTTCAAGCATAAGCATCCATAATGCTATTGCAGCCCTTTTTGTTGTAGCCATAAAGTATTATTTATTGTTTAATACATTGCTGAGTTGGGGACTCAGAGGTGTGTCTGTATTCCTTTAACAGTGTTGCCACAAGTCAGAGACTACTGGTAAATTCAATTTTCTGGCAAAATAGCAGTTCAGTGTTAAATCCTGTTATGTTGTGTTTTCATGTGTGGGCTTTTTCCTCACCCACCCACTCCAATTTTCACCTAGTGTCCTGACAATCTATGGTGGCTTCTTGATTTTTCTCAAGAAGCAGCTGTGGGGCTTTTTAAGTAGCTCAGACCATGCTGTAAAAGAATCTGAATCAGAAGTGCCAAATAATTTCTCTCTGTTTTATATGCCACTCAGTAATTTATTCATGTGCTTTTGGAACATGGACATCGTTCATTACTATGGACTGGTCTCAGCTGAACTTGGTCAGGAAACATGCTCTGAGCTCAATTTTTGACTCTTCATGGATATAATTGCTTCTTTTTTTACTCCTTGAGAGTTAGTTTTTTATTCTCCAGACTAACAGGAAAAATGAAAATTCACCTAGGTGCATGTCCTCCAAATTAATGTTAAATGGCATTGCTAGAGCGACTTACATGACTTACTGTACCTTACATGACCTAGAGTGCTTACATGTATTCCAAAGGTATAAGGAGAATCTTACTGTGCGCTTGAGTTTTTGGGAGCCTTCTCAGAGAAAGACCTGCAAAATTTCCTGAAACATGAATTGTCTTTTATTGTAATATACACATATTAAGGGTATTTATTGGGAAATTACTAGCCGCTCTTACTCTTTCAAATGCCACTAAAGCATGAATGGTTGTATATTATGGTTCAGGAAAAAAAAAAGATTGATGTGTCTAACGTTTACGTACTCTGACGCTGGAAGTGCTCTTCTAAAGTGTCTTATCCCTTGTGCGTATGAGTAATGCTTTCTACAAATAACCCCAAGCTTCCCCTAGGAGGGGGATAGTAGGTAGCAGCAAAGAGCACTAGGCAGATACCCTCCAAATAATATAATCAAAATTATTCTTGCAAACTCATCCAGATAATTAAAAAATAATGTTACTTTAAAATAAGTTATCAAATTACTTAAACCAGTTAAAAAGATTGTCCTGAAGTGGACTGATTCTTCTCACCAAGGGAGCAAGGTGTTGCTGTGGGCTGTGGTGCCTGTCACTGTGTTAATACAGCAGCATGAAATACTCGGAATTCTAGTTTTATATCTAGATCTATCTATCTATCTATCTATATCTATGTCTCTATCTTTCTCTGTGTGTGTGTGTGTATATATATAATATATACACACATATATCTATATACATATATATATATAAGTGTAAACCCGTTAGGGTTTAGCAGCATTGTGTTCTTCTCTTCCAGATAATAGTTGGGAATAGTCAAGTTTGGAATATGTATATCAATCTGCATTTGTGGGGAGCTGATGAACATTCTGTGGGATCAGTGTTCCTTCTAAAAACTGTTTCTTTCTTTTGTTGAGACGGTGTACTTGAATATATATATATATATATATATATATATCTGGAAGTACTTGAATGCATTGATGACTTTTCAGTAAGTAGAAAATGCAGTAGAAAGGTTGCCCTTTGGAGAATGTAATAATGGAATACTGGTTTTTGTAGCAGTTTATTGGGAAAACAAGGATACTAAGCTATGTTTGTTTCTTTGATGGCTGTTAAATATAAAGCTTTTTAAGTCTGACATGTACACTAGATGTTGAACTTTATTCTGTTTGCTACTTGGTAGCATTTTTTTTTTTTCAAACTTTGGAAAATTTCTTGACATTGAAGGAAATGAAGGTAACTTTTTCCTTTTTCCCACAGATCCAAACGTTTAATGTTGAGGCACCATGCCAGACCGTGGAAGATTTAACGAGTGGGGTTGTGATGGCCCAGGTTCTTCAAAAAATGTAAGTAATTGTTTACTTAATGAATTAAATACAGAGGGTTTTTTATCTGTACGTTTTTATACATTTACTTGTATAAGTACTTTGACTTTTACTTTTACTTGTATATATACTTTTACTGTGGCTGGTATTACCTAAGGATGTGGCATAGATGGTACTTTAAACTAGAACATGACTAATGATTTTTTTCTCTATAGTTTACAGATAACTGTCTTAAATGAAAAAAAAAAAGTTTTGTTTCAAACGAGTTTATTCAAGTGTGAACTTGCTATAAAGTAAGCTGAATTAAAACTAAACTTACAGAGTCACACTTAAAACTGACATCAGTGCAAGGTAAGTAATGGGCCCTGGTTGTTGTTTGAAACTATGGTCAGTACTGTTGAATTTGTTTAATGTAATAAAACTTCCGTGATAAACTGAATGGAACTGTCAGTTCAGTTGCAGTTGGAAGTACTTTTCTGTTTGTTTTCACTACCCTTTGTCATTTCACCAGACACCACGGTGATTATGTGAGGGTATAGAGAAGAAGGAGCCATCGGGTTATTTATACACAGGATTGGTAAGATCCTGCTGAGCCTTCCCTTCTTGAGGCTAAACAAACAGCTCACTCAGCCTCACCTCATTTGACAGAAATTAGCAGCCTGATAATCATCTTAATTGCCCTTTGCTGAACTTCCATGGATGTCCAGGTGTCTCTGTTACTGGGGAGTGTTGGATGCAGCAATTCAGATACGGTTCTAACAGATCTGAGCAGTACCTTCCTTGGCCTTCTGGCAGAGATCTTCCGAACACATCCCAGGTTCTGGTTGTCCTTCCTTGCTGCAAGGGCACTTTGCTGGAGTGTGTTCTCCTTGGTTTCTGCCTAGTTTGTTATCTGCAGAGCTGATCAATCAGCTGGCCCCCAGTATATACTGGTGAATTGGGTTTGTTTGCACTTACCTTTTCTGAAATGTGTAAGGTTCCTCTCAACTTGTTTTCCCAGCTTGTCAAATTTCTCCTAAATGGCAACACAACTATCAGGTGTGTCAAACATGCCTTCCATTTTTATATTAGATGAAAAATTACCTTCTGTCCCGTCATATGTGTCCTTATTAAAGACATTTAATTGAACTCTTGGATATGCTGCTAGCCAACTGGCCTCCAGCTGGATTTCATGCTTCTGAGACCTTTGAGCATAGCATTTCAGCCATTTTTTGGCCCAACTTGCTGTCTATTTAGCCCTGTCATGCTTCATCAGTTCTTCTATGAAGAAGATCCTGATCAGGCAGTCTATAGCAGGAATCTGTAACAGTGTCACTCATGTTGATCTGCTTAGTCATTCTGACCAGTAATCTCTCAGTTGGCTCGTATCCATCCTAAGACAGAGCTCATGCATTCCTTCTGGTCTGTTGCAGGGAGGGTGTCTCTCTCTCACTGGCTTTTCAGCTTTTCTTCCAAAAGAGCCTCTATATGTTCATGGCAGCAGCCTTGGCATGTGAGCCGTCATACCACAGCTTCGTGATTCCAGCGAGATTGTGACCTCATAACTACATACAGAACTCTGTTTCTTCCTATTTGTTCTCCATGCTGCATGCATTAGTGCTCAAGCAGTCCACATACGCATCCAGTCTTTCTGATCCCCAAGAATAAAACTTTCCCCAGAGTGTTCTTCTTTCTATATTTATGTGCATATGCCTAGGGTAATCGCACTTTACACACGCCTGTTTTGTTGGCTCTGAGGTATCTTTTGTTCATATAATTCCTCACACCCTAGTTCTTCAACAGACTCTACTCCTTTGTTGCTTAGTGTTAGTTTTTCTGTTGTTCCTTATACAAAACTGTTCTTACCACCTTGGCCAGCCTGTCCATGAAGTTGTGTCTGCCCACCATGGTCTGGTGGATCCCATCTCTTCCAAGTAGTTCTTATTCTCAAAAGGGTTTAATGGTTACCGAAACAAAAGCTTTGTTGTGAACACTCTATCACAGCGGTATCTGTCTGTTGCTCAAACCTCCTCCTCACTAACTGCTGCAACAGGGGAGAGCATCACTTGACAATAGCTTCCAAAGCTGTACAATGTTCACTTGGCACTTTGCAGGTTTCCCCGGCTGTACAGCTCATGCCCAGGTGGAAGAGCAGAAGGAGTAAAGTGTGAGGGCTAGACAAGCTTCAGCAGTCTTTCAGCAATGTCAGAAATTCAAACCCCAAGCAAGCAACAGCCCTTCTTGGATGATGTCAGTCAGAAGATGAGGGTCCTGCATCCTCTGCTAGTGTTTAGCACTTCCCTCTTGTGCTGCTGTGTGGCTCAGGTTTACTGAACACAGATTATTTGTTTGACAGAGCTCCTAGGGCTGTAACTGCTCCGAGGGCACTGAGTCTGTTCTGTAGTTGCAGATTCTCTGTAGCAGGAGCCTTCTTCTAGTGAGAGAAGGAACTGCCAGTTCACAGGGAGAATAAAAAAGGGGAAAAGGGAAATCTCAGTGTAGTCAAATATTTCAAAGCAAGACTTTTTAGCATGTGGTTCTGAGATACTGTTTTCAGCTGATGAATTGATACTTTTCAAAGAAATACACAATACAAATTACATTATAATTTCAAAATACAAAATCAAAAATTAAATAAAATAAATGTAATAAAATCAAATTACAAAATACATTTCTCTAGCTTGATTTAAAATTACATAAAGATTATCTAAACAGTTTATAATTCTTTCTTTATGTCCTAAGTAGTAATTGAACATGCCAAAATTAGCATTCAACTATCTTACTTTATGATAGTTATGCTTCAGATTTAACATTTTGCATACTTATGTAATGAACAGACATATTCTTATGCTGAAGTTTAGCAACAGTATTGCTAAATCTTGACTGCATTCCTGTTGTGCTGGTTTGAGATAGAACCCAGCTCACAGAAGTAATGGATGCTAACTAACCAATTACAAAAGGGATATACCTCTGTGATACACTTTTCAAAATTGGAAACCTGGGAAGAGCTCTCTCTTTCCTTCCGGCAAAGCTCACGGCACCATCCCAGCTCCGTGTGGGGGCGGCCGGGCCAGCCTGGCCCCGCCGTGTGGCCGGGAC
>VWZN01003893.1:8246-18314 GCA_013396955.1 Regulus satrapa
CACTACACATTAACATAATGCATACAAAAAAAGAGTCAATTAAGGTACAATTTTGAACATTTAATTGTCTTTCTCTTGCATTTTTATGAGTTGTGCGACAGACTAGAGCAGAGTACTCATGAATTAAAGTTTATATCCTGCAAGATTAAATCCTCTACTGCAGCTGTCTAGACTAGAGGGACATCTAATCTTCAGACATACTACACAACATAGTTCAGATGAAACTGCAGATTGATAGCACACCTGAAAAAGATGCAGTGACTGCTGACCTCTTCAGATAGCATCTGATAATGTTTTCTCTTTTTTTTTTTGTTTTTTTTGTCAAGGCTAAGATGATGATGTTAAATTTCTAAACTAATATTTGGCAGATCATTGTGATAAAATATAGCCTAACCAATATGATGAAGAAAATCAGTAAAGCAGAAATAATTTCTATTCATGTCACAGATTTGCTAAAACTTTAGTTTTTGCAACCCATTTTCTAAGGATTTTTTGCTGTTTAAAGAAAAACTAGAAGCAAAATGTTCAGTTCAGATAATTTCTGATGTGAATAATAACTCTTTAATTTTAAGGTAAGCTAAAAACACTTGTAACAACAATTTAAAAAACAAACTTACTTAGGTTTTAGATCAAACCTTAGTACAAGCTTAATTGCATTAAATATTGATTCAACCTTTGCAAACAGAGTTTTAAAAAAGACTTCCATGCTTAGAGGGAAAATTCAAAATACAGACTTTTAAAGTGTTGGAAAACAAAAGTCACAGTTGTCAGTAGTTCAGACAGCTCAATCATGTAATGTCAGCTTATGTGTAGTCTACCCAATGAGCCAACCATTTAACTAACTTTAGTGGCTATTAATAGCCAGACAGGACAAGTCTGTGGTTTCCACACCATGTGAAAAAATATCCTCACCAGTAATAATTGTGTAGTGGGACTTATTCCACCTTTACAAATTTAAACCACTATCATACAGACAAGACCCTGCTTTAAAGCACAGAGAGAGCTGGGGTATTTCATAAAGAATGCTTTTTGGATGTAGTATCTCATAACGGTAGGGCTTGCTTGGGCTTACCTTTGGCAGGTTTGCAAAGCATCCTTCATTGTAGAAATTCCCATCTGTATATCTTGCTGTTCAAAGGTCATTGCAGCTTGCATAACTAAAATAGTGCTGTATCCAAGCGCATGGTACATACTATCTTTGGACCTAGGGTAAACATGAATCTCATGCATTTAAGCAACACTTTACACTGCAATACAAAGCTAAATGCACAAGCATTGTATTAATTTGTGAAGACAGAAGAATTAGGCAGGAAAGTAACAGACCTGAGAATATAACATAGTAGTATCTTCCAATGAACTTGAGTTTAGCTACAGCTGATTTTAAGAGATAATATCCCTGGCCTACCACCTTCCTCACTTGAGCTCTCCAGAGCACTAAAAGCAAACACTTGGTAGCTGTGTCATCCTTCTGATGTTTCATTTAAAGCTGTCCTTGAACTTGTTCATACAACACCAACACACCACTCTTAATCCATTCTTACCAGCACCAAATAACATTACTCCACACTTATTAACATGGGCTACATATCCCTCTTGCCAACACACCCCTCAATATCACTTTTGTGATCCTTTCAGACACAGACAGGAGAAGAATGGTGGATGGGATTCAGATCCCAGTCCTAAAGATCAGCCCCCCAGACTGCCTCCCCACAAAGTCACATATAAAGACAGGTTTGACTTGTGAATCTCTCCATATTCTTTAATTCCCTACATCTGCACTGCCATGCTCTTCTTCTCAGTGGAGGAAAGGCAACAGGGGAGAATTAGTCAGAAGATTGAAAGATGAGCTTCAAGATAAACACCAGACTCAAACATAACATAAAACAAATGAAAAGAGTATTCAGGAGTTTTGTTCCAGCTTTCCTGTATTGTCAAAAACAGTTTCATTGTATAACTTAATTGATCAAAGATGCATTGAATAAGGCCTTGCTCCCCAGCTTTTCCCCTCTGCGTGAGGAAAGACAGTTTGAATGGTAAACTTTAACATAACAATTCAGTGCTTCATCAACAGCTTTTGAGATGGTTTTAATGATCAAAAAAAAAAAATTTTAAAACCCCAAATATGGACAAATGCTTTCAGACATAAGAGAAGAAATTAAAACTACTATCTTCAGATGCTTTAAATTAATCTTCAGGTACTAGACACTGTCTGTTTACGACAGGAAAATAACAGAAATAAAAATAACTTCAGGAAATAACAGAATCTCACCATGGACGAAGTAGTTCCAGTGCTTCAGAGAACTTATTATTTAAAAATAAGTTCAGTGCCATTGAACATTCTTCCAGAGCACACTTGAGATCCATCTTGGACGCCCTAAAAAACAGATTCTTAGTTTACTCTATCTGTAAACATAAATAAAAACCACAAATATTTTCTTTTTGTAACACAGAGGGTATTTTGTAGTGATTTTGGTTTATTTAGTTTTCAAAATTTAGCTTTTCCAAGCCAAATCATATGCTTAGCATTTACATATGTTACACAAGTGCACCCTCTGCTTATTTAAGCAATTTTTATGGCTTTGTACTCCTATTCTTATTAAAGAAATTTTCAAAATTTATCACTGTGTCCAAGCTCTCAATCTTTCTCATCAGTACAAATGCTGTTCCAGACTCTATATTCATATCAGAATCTCAAAAGAAGTCACCAGATAATATTTTCATCAAAAAAAAGCAGTAAACAGATACTCATTTAGCAAGCAAACCTACTATAAATAGTCCTGGAAGAAACCTGTAGATATGCCAACAGCTTTTGTTCGTCCTAATTTACTTCAAGTAAAATCACTTGCACTTGCTTAAGCTGCAACCATCTTAACAAACCCATTCTTTGGCTAGTTCTGCCTGAAAGACTCGGGAGGAACTTACAAATAATTCTGTGGGCCAAACTGGGAACAAATTGACAATCACGGTAGTGACATACAGCTAGAAGCTACACAGCCATCAATGTGCACAGCTGGACCCAAAAAAAGATAATCTCTCCACAGCTTTAAAACAACACATTTAAACTAGATAATGGGTTTTCTCCAAGTAGGGTTAAGCAGTGGTAAGCAAGAGCTCATGTCAATGAGATAAATATTTAAGTACTGACCAGAAGAGAAGAACTCTAAAGAATTAATTTAAGAACAGAACAACAGAGGAATGCAGCTGCTCTAAATCTAACAGAAACACACACACACAAAACAAACAGAGAGATGGACATGAAAATATGACTGGACAGGGGGGCTTTTTACCCTCCAAAGAACAAGATTAAAAAATTAGGAAAGTCTTGCTTACAAAGACCAACAATCTTTTAAACCATTCAATTTTATTAGCTAATTCCAGGAACACCATCTGCTAGCAAAACAATGCCAAATAAGTATTTTTTAGCTAGATTTAAANAAAAAACCCACAAACACCACATCAGCAACTGAAATTCATATCTACTGGACAGCATAAAGTGAGTTCATATGTCTTCATACTTGCACACTACAATTATTCTGTGACTGGCATTGAAGCAGTGGCCTGTTCCAAGTCTCTTCTCATACAAATGCCAGGGTCCATACTAAAGTGTGTATTACACAGTCCTCTCCCCCTTGCAGGCATGGTTACTAACTTTGTGGTGAGCCAAGAGCTCTGTCAACTATGAGAACAGAAAAAATCCATGTGAGGCAATGTTCTGCTACAGAGAATATGGAGAATATGAATAGTCATCTGAAGTCAAGAGGAAGAGAATGGCAAGCAAGACATGTATAACCATAGAGTTCATAAGACAATTTGAGGAAAAGCAGATCACTGGTTAACTAAAGATAATTTAACAACTGATGACTGCTTTATACACTTATTTTTAAAGTATTTGTGTTCAGCCTCAAAAGAGTATGCTTCTTGGGTGAGAAGCAACAGCAAAGAAATAGTATTACAGTATGCCACCACTGCAGCACTTTTCTAAAGGCAAGGATCAAGGTGTCAGGGTAATGTTTTGTTTCTAACTACTTTACTAAGCCTCATCTTAGTGAACAGAAATACGTTTTCTGTACTTGTATGTCGTAAATTTGCATACTTCCTACACTGCAATCAGAAACTGCTGGAACTTTCACTGGATGCAAAATCTAATCTTTATTTCACTTAACACCCATGGACATGACAGCATTTTAACTGCAGCTGTGGACACCGTGCCATCAGGCTCCTAAATCCCATCATACCACCAGCTCGAGCNAGTACACAAACAAGGACCTGAGTTAGTCCCTTAAACACATCATCTCTACACCCTGTGTACCCATGCTTCTATGTCTTCTTTTCACGTTTGGGTTTAACGAAGTTCTCTCTTGGTTCATGCCTAGTTAGATTACTAACTTTTTGCTCTGCCTTTCCTGCTAGGAAGAATAGGTTAGTTGCTTCCAAAATTTTTTCAAGAAGGTTAAAAATAAAGGGTGGGAGGAGAGTGGAAGAAGGAAGTNTGAGGCAATGTTCTGCTACAGAGAATATGGAGAATATGAATAGTCATCTGAAGTCAAGAGGAAGAGAATGGCAAGCAAGACATGTATAACCATAGAGTTCATAAGACAATTTGAGGAAAAGCAGATCACTGGTTAACTAAAGATAATTTAACAACTGATGACTGCTTTATACACTTATTTTTAAAGTATTTGTGTTCAGCCTCAAAAGAGTATGCTTCTTGGGTGAGAAGCAACAGCAAAGAAATAGTATTACAGTATGCCACCACTGCAGCACTTTTCTAAAGGCAAGGATCAAGGTGTCAGGGTAATGTTTTGTTTCTAACTACTTTACTAAGCCTCATCTTAGTGAACAGAAATACGTTTTCTGTACTTGTATGTCGTAAATTTGCATACTTCCTACACTGCAATCAGAAACTGCTGGAACTTTCACTGGATGCAAAATCTAATCTTTATTTCACTTAACACCCATGGACATGACAGCATTTTAACTGCAGCTGTGGACACCGTGCCATCAGGCTCCTAAATCCCATCATACCACCAGCTCGAGCATCACCACAGTACATAAGTATTTGCAAAATGAGTAAAGTAGATTGCTCCAGCACCTGGCTATCATATTTTTTCCCTCTATTATAGACTACTTCCCCTGATGCTGCCTAGATGTGACCAAAGTCTGCAGACAGTGTTACTGTTAATGTATTTACTGTCCCCTCCATCAAGCATGCTTATGAAGTTACTCTGCCACTTCAGATATAAAACTTGGGAAACTAGTTTTCTCAAACTGTTATTTCTGATAAGTGAATCATACTCTCTACTAGATAATTCCTTGTTCCTGTTTCATTACACTGCATGTATATTTTCTACTGTTTTCCTACATCCTGCAACAAAGGAACTTAACCAGAAGGATTCATTACAACTCATATTCATAACTTGATAACAGAATAGTCAGAAGAAAGGCATATGCCTTTCTCAGCAACTCAGGAGCAACTTGGCTATCTTTGCTGGTATTTCTATGCAGAGGCCCAGAATAAGCACATTTCCTCTTCTACTCAAAAAATCACAAACCAATTTCTACATCAAGTACCAGACTGACAAACAGTTCAGTCAATAAAACTGACTCATACATTCTTTCTGATTCATGTGGTTTTCCTTCTACCTTATTTTTTTCCTTATATCCACACAGTTTTCCTGGACAGGAACTTTATACATTTCAGCACATTAGAGGAGCATTCTTTATTCTTCAATTCACCCCAGAGCAGATTAAATTAACAGTACTTCAGTGATATTATTATGGTTTTTACACCTAGTGATATTACTATGGATTTTACACTTGGAGTCATGTTGACAACCCTGCTGACAACCGAGCCTCACACAGCTGCTCACTCACTTCCCTTCATTGGGATCAGGGAGAGAACTGAAAGGATAAAAGCTAGAAAACTAATTAATAGAGATAAAGACAGTTTAACAGGGAAAGCAAAAGCCACACACACAAGCAGAGCAAAACAAGGAACTAATTCACCGCTTTCCATGGGCAGGCAGGTGTTCACGTATCTCCAGGACAGCAGGGGCCCTTACCACAGGTAACAGTGACTTGGGAAGACCAAACACCATCACTCCAAAAGCCCACCCTTCCTCCTTCTTCCCCCAACTTCATACACTGAGCATGTTGTCATATGGTATGGAATATCCCTTTGTGGCCCAGTTTGGGTCACCTGCCCCTGCTGTGTCTCTTTCAACTCTCCTCACCAGTGTGACTACGTGAAAAGAAGAAAAGGCCTTGCTTGTGTGCAAGCCCTGATCAACCTTATGTTCAGCACAAACCCAAAACACNCGTATCTCCAGGACAGCAGGGGCCCTTACCACAGGTAACAGTGACTTGGGAAGACCAAACACCATCACTCCAAAAGCCCACCCTTCCTCCTTCTTCCCCCAACTTCATACACTGAGCATGTTGTCATATGGTATGGAATATCCCTTTGTGGCCCAGTTTGGGTCACCTGCCCCTGCTGTGTCTCTTTCAACTCTCCTCACCAGTGTGACTACGTGAAAAGAAGAAAAGGCCTTGCTTGTGTGCAAGCCCTGATCAACCTTATGTTCAGCACAAACCCAAAACAACAACTCCATACCAGGCACTGTGAAGAAGGTTAACTCTACCTTAGCCAAAGCTAACACCACCTTTATCCACCCCTTATTCCATACCCTTTTATGTCATACCAAGTTCCACACTTTCAAATATCCCATCTTCCTACTTTCCAAATTACTGCTGTCAAGGGGTTTCACATGCCCTGGCTGCACTCTTTAGAAATTTCTGTCACATGGGTAAATTGATAAAATATGTCGTCTGGATCCGTGGGGACCTGGGCATTGTCCACATCAAAATATATAATTTCTTGAATAGCTAATTCCCTTAGGAATTGAGTCATTTTCTCTACTGCAGTCCATCTACCTCAATTACATGAAATATCATCGTTACAGGAATATCCTTTCCCCTCACACTTCAAAAGGATTGTCTCCAGACACTAATGACTTGTGTCTTTTTCCCCAATGCTTTGTCAGTGTCCAAGTCCTTAGCAAGTGATTCCAGCCTGGCTTCCTTATCCTCTCATTCCACACTGTTGCCTCCATTGTCCCACCAGCAGACTAGCCAGGCAGTAATACACTCATGGATGACTGCTGTAATCTTTTAGTGTCTCCCAGAGCTCACTCAGGGAAAGGGATCAAGTGTCTTTTCTGTCTCCTCTTGTGGTTCCTATGATGGCCTTGATAACGGCTCTGAAAAATCATCCTTGAGATGACTCTGCTTCCCCATCTTCACTCTTCTTGTCCTTGATTGTTTTGGCTAAAGCATTTTGACTTGGTGATTTTCATGTACATTTCTTCTGCTTCTGTGCAGGGGCCACTGACACCAGCCCATGCTGATTCTCTGCTTCAGTGGTTCCAGCGGCAGTGCCACAGCCATTTGGAGGGGAGAAGTCACAGTGTCTTTCAGGTGGCTGAAGCATCTCCAGGGCCTGTTGTTGTCTTGCTCTCATATTTAGAGACCTTCTTTTCCTCCTGCAGGTACTAAGCAGTGTTGAACATCATGACAGAACAACCTTTTTTTCTGTATTTTACTCATTCTTCTGCATTCTGCAGTTGTTCAGAAGTAAGGTGCAAGCACACTGAAGGTGCTCATTGCTCTAGGTACTGGCCCATACAACCCCAAACACCCTGCCATTCTGAATTATCCAGCTTTTGGGCAGACCTCTAAGTAATATTATTAGTTATTTGTCTGACCTTAAACAAGGCCTGAACCATATGCAACAACATGCTGCCTCCTAGCAAAAATATCCAGGCTGGTTTCAAGTCAAAGAATATGTGAAAAGCTTTAAAATCTTGACTGCTGTAACCAGCCTGGAAGACAAAGAAGGGAAAAAAAGGAGGAGAAAAATACATAGGGAAGCGTCTCCCCCATAGGCTGTTCCTCTGAGGAACCAAAAAGCACATATGTAATTATTAATTGCTCCCAGTAGGTGACTCCCAAAGCACAAAGGTGCCTGCAGTACTGAGTACAGACACACCAGATTGGTGACCACAGACACTATCAGCCCATCCCATAAAATGCGCCACACACAACATGTACTGCAAGTAAGGAATTATTGCTATAATGCAGAATGAAATACCAAAAGCATGCAAGCAAATAAATCCGCATTGTAACCAGCAATGATTAAACCAATACAATGATTGTTTATAACAATTTTATTTTAACACTCTCTAGTGAGATATGCCCTGATCTCAAGTCTTTGTGCCACACGCTGGGAACCAAAAGAAACTCTTGTGATTTAATCTTAACTGACAGCCAAGCCCCATGTGGCCACTCACTCACTCTCACACTCATAGGATCAGGAAGGAAATTGTCTGGGAAAAAGCTAGAAAATTTGAGGGTTGAGATAAAGGCGGTTTAATTGCAAAAACAAAAGCTGTACAGACAAGCAAAGCAAAATGAGGAATCAACTCACTGCTTTCCATGGGCAGGCAGGTGTTCAGCCATCTCCAGGAAAACAGGGCCCCATCACACATTACGGTGACATGGAAGGACAAATGCTGTCGCTCTGAATATCCTCCCCTTCTTTTTCCCCCCCACTTTATATACTAAGCATGATGTCATACAGTCTGGAATACCCCTCTGGTCAGTTTAGGTCACCTGAATCGCAGAATCACATAGAATTAACTAAGTTGGAAAAAGCCTTTGAGATCGTCAAGTCCAATGACTAAAGACCAATGAGTCAGTTAGACCATGGCATTAAATGCCACATCCAGTCTTGATTCTCAAAGACCCGCAGGTATAGTGACTCCACCATCTTCCTGGGCAGCCTACTCCAGTGCCAAGTCATTCTTTCTGTGAAGGAATTCTTCCTAATATCCAACCTAGACCTCTCCCGGTGGGAGACTTATGATTCAGCTCAAGAGACTTATGACCCAGCTTAAGACTGGACTTTACGTCCTCTTGTCATGTCACTGCTTCCCTGCAAAAAGAGACTGATCTTAGTTACACCCTCCTTTCAGGGAGCTGTAGAGAATGATAATAAGGTCACAACCCCTGAGCCTCCTCCTCTCCAGGCTGAACAATACCAGCAGGCCTCATAGCATTTGTGCTCCAGACCTTTCATCAACTCCATTGCCTTCTCTTAACACACTCCAGCCTCCTTCACATCCTTCCCCAACTGAGGGGCCCAACACTGGACACTGCACTCTAGGTGTGGCCTCACCAGTGCTGAAACCAGGACAACCCCTGCCCTGCTCCTGCTGGCCACACTATTGCTGATACAGACCAGGATGCCACCGGCCTTCTTGGTCACCTGGCACTGTTGGCTCATGTTTGGCTGCTGTCAATCACCTCCCCAAGGTCCATTTCTGCCTGGGCACTGCCCAGCCACTCTGCCCCAGCCTGTAGTGCAACATGAAACACTAGCTGTTGAGGCTGAAGTGCAGGACCTGGGACTTGGCCTTCTTCAACTTCATTTTGCTGCACTTTTGTTTGTTGTCACTTCATACGTAAACTACAGCATCAACAGGTAGGGCAGCAAGAAGCTACCATATGCAGTACTCTTCTTGAGCAACATTTATGAAAGCATATGCTCAAGTATTTACTGCCAAACTAATGATGACAAGACAGCTTTAAAATGGATTGCTCTCAGCTGGCTCTTGTCTTCTGCAGGAAGATTCTTAAGTGAAATAGTCATAATATGCTGTCAAATTTTGATACTGTCACTATACAGAATATTTATACTCTTCCTGAAGTAGATATTTCCCTTTGCAGCAATGAATTGGTTCAAGAAAACTCAATATTGAACTGTTTATGTTTTACCATATCAAAAAGAGTAACTATCTTGTTGTCAGTCTTAAACAGCCATAACATGATTTCTTAGTGGCAAATAACAGTTGAGGCTCAGAAGAATCTATTCCATAGTTGTGTTTTCTTGGCTAGAAAGCTCTGGATATTTTTGCACACTGCTCTACGTCAATTTTACTGATCCCTTGCAATGTACAAACACAGTGTAAAACTTTAAAAGCTACTTAAAAGAAAAAAAAAAAATCAACT
>VWZN01003893.1:18377-29838 GCA_013396955.1 Regulus satrapa
CTTCCCTTCCCTTCATGTATCAAGGACTAAGTGCTTAGACAATACTAAGCTACTTCCACATTCTGCACTGTACTGTCTACTTCCCTGTGTGCTTAGCATAAAATAAACTCAAATTCTGTGAGGGCTGGAACCCACTGCCTCCTTGGAAGACTTTCTCCCAGCCAACATCAAAAGCTGTACTAAAACTATGGTATCAAGCACCACAGTTTACCGGTCAAGGAGATATTAAATCATCACTTCATGTTCATGTCTTGATTAGCTTCACAATGCTAAAATGCGCTTGATGTCCTCTTGTCTGGTTTTACTGTATAGCAAAAATCCAAAACATTTGAAAAACTGTCATCACCATATTACTACTCTTTTTTCTAGACTGAACTGACCCAGACACCTTGTATTACTGTAACAAAAGTCTGTTCTGAGTATCCTTCTTTTTGCTGTGTTTAATTTTAAACTATGCCTCAGATTAGCAGCAAGTCACTAGGACAAGAATACTAACATCCCTAATTCTGCCACACTTAAAAATCATACATTGAGAAAAAGGAAATTTTTAAGGAACAGGTTCTTTGCTGTTGATTTCTGACGGTCCTCAAAACAATCAAACACTGGAAGTCTTGTCATAGTCTACTGTTACTTTGGCCTCAATGAAGTGGAGACATCCTTTACTATGGCAGAGATTCTTTCTGCCTAGGTCTGCAAAATACCAGCATAAACACAGTATTTCTTATTTTCTTTGACTATTTTATCCTCCACCAACATGTGCCAATTCCTCTGGTGATTCGACACCTTGCCTCTGTAAGGTGTCATATTCTTTCAATAAACTTTAAGCAGAAAATGAAAATTGTCTCTGTCTGTGGGTAACAGAAAACATCTCTACCATGTTTATTTAAGGAACACCAGTGAAGTATGGTTCTTAGAACCTATTTAATGTTCTTTTAAATAGAGGGCAGTCTCCTGTGTCTGAAAAGCTTGCAGGATTGCTTATCTCCTCATGTACTTTTTTTTTCTGTTTTGCCCCTGAAATATTTATTTTAAGTTTGCATTTGATGTTTTTATATTTACAGCTTGCAACTGCAAAGATCTGAAATGTCCAACAGGGACAACTTTCACATTAAGACTAGCATACATCTATGTTTATTCATTATATCTGAGTAACTACACAGGAAACTCAGTTATTACTTCTGCTATCTGTAAATATTTCTTCAAATAACTTTCTTCATGTTTGAAAACACTGGACTCCTCACCACTAAGGCTGACATCTGAAAAGAAAAACAGTTTTTGCATCGTATCCCTCTCATCTATCACTCATATACGAGCCAACAGTAATACTCCAGTTTTCTGCCAAAACTCAGTTTTGATCCCTTCTTAAGGGACAGTATCTGCTATCACTTTTTTTAGTTATTTACACAGACAAAGTTGCAACACAAGTCATCAAACAGAAGGTGAGATAGTTGTAGGAGAATCCCACAACAGAGCAGTGGGTTGCACTAGTTCTCCTGACAAATGTCCACCAAAAGCATCATTAAATGAAACAAAAGAACTTGTTTCAAAATCTTACCGAAATATTCTGTTAGGTCTACATTTTATGTTCTAGATTTTTTAGTGAAGGAAGGCTGAAGGTAATACAATCCACTGACACATACAGGAAATGTTCAAAAAAGCAAACGGAAATAGTATTTTAGTTGTGTTGTATTTTCTTATACAAGGGATTACTCTTAAATCTCACAGGCGAGAGACTTCTGTATGATTTGGTCTTTTGACAAGTATGAACAGAAATGCATGACCTTCAGGAACAATTCCTGTATCAAGTCTGAAATGAAGGAATTCTCATGAACATGCGCTATTCTGAGAGACTACAGACATATGCAACAAGCGAAAACCATGCTAGAGCTGCACATGTCTTTTAGCATCTTGGTGGACAGGTACAGGACTCAGCCTCTGAAGGACCATCAGACAAGCCTCATGAAGCTGAATTTTATTACTTCGCCTATAAGCATGCTACGCATACTTCTCACTCAGAAAGTAATTCAGAAATGCAGAATCAAATTGAGTAACCTGTCTTGCAGTTGAACATTTCTTGCTGCTAAGTTATTAAAGCATATTAAATCCTTGGCATTAATGGGATCACAATATTTTAAGTGGCCAATCACATCCACTTTATGAACAGAAAGTATTCTTAAACTATTTTTTTTAAAGTAATTGTGTAAAAATATGATCATGTGATCAATTTTTTTTTTTAATGAAAAGANTATGATCATGTGATCAATTTTTTTTTTAATGAAAAGAGAAAAAACTGTTGCAAACTCTTACCATTTAATCTAAAACTCAGTCTTTAACATATAATAAGACTTACAATCACACAACAGAAAAACAGCTAAATGCCATAAGAAAAATGCCTTAAAAGATATACCACTGGACATTTGGAATTATTTGCAATTTATATAAAGCATTTCCTATCCTAGGCTATTACCATTAACACAAAAAGTCTGAAAACTTAGCCAACCGGTCAGCATAGTAAACAGTAACTTATTTTATTCATGGATTAAATCCACTAGTCACATATCCATAGCAAATTCTGCATTCATGATGCACATACCCCTTTTTATGAGAAGCACGAGTTTTAGGTAAATAAAATATTTATGGTAAGCACTGAAATAGAATTTCCTGCCAATGCAAGGCAGACTTTATTCCTTTGAAGGCTCACTGTCTTCAGTGTTTCAGAACTTAACCAATGCATGCAATATTCTGTATGCTGAACATTCATTTTAAAAAACCCAACTGGCAGCAAAACTATCCAGTACTGTGCAAGTCAAATTTGCAAGCAGACAAATTATTACTTTGAAAGTTCACTATCATAAAATGCATTCAATAACAGGCAAATTTTGAAAAGAAAGAAACAAACAAAAATCATTTTAAAAACCCTACCCAAAAATGAGCAACTGGCAAACATGCCCTAAACAGTCATTTCATTTAAACTGCATTAAGTTTCATAGCTTGGTATTCAGTCAAAACCATCAGGGTAATACACTTACTGTCACTTAATGCTCCCCCAGGACTTTCTTACACTGTACACTTGACTTCCTTACACTTGAAATCTTATCCCATAGCAGAGAGAGACAAACAGCACTGTTCTTACCCAAGCCCTTCCTTGGTACTAGCTTCCATTTGAATTTTTGGAGACACCTATTCACCCACAGAGCTGGCAATTGCACGTGACACAAACACCATGGCAGAAAGCAATTCAGATCAGTGTCGTTGTGCCTTCCTTCTCAACACTACCTGACGATGAGACAGCAGCACTTAGCCAGCTAGCTGTAAATCTCTAACAGTGAATTTCTGGATCACTGCCACGATACCAATGGATCTGCCCATACAGCCCTCTGAATGATCAAGCCAACTCACCACTAGGGCATTTTCCTTTCCTTTAACAGCATTGGGGGTTTTGTCTGATTTGAGGGTTTTTATTGTTGGGTCAGGATTTTTTAAATGATTTCTTCTCCCTCACAGCTGTGGCAGAAAAGATGATGCAGAGCAAAAAAGAAACAGTAGGTAGTTAATACTAATAATATACATTTGTACTAATAAAGAGAAAGCACTGAAAATTATTTTTCAAAAGGAACAGCTGTAGAAAAGGAGTTGGAGCTCTCAGAAAAACAGTGTGAAGGGAAGAGATAATTGAAGGAGAAAAAAGGAAGGTAGCTGGTCCTATTGAAACCTAACAATTATTAAAATAGAATGCAACAAAATTAGCTGAGAATGACTTTACAATTTTTTTCTATACCTTAGCATTGTCAAAAAAAAGGTCAAACTGATAGCTTTTCATAGTCTACCAGAATATCACTAGAAGTTTTTAACTGATCAATTGCTACCCAATAACAGGTATAATGTTGCATGCAATGTAACAACAAGGCAAGGGCAAGGAGGGCAGATACATCCCCGTCTTACAGACCAGAAGCTAAGGACAGGGGAAAACCTACTAGTATTTTAGGAGCAATGTTTGCCCTCTCTTTCTTTTTAGAGCTAGAAGTTTTAGTCTTAGCTGTACTAAACTAAACAGATTTACCTAGAGGTAACAATGTTCTATTTCAGGAGTAACTACTGCTTAAGCAGCAGAAATATTTGTAAGGCTGCCTGGCAAATGAAATGTACTAACAAAGACCATCAAATAAACAAAAACTCTCTATACAAACAAAAATTCCTTCTTAGAAGTCTCATCTGATCTTGAAATTTAAATGTCAGGTCAGCATGTATCAAGAGATAAGAAATGTTTATTTGCTTTACATTTTGCATGTAAGTTTTGTTGGTCTCCAACCTAAAAGGGGATGCACTGGATTGCCTTCTAGTTAGAAAGCAGTCCAGCACCCACAATGCTGCCTCATGGAAATCTAACAATTGACTACAACAATGTTATCAAGAGGCTTAGCTTCCAAATATTTCAATGACTGATGGACTAGGGAGGGATTATGAGATAAGGAACTTTCCTAGTGGTCTGTCTTATTTAAAACATGTATTTTGCTTATCAACATATCTATTATCAATCTAAACACCACAAGAAAATACTGATTGGTATTGATTAGCCTCATATATTACTCTACAGATGCAACAATGCAACAGAACAAACACAAAGGAAGAATATCTAGGCAAAGTTGACCATCTGCTTCAATCTCAGGTGTCACGGGATACAGTGCCAAGATGAAGCTCATCTTGCTGGCTCACCATCAACTCACCATTGCCAGTCTAATACTCTGAAAATAACACTGCCACTTTACTAACCATTTTTCTAGCCCTTTTACAATCTTATCTGTGTTTTAAAAAAGAAACATGACAATAGCCAAATGTTTCAGGTTTTGACTGATCATTACTCAGTAAACCAATAATCTATTTATTTCAAGTCAGGTGTTTTTATCATCTGAGAAACATCAGAAGCTCTATCTGACATCAAGCTCTTAAGTTCAACAGCAGATTGCACTGCACATGAATAGAAAGAGAGACCCAAATTTCCCATACCGACTCAGACATATTGTGATAACAAGACATGCCAGCCCCTTAAGTTACTATTTAACCACCTTAATAGGCATATACAGTTCATCTGATCATTAAAATGATGGCAAAATAATACTATTTAAGCATATAAATCCACTCCAGCATGAGTTTGACACAAAATATACGTAAGCTTAAAAACTGCCAGGAAAACAATCAGATCACAGGCATTTAGAATTGACCACAGTCTGCCTGAGGAGGCAGAAAAATCAAGTAAGTGTCAGTATTAGCAGGTAATTAGCAGGATTTCCACTATTCTGTTCAACACTAATGGGAATAAACAGCAGTAAAAAAGGTTATCAGATTTATTTAGTGGAACTCAGTTGTTAGACGGTATTTTCTGATGCAAGTTTTAACATGAGATCTTTGCAGATAAATTGAGAATTTACTATGTTTTAATATTCCTTATCAGACTAATAGTTTGTATCAAATAATCAAGCTGAGTTCAGTGCAATAAAGTGTACAAAAAATATGGCAGAGAATGATGCTGCCAAAACTTAATGTAAAGCATGTAGATACAGACAAATAGATGTTCACCATAAAAAATACGTAATTTTGATCTGTTCAACATTTCTGCTAGAAAGTAGGTCTAAATAAGGCATGCTGACAAGAAAACAGGTTGAGACAGAACCTCCTTGAAGAGCCAGCATATATGAATAATAATGACAGCTCACTGTCAGTTTTACATGAAATGAATAAAATTTCACTTATCCTGCTATGGAAAAAAAAGAAAAAATAAATCATGCTGCAAGTAGGACACCAGATCGGGCCAGATGTTTATGGGACTAACACTGCGTCACACAAATATTGGCCCAGATCCAAAGAGACAATTAGGACACCATGATCCTAGCAAGACACTCTTTCTAAACTTCAAACCAATTTACTTGAATTTATTACATAGTGAATTTACAGCCTATGCTCGAGGTATTCTGAAATAACTAAAGTCTCTAAAAGCAGATTGCATTATACTTAACAATTAATACTTTGAAAGCACTGCACTGCATCCCATGAAATAAATTATTTATATTTAAGTTAAAAATTATATAACCTCAAATGGTTAAATCAGCACAGCTACCAGGAGCAGAAGACATAGCCTATAAATGGAAAAAGTAGCTGTAAGTCTGATACTGTCCTTAAATTACCACATTGTAAAGAATGGCATCCCAAAATACATACCTTGCAGTGTTCTACAACCTACAGTATCTGAGCTGATTAAGCACTGACATCAGCACAGAAGCTTCTGCTCTCTAAAAGCATTGTTCACCACTGCAAAGTGCAGAGGAGAAAGAATTATTTCATAATCCCATTGTGAATATATTTTTCCCTTATCTTCAAGGAAATCTATATCAAAAAACCAATGTTGTACTTTGACTTACATTCCAAAGCAAATTTTCACAGACAAAATCCCATAAATCTTACTACCACATTCATGATATCAAGGACTATTAGGAAGAGATAATATACTTACAGGATTAATTCAGTTAACTTCAGGTATGTAAATACAGTCCTTGTGTAAAAATAAGTGCTGCTTCTTTCACTCTTTTTCCACCGTGAACACACACACACAAAAGAAAAAAAAAAAAAANAAAGAAATGTCAGTGAGAGTGGCAGCAGCTACAGTCAATGCTGGAAGCTGATGCCTCTGCAGGAAGAGGATGCTGGGAGATTCTCCCAATCTGTGCTGCAGCCTAATTCTAATCCATCTCTCCTAACTGCAAGGGTAAAATGGAGACATGAGGAACACAAAGTATATTTAAAGATGAAAAAGTAGTCACCTTAGTGTTTCCTGAATAAGAAAAAAGAAGCCACAATTAAAGTCAGACAGAAAAAGCAAAGTATGCTAATGAAGCTGCAGTAAAGTACGTTAAAGCAACTACAGGAAAACTGGAACAAATATGTGAGAGTTGACAGCAAGCAACACTAAAGAAAAATAACTAGCTCATGTTTGATTTTCTGTATTTGACAGTACTCAAGCATCACTTTTTTTTAATTAACCCTTCAACTTTTTTCCCCCTGAAATCCAAAGTTTTAGCTATAGTTCCATGACCAAAAGAAATCACTAACACAAAAAGCTGTTAATAAACAGGTATCTTCATGAATATCAGCTGCAATAGAAGAAAGCAGGAGTTAGAAAGCAAAGCAGCTACAAAACAGATAGATTCATTGCCTTGGTCTAATCTCTCTAGATGAGATATGATAAAAGCTCAGTACATGGGAACTAAGCAGCAGAAAATTAAACTATGTCCTCCACTACTGCCTTAAAAATATCTTTGTTAAAGCCATACCAACTGGATTAATAGTACCTATTTCTACTGTTATGAACTGAGATTTACTCACAAAAATGTCTCAAGCATGTCTTTTAAAGTAAAATGCAAGGAAACCAAAAGTTTGCAATTACTTATTTCGGGTGTGTGTTAAGTAGTATCAGAAGTAATTACTGCTAATGTTACAAGTAATTATTACCTGTAACATACTGGGAAAGAATTGCACAGTACTTCCTGCAACACCTGTGGGAAACAAGGGCTATGATCAGCTAAAAAAGGTTAAGTAAATCCTGTAAACCTTTCAAAGAGATGAGATTGATACTTGTAATTTATGGACAACAGCACCTTTAAAATTCTACCTTCACACATTCTACCTTCTCCATAAAACTTGGCCCAGTATCATTAAAGACCAAGGAGTTCAGAGATATATATCCAAGTTCCCCACGTCATTTGAAGCAGTTTTTATGCACATTGTTTGTTAATATACAAACAATATTAGGGGCAGGGAAAGTAAAAGTGTCAGGACTTCTGTGACTTTGCCTATACATGAAAGATAGACAAGTTTCAGTCAAGGTTGCCCAGTCCCACAGAAGTAAGCCAAATTTCCTCAAAATACATACAATGTTCTGTTTTTAACGTGACACAAGTTGCATACAGTCCACATTTGATGGCTCAGAAACTATTTTCTAGAAAAAGCTAAGAGTCATTAGAGAACACTTCCACAAAGCTGACAAAAGCCACCTTTCTGTCTGTAAATATCAACTCAGGCTCAAAAGATTTTCCCTGGATTGATTTAAGGGAAAATGAACACTCACACTCACTATACCTTCCACTCAGATTGACTCCCATAACACTCTGCGACAGCATTTGATCATTAGGGAAGTGGAAGGGAAGGGGTGGACATGACACAACCAAATCAAACAACTAAAACAACGCTATTAAAAACCAGGAATATTTTTGTTGTTTGATAGCTTAAAATAAACAAACACGCAAATCTAGGTTTCAACCTGTTTTCCTTAAAAACAATCCTATTTTTTGACCAATTTCCAATTTATGAAATTTTATTCCAATTTACTGGATCGATGTCCAATTTATTGTCTTTCTTCAACAATGAGTTAAAACTCATCTTCCATTTTCTTATCTAAAGCACTTACATCTTAATGGTTGTACCACCAATCCAAAAGTCTACATCACTTTCCAAGCCTCAGAAGTCTCAGAGAAGGCAATTCTCAAGGTGCAGGGCTACAAATAGTATTATTCAGTCTTTATTAAAGCACAGAACAAACATTATTTTCCTGAAAGATGTTTAAAGAAAGCAAACACAGATGTGATCATGCATTCCAGCATAATATCAGGATTCCAACATGATAAATAAATTCCAGAAGTCTCCAGAAAGCCCCACCCCAAAAATATGATGCAAGTTTAAAGCCACAGTGTTAATTAATTTGTAAGGAAAGAACAAGCCACACAGCAGCAAAGAAATATTTAAACTCAATTACAATAGAGTCCTTTTGGTGGACATGGGATAACAGAAAAACATACTGTGGTATCTTTCTGTGTACCAGCCTTTCAGCAAAGGCTTTCAAAAAGAATAACAGGGTGTTAAAAACATGCAGTGTTTTGGGAACTTCTGTGCGTAGCGTCTCTGAAATGGTTTGTTTGGTTTGGGATTTTTGTCTACCCCCTCTCCTCAGTTTCTAAGGAGCTAACACAAGTAGAAATGCACATTTCAAAGTGAACAAAGAAGATACCAATACAAACAATAGCACAACGTGGCCTGAAGTCTTCTATTGAAATACAAATATAGAGAAATCTTGCAGCACAGGTAAACGGTATAGTGGCAATAAATATTTATTAGGAATGACAGAATTATTGCCCAATGAAAGTCTCTTCAAGTTTAAAAATTTATAATCTTAGAACCGTTTGGGATGGGGAAAGATTAGAGAGATAAGGCTGCTGTATCATTACAGCTGTTTCAAATCTGTAAATTCACAATATAAAATAGCTAGTGTGTCATATTTTTATATTTATGCAACTATGAAAATATTATCTTCTAGACACAAAAGCTGCCTTCACTGGATTTTTTTTCCACTAACCTTGAGGGTCAAACATAAGAAAATTGAATTTTGATCACTTTAATTGTCACAGCTGCTTCTTACCATCTCAAGACAATGTCAGAATGTGAGTTTGAATTTATGAGGACAGAAACTGTCCCTAAAAGGTTGTTTGTTCCCTGAATTACGATTTGAATTTAGAGCCACTTCGTTAACTGTTCAATTTCACTCACTAAGAAAACACTCATATGTGCAGGTGTAACTGAAATCTTAACTACACATCTAAGATTACAAGGATAACCTGCTCTAACTTCCTTAAACACTTCTGGCCCTTAATCTATCACTCCAGTAATGCCACACAGAGCTGCTTTGGTAGGATCAAGGATTAACAGTACACAGCTTCGGGTAGGCAAAGAATGTGCAAGAGAGAATCAATGAAGTATGTCTCATTTTGCTGAAACTGATAAAAACAAAAAATCCCAAGAGTTCCATTCTTGATCAAAAATCATCTGCCTGCTTTGCTTACAGAATGCAAGCTTCCACTTTTTTCAATGCTTCATGTTTTAAACATGTTTAAATGAGATCTCACTATCTTTCCACTGATGACATAACTCAGGGTCTGGTGTCTAAAATTTCTATAAAAATAGCACAACGTAAAGACTTCCTCTGCATATGAGCTGCTTGCAGGCAGACTACTGTGTTTCTTCCCAAAGACAGCTACAAAGCATCTTCTATAAACATACCCACACAGCTATCATAATACAGTCGCTCTAAATGCTGCTATTCATTTCCACAAGCCTCTGATATCGGTGTAGTAAATAAAGGCACTATCTTTGCCTTTATCTCAAAGAGAAAGACTGCATANAATATAATTAGAAAATTACCCTCTGGCAACAGAACACAAATATCTGTGAATATATATGAGTATCTACATGAATATCTACAAAGGTACTTCCAGAACAGTTTGAGTAAAAATTAAGGTAGCAGAAATATATTTAAAAAAAACCCAAAACTTAAGAAGTAGAGAATTATCTTGCTCAGTAAGACTAAAATTAAAGTTGTTGTTTTTCTATAGTAAGATTTAGTATTGATGAGGCATTTTTAGCAGGCATTAAATGAAAGAATAAACCACACACAAATCTGTTCCATCTATGTATGTTTTTGACCTGTAGATGCTTGGCAGGCATTAGGTAACTTTGTCAAACACATCCACCCAGCCCAAAATTTGGAAGCAGACACTCCAGTGGAAAAACAGTAAAAAGCGAAAAGCCGCCTACCACCACAAAATTTCTTGGCAGAGGCTTCAATATCCTCAACAGAAATCACAGTTTGTCTCCAGTTACTCAGTTCCTTTTACAACAGATTATGCCAATCAAACTAGTTCTAAGTTAACACAAACAGGTAATGGAGAATTTACTTTGACATATTTTCCACCTGTTATCTTTCAAAGGTTGAAGATGGTCAAGTGTTACTATCAAACCAGTACTTTGAAAACTCAGTTACTTTTGTTGGCAGATAAGCAGGAAGGTGGAAGATAGTAAATGCTAGTGCTTGCTTTAAGTAAAACAGCAGAGAGACCTACTGTAATAGCCTTTCTTCAGTTTTAGCACTAGTGAACAAAACTTACAGTAAATAACTCCATTTAAAGGCTCCTTCATGTTTCTACAAAGCTACAATTTCGTGAACATAACATGTTTTGGAGCTGCTGTTTATATCTACAGCAACTACCATGAGTGAGAAGATGAGAAAAGAGTCTAGACAGAGAATCTAATACATTTTAACCACTGAAGTGAAGATTGTTTTCTTCCTGGGCCTGTCTTCAGATACGACAGACAGCACAGGAGATTTAGGGAAGGATTTTGCCATATCAAGGTAACTCATTGCCCTTTCAATACCTAATCTGCACAACCTGATATCTATAGATAAGCAATAATATTTAAAGAATAAAGCCACCTAAAGTCAAGCTGGATTAGCAAAACCATTTGCTAGCACCTACTGGTACAAATACTCCATACATACTCCACCATGTTACTCCATACATATTTTACACTAAGGACTGCAGTGGTGTATAAAATATTATTAAGATCTGGTTGTTACACTCTTTTT
>VWZN01003893.1:29851-40664 GCA_013396955.1 Regulus satrapa
GATCTGGTTGTTACACTCTTTTTCCAATTCTCTAAACCAATATGATGACCCGACAGAATCTGAACCAAAACTGATCTCAAAAAAGGCCATGAGTCTTTTTTGATACAATTTCTGATTAAAAAAAAAGGTCTATTTTAGTTAAATTCAACTGGATATAACTAGCTGCAAGAAAGTACTCAAACCAATGCTAGGTATACCATCACAGAACTCTAACAATACCACCTTCCTATCCAAAATGAGGGAGAATGGAACACTGACAAAGAAAATGATCAAAATTAATGTTAACAACAGCAAAACCCAAAAAATAGAGACACCTTCCCAGAAGCTTAAACCTCCGCCCATTCACTGTTTCAATATAGTAATAAAAAAACTACAATTATTCTTCATTCATAGAGAGAAAGGTTAGAAACAACCAGTATGGCATTAGATTTACAAAATGCTTTCCTTCCCTTTACTAGCATCATTTGAAAACTACACTCAAAGCATTTCAAGAAAGATAAAATTGAAGACTTTCACAAAACATTCCAAGATTTTTTTTCAGTTCTTTAGGCACACTTTTTAAATAGTCATAACTTCAAAAGAATTTGAGAGAGTCTAATCCAGTAAAGAATCCTGCCCAGATACAAAAGAATATACACATTCACGATGTTCAATGAGATGTTAAGTAACAACATAATTTTTTGTCCTGTTAACATTCTATCATCTTTCACTGACTTTTCTATATAGCACTTACTGCAGATTGAAGCAATATCAGCCAGAATAAAATGACATCCTAACTTCTATTATAAAAAGTATATCTGTAAGACAGTTATGAACATGGAAGAGACACTCGGGAAGAACAAATCAAAGCTCTGCATGCCAAAAATAAACAACCACGCCCAGCTCAGACGTCAATAGAAAACAACAAAAACACTTTCTCATACAAAGAATGAATATTGGATAAATATTCTCATGCACTATTTCAAGTCCCTGTCCCAGGGGAAAACAGCAGCCAAAGAGATAAGTTGACCAATTATACACAAACTGATAGGCAGTCAATAGAAGAATAAGCCATCATTACCATGAAGAATTCTCAAATTGGACATATCAAGTTCTTGTTTCCTTCTGAGTTTAGGAAACAATATCTAATTTTTCTCAGTTCTATACAGATCAGAACTTACTACTCTAGGTAAGATAAAAACAGAGGGTCTGGCAAATCGGTAAAATACCATTTGCCAAGACCATGGATGTTATGGCCATGAAGTTCAGTCCAAACCTACTGAACTGGGTCTAGAAGTGTTTTAGCAATCTGAGGATATCAACAGAAGTCCCCCTTGCACAAAAATGCAAAAAAATGCTAGAGAAAAATTAAAACCACTTACAAACAGCATACTGTGTTTTCATCACAGTTTAAGAAAGGTGTTGCTTTGGCATGAGATCTTACATCTCATGATGAATGAATGGTATGAATGGTAATGAATGGAATGAATGGTAATGAAGTGACTGTATCTCACTTCGTTAGGGAAAAACATCTGTGCAGCAGTATGTAGCAATTTCCATTTGAAAATCTTGCTTTGATGGTTTTGCATCCTCTGTGATCCCAAGTTTTCGTAATAATGTTAAGTGACTATTTTTTCACCAGGCAAAAATTTTTAGAGCTGTCAGTATGTAACTAAGTTACTATATTTCCTATTTTTATTTCTTTACAATTTTCACATTTGTTGACAATTTTCATCATATATATCAATCTAATAACACTTCCATTTCTCAACTCTTGAGAACTTTAACTGTTCTGGAAAATGTGAATGTAGTCACTGCATATCAAATTACTTGTCCCTGGAATGGTGTGCACACAGAATTCTATTTATGTATAAGGAATTTTAACAAGCACATATTTTTTAAAATTCTACTTACACAGGGATGTTTTCATAGGCATCTTCAAAGGTTTCCTGCAGAAGAAAAAAGAAGTTTCAATCTAATGTGTATATGTTTTATAACACAGCAGAAATTTACCATTACCAGATAGCACTTACTTCTGCAACAGACAGTAATCATCAGAATATTCAGTCTACTGACTGCTTGCCAAGCTTTCACTGTAAAACATCATACAGAGAGATTTCCTACGGGCCTACTATATCAGACTACAGCTAAATTAAATCAAACATCTTCTCCTCTTTAGATTCTAAACTTCCACAGCGTAAATCACAGAAGGCAATACAGGCTTATGCCTCAGGAATTCGTGCACATGTGATGCATTCAGGATGAACAGTATATCTACACATGAAACAAAAGGTGTTCTGAGCACATACTTGCAGGTTAGCTCAAGTACACACAGGAGGTCTGGAATGCAAAACAGACAGTGTGCACATACAGCCAGCTCACACATTAAAATCAGTTACGTGAACAGCTTAGCCCAGAAATCTAGAAGTTGTTTCTTTCCGCCTATACTCAAAGCTCTTTCAACCTAGGTTCAAATTTCAAACTGAAATAAAGGAAGAAACGCACAAATGTAGAAATGAGAAGACAGCTCAGCTCAAAAACCATTTTATTTCTGTATCCAGTTTCCAGAACTGGGCTCCAGGAGTGTGTCACAAGGACAAATGGACAAGCAGCCCTCCCTCACATATCCCTCTCCACCTCACACTTTCCAGCCTCTGGCTGGAAACTCCAAACTCCAGGCCTAAACACAGTTTGTCCATCTTGTGATTTTCAGTAGAACTCTGTTCCAAATACCAGTCCATTTTTTTCAATCCCATGCTGACTTTGTTTTATTCATGACTTATAACATTTGTAAGGAATTTCATGAGCCTGACACACATTTTGTGCAAAATAAGAATTCTACTTGGACCTGGCTGCAACCACCTTTGTTTAACAACCCCGACCTTTATTTATTCAAAACCAGGAAAGAATCAATTATTACTTGCTCTTTCCTTGAAAAATTTGGAAAGCTTTTGTTACATCATCCATCTCCTCTCTTTTCTGAGCCTAAGACTGCTACCTTACTCAGTCACTCCTCAACAGACCTGTAACTGTGTTTTCTGTTCTTTCCTTAAGAAAAACTGGAAGCCTGACGGAACAGATTTTTAGCATATGCCAGGAAGATACCTGAAGGAGACTGACCCCCATTTCCATACAACCCTTTTCAGTTAACTGCAGAGAGTCATAAGATCTCTCCAGTCTTTTTCAGGCTAAACACTCTCGGCCCGTCCTCATAGGATTTGTGCTCCAGATCCTTCACCAACTCATCTGTCCTTTGGACATGCCACAGCACCTCACTGTCGTGGAGCGAGAGGCCTAAACCAGAAAACAGAATTTCTAGAATGCCAAGGACAGAGGGAACTTAAAAGAACTCAGAAAAACCAAATCTTCTTGATCTGAGGAAAAAAAGATCTTTCTGATCTGAGGAAAACTGGAGTTTTAAAAATCTGAATTGGCACCAACAGGAACATCCTGAACAGAAATTCTGTTACCTGTGTCTCACCCCAGACACTGATAGAAGTCACCAGTCTTCTAATAATCTCCTCCACTAAAGACTAGCTGCCTCCTTGAGACACTTCTAGAGACAAGAGAAGAAATTCAGCAGAATAAACAAGCAGAACACACTTACAGCTTTTTGAGCCCTATTCCATTTCTTCTAAGAGAACAAACTTGAAAGGCAAAAGTCAAGGTACTTTTAACTGCCAGGTACTTAATAAAGAATAGCAATGAACTGGAAGTTCACATGAAAAAATGTCGTAATGTGAACCTTTTGTAGACTCTTTCAAACCTTCATACAAGAGCAGCACCTATGTGCCTGAAGATATGGAGAGAGAATTTGCATTTGTCTCGGTAAATGCATCCTTTGCCTGGTGGCTTCTCAGTTTTGATTCCTGTCATTCACACTGGTCAAATGGCTATCCAAACATTTAGAAGGACAAAGCACAAGCTTAGTGTTTTTCCCCAAACACCAAGGCATAGGGAATATTCGCAGCTTTTTAAAGGACTCCTCAAAGGTGCTAAAAAAAAAAATTAGGGGAAAAAAAATCACTGAAGGCAGCTTCTACGCTAAAAAAACCCAACCAAACAAACAATAAAATCAAACAAAAAACCCCTAAAAAACAAACAAAAAAAAAACCCCAGAAATCAATCCATAGATTTTTTTCTTAAGTTTTCCCATGTCTTCCTATTCCCACTCCATGCAAAATGGGTCTAAAAGTTTTCAAATTGATATCTTTGTCCCATTTCTACAGACATACACAAATTTACTGTTGACTTTAGAGAATCTCAGAAAAAAACTGTAGGCAGCAGAAGAGAGGCCCAGCCATTTTCTATTCAATTCCATGTCTAAAAAGTTATATCATCCTAAGGTGTAAAGAAAAGGACTGCAACAGAGGTAACTAGAATAGCTCCTCCCCAATTAAGTTCTAGGAGCGATCACATTCCTACTAAGACACAAATGACTGAAAAACTACTCAGAACATAGTCACTTTTTTTCCCAAAAGTCTGTAAAAATCTACTTATAAATTAAGCCTGTTCAAAAAAAAAAAAAAAAAAAAAGAAGGGTTACACAAAATATACAGCATCTTAAAGGCCTAAGGCTGTATTTAACACACAAATGTGTACATGTATGCATATAATGTCAGTACAAAAAATAAAATCAAATGGTTTATAAAGTTTGTGTATTCTTTAGATTACAGATGGAGACCAAAAACATGGACAGATATTCTTGTGCATTGAATTCAAGCCTAGTGACATTTCTATTTTAAAGTGCTTATTCCAGCAGTGCAAGTTGCAGCTGACACAGCTGAGATGCCACAACAATTTCCAGAGGTGCTCGTTCACTTCAGTCTACAGCAAAGCAGGCTATCTAATGCAAGGGAAGGATTTTTACTTAGCACCAGTGAAGGGCATTGTCAGCCACTGGCCACAGCAAGTTCCTTCAAGACTCAGTGTGACCTCCACACTTCAGCACAGAACACCATTTCCATTATTTACATGGCTGAAGGGACTACGGTGGACACAGTCCTTCATTCATTTCCTTCACCTGATCCAGGTCTGTCCTGCAGCAGGTCCCAAAGTTCCCGCTCCTTGTTATAACAGTGTCCTGTCCACAGGACATGCATACAGCAGAAATCTTCAGGAAATACGAACTACAGTTAAATCCACAAAAAGGACAAAAAAGCCTTTTTTCAGACATTCTACTCAGGAGTATTTCAGCATGTAAGGCAGTAGCAAGAGAAACAGTTTAACAACTATCTCAGTCAGTACAATGCTGGTTAAATGCTGCAATCGACAGATTTTAAGTGCACTTCTTCCAGAACACACATCTATCCAAGAATTTAAAATACATGAATATATGTAAAACTGCCAGTAGATGGCATGATTCAGACTTTTCCACAGATTTCAGAAAACCATTAGCACAAGATTTAGCAGAATAAAGCTGTCTCAAAATTACGTTTCTTGAATCGCATAGTCTTTTTTGGTTTGTTTGATAACTGCTTTATTTCTTTAAATCTTTCTGATGTATCCACTTCAAGATGCAAGTAGTCTTAAAACTGATTAAGTTTACATAACTTAGAGAAACTAATGTTTTGTGAAGCAAAGAAAGTCAGACAGAGGCATAAATAGACAGTATACTAATGCACTCTAGTAATGAGAGCAGAAACTACACACACCAGACACTTTACCTCCGAAGCCTCACAAAAGCTGCAGTAAGGGAAGTTCTTCAACTAATACTGGACATCTATCAGTATCTCTACACTTCTGTTGTAATGCACTGGAAGAAAGAAGAAACAACTTCTTGCCTTGTTTATTAGAGATCCTAGCATCAAATCCTACTCTCTTCCACATACAACTCTAAGGAAATTTCAGACTAAATCCTGTGACTCCCTAACTGTTGTTTTAAGTTCACTAAATGTTTTATCAAGCTACGTTTTTAAACACTGCTCTTTTCCAAGTGAAGCAGGTCATTTTGATCAATCTAAGCTATTCATTTATGCTGGAATGCAAGAGGCAGGAGTTTCTCTGAACTCCACAGAGGAAAAACGGAATACAGACATTGAATTTAAATCTTTAGAGAAATTGGGATGTATTGGACTGCATGGATGTGGAGTGGAGATGTAAGTACAACTTCTAGTTTTGAGAAAGTAGGTAGAACATACACTAGTCATTTTAAGAAATGCTATAAGTACCTTAGAAAAATAGAAAGTCTTTGAAACTCCAAAAATCCCTATTGCCTAGTTCGATGGCCTGTCCCCAAGACATAACAAAAACACAGTAAGAACATTTTCTTCATTTTAGAAGAAATTTACGTTAAGAAGATAGAGTGTTTGCGTAGAATATTATTTGCATATTTAAGATGGAACAAGATAGATTCACATACGTGGACAGAAAAAATAAGCATAAATGAATATCACTTTTTCAAGTGTTAGAAGTGATGTTTTGATGGGCATAGCAAAAATGTTTGAGAATCATGTTTTTAACTCACTGGTCAATTCCCGAGTAAGAGTCCCCTGTATCCAGGTGACAAGAGGCCCTGCTTCCTGATTCCTGCACCCTACCTGCACCCTGCTTGCATGCATGCATGCCTGGATGGAGAAAGAAAAGCAAACTGGCTCTGAGGAAGAGGATAAAGAGGAAGAAGATCACACACCACGAAAAGGAAGAAAGAAGAACAAGGCTACCTGATGACTGCTGCCAAGGGAGATCCCCTGCCAGCTGCTACTAAGGGAAAGTTCCTGCTTGTTTGTTCCCTGCACTCTGCAGGCCGGCACCCCTGGATCCTTCTCCTGCACACTACGGAGGAGAGGAAGACCAGGGCCTGATGGACCCTCCCAGGCAAGGCCCCCAGCCCAGGGACTCTGCCAGGGCCTCCTCATCACGGGAGCTGATTTTATGGACTTTATCATGGCCTCTTACAACTTAGAACTCAGCCTTCAGATGGATATATTTTTGCAAATAAAGCCTTATAGCAAATAACAAATGCCTCAGCTCCTTTGAAGAAAAAACTACCCACAATCCCCAGCATGAAACCTTTAAAATTCAGATTTATGACAAAATATGACTATCAATTAGGGTAAGAAGCATCTAGATTCTCCCCACTAAAAAGAACATAACTTCAGAAAACTAAATCAAATAGTATGTAGATACACCAGCCACAATTTGGAGTCCATACTGATACGGCAAATGAAAAAAAGCCCCACCAAAAGCATTATCTCAAAAATATAAACATAATATGAATAAGGGTCCTTGTTAATTCAACAGATAAATGAGATCACCTAAAATAATAATTTATTCTTACCCAGAATTTAATAGTGCTGCTGCACCACATTGTGTGTCCTTCTCACAGCTTCATTTTATCAGTATTAAATAAATAACATTTTTAACATGACTTGAAAAACCATAAACTTATCAGTAACACCCTTCTTGGGAAGCTCACCTATTAAGATATTGCAAAGCATGGGAATCTATGAAGACAGTTGCATATTTAGCAAGCACATGCACTTCAAGATGATTTTTCAAAAACTTATTTTCAAGTAAGGGTATTTGTCAATCTAACTACTTTTTTACTCCTTTGTCTTTTTAATTCAGTCCCACACCATCCTTCTTCTCAAAAAAGAAATCAATGCTTGGAGAAAATGATGCACAGGAAGCCAGCCTCTGGCCTCAGGCATGCTGCCTTGCCTACCCACTGCCTGCAGCTGCACAGTTGGAAAGCTCAGTTGCCAGTCTGGAAGTCAGTGGCTGGATTCTACATAAAGAGAAAAAGGCTCCACTGAGAGGTCTAAAATTTCCCAACCAAAAAGAAAGGATAAAAGTCCTTTCACTGTATTCACGTTAAAATTATCATTCTCTGATGTGGATTCATCTCACAGGACTTAAGGGATTTTAAATAAAACTTATCTGACAAGCTCAGAAGCAGCTTTCTAAAATCACAGGAGAAGCTTCCTATTTACCCTGGCTAAAAGGTGGCAGACTCAGCCGAAATAGCACTAGTATATATGCTGCATGTGGGAGTATACATTAAACCTCATTTCCCTAGGTAATACTGAACACAGGAAAGACATGCAACCATAGGAAGACAATGGTGAGGCATAAGAAGAAACTGACATACAATGCTTATAATATGAACTGAGACTACAGAAGAAAGATCTTCCGTATGGTCTTCATTTCAACAAGGAAACCAGTTTGCAAACAACTTCTCTAAGCCAGCAGTCACCCCACATTTTCATTATCAAATGGAACAGAATATAAATATATACACTTTTTTCCCCTTTTCAAAGTTACGAAACTTTGTGACTATTTATTTTTCTAGCCTTAGCCAGGACTATATTAAAAATTATTCAAAGAAACCAGTGGCTAAGGATTTTACATTAGATGTTCACAGAAGTGAAAAGTTAGAATCACTGCACATTTAAAACTTACCAAACTTTATAGCAATATGAAAGCTCCTTCAAATATTACTCAAGGATACCAAACAACAGCTTGTTATTTCTTCCCTTGGTTGACTTGACTGAACTAAAAACTGCTAACACAAACTGGAAAATAACAAAGAACAGCAACACAATTAGTGAAACTCCCAGATGTACAAGTCAAGATGACCCTTGCTCACATGAGGACCTGTCCCTATTATTATGTAACTTGTATCACTAAATAAAATAGGGGGGCTGTACTTGGAAAGTTGCTAACACTGAACTCTGTGTGTAAATTAACGGACCGGGAAGTCTGGAAGGACATGCTTGACTGGTGGAATGTCCCTGCACACCCTGGCTTGTGCAACTCTGAAGTAAATAAACAATCAGTGTCTTTGTAATTAACTTGCTGCACATCAGTTAACGAATCTGATTTTTGTGGACAACACTCTCAAGCATCAAATATCAGAAATTACTACTTCACAAAAAAGAATGATGGAGATTAACAACAGAGCAACTCACTGGTCTTATATTACTAAAATTTAGCTTGTAAGACTGCTCAGCCCAAAGTAAATACATCCAGCTATGAAAATTGGATTTGATTCATCTGGAATTAAGAGAAGTAGGGTGACACAGCTACATGCATCTACAAATTGCAGACAGTACCTGCACAAACTGAAAAAAAGAAAAGTAATTCTGAGAACTTGACTTATGAAACATCATCTGTTATGGACACATTTTCTACATATTAACAATCAGATGACAGTGTCACATAAGGACAGAATTCATCTGTTGCCTAAATGGGCAGTTACATGAGAAAATATAACTCAGGACTGTGTATTTTCCCATTTTTTAAGAAACAAAAATACCCAGCATTATAGCAGGACCCAAAAGCTAATTTTTCCCATATCTTCAACTAATTCATAAAGTATTGATGTCAAGAGTAAGTATTTTGATGAGCCAAATAAAATTTAGGTTTCATCTCAAAAATATAAGGTGTTTTTAACTTCCTAGTATTTCTGTAGAACTGACAATAATCTGCACTATGAAGTGCTTAAAAATCCAATCTTTTTAAGCTACTGCTTTATTAGACTTCATAGAAATTTCTTACATAAGAGCAGTCTACTCTACAAACCAGCAGAAAATAAAACGTAAGTTAAACTACATCTTTACTGTCAAAAAAGCCTCAAACATAGGAAAGAAGCATAATTTCAATGTTGTCTTGGCAGAGAAACAACTTAGGGGAGAAGAGGGAGGAAAAGATACCTCCAACTCTTCATCTCTGTCACCTACACATGCTTTGACACTTCGACACCAGATCCTGGTATTAACAATTAATAGCCTAGGAACAGAAACACATGAATAACACTCGGTTCAAAGGGGAAGGAGATGATGAAGCTGTTACAAAACAGGAAAATTATTTCCCCTTGCCAGAGACAGAAATAGCCTTGAGGCAGCAAGAATGGAATGGAAATGCGCAAGTTCTGTTCTACATAGTACCACAAATTTTCACATGGAAAGTAAAACGTGAAATTCATTTCTTTAAAAGAAAATATACACATATTGTTGTGGTTATATATAATTTCCGATTTATTGAACTATAAACATCACTCATCTGCTTTTTAAAAATTCTCAAGATTATTTGCCTAAAATAGCAGTGTTTTTCCAGAGAGCTGAGTGGACAGGCAATGGTGGTTTTAGAGAGGGTGTGTTTTCCACGGCAGATGAAGAACATCAATAGTCAGAAGCCAAAGATCAGTCTTGGTAATTCAGAGTTACTTATTCACTTTCATCTAATTAGAACATGCCACATTCAACACGTGGTTGGGAGTCATGCTTTAACAAAAGCAAACAAAATTAAACCAAACTACAAAACCAAAACAAGACACCAAATATCACAACTCCAGAAACAAACCCACACACCAAAAAGAAATGAGGAACTGGTAAGGTAAAACTCACTTTTGCTAGAAGTTAGGTTAACCAAAGAGCTGATGAGCAACTAGAAATTAAAACAAATTTCAGTGTCATTTAGCTCAAAAATTAGATGTCAGTAGCCACAAGAACAAAGTGGTTACCAAGAACAAAGTGGTCTCCATTACAGTTTGGAAAGCAGTGGCCTTTTGATGCTGCTGGTCACCCAAAAACTTCCAGAAGATACAAGAAAATTGAGTCTTAAAACAAACAAACAAAAAAATCTACCCCCCATTTTTTTACAGCGAATCAATATTTGCAATGGAAACAACTGCTATAATTAAAAGCAGCTAACCAATATGTTATAGAAAGTGAGCAAATCCTACTCTGCCTTCAGCTACATGCAAGCCAGGCAATTCTTAGACAGCCATACTGTATAAACCAGAGCAGGACCAAGAACAAACCTCAACCAAAGGAGCTGCAGTCAGACTTTGTCAGTCAGGCTGGCTGCATACCAGAGGAAGCCTCAAGAC
>VWZN01003893.1:43460-57699 GCA_013396955.1 Regulus satrapa
AAGTTGCTCTTACTTTAGAAAGTCAAAGTCTCTATGTTTTCTGATCCATTAGCAGTACTAACTGCAGTAACAAAAGAGACTTTTAGAAGCCAACATTATCTAGAGTTTAAAGTAATTGTAATACAAGATTAAAGCAATGCCTTTTGTCCAGAGCACAGCTCGTTCTCTGTGCAAGATCAGCTTCCATCTCTTCTGGAAATGACTTTATTTACTTCCATTAACAGAAAAGCATTGTCTCAAGATTGTGGCAATTTAACTTCATTTGTATTATAAAATTAACGAATTATTACCTGATTGATATATGCATTCTAGAGAGTTTGTTCTTTCCACCAGGAAAAAAAAAAAAAAGGCCAGACAAACATCTAACATAGAAATACAGTGTCACATTAAATTACACTAAGCAGAATCAGATCTTGACTTAACCAGCCAGAAAGCTGAAGTGTTAGTTCTTCCTGGGCTACTTAGAGGCAAACACAAAAAAAAAAACCCTCATTCTCATTTGAAGTTATAATCATTCTTACCAAGAAAATAAAACAGAAAAACGCTACAAGTAACACAAAAATTTCATTAACAGAAAGTAAGAGCTAGTTTATTAATGTGCTCCTAAATCTTGGTTATGTGTCATGTGTTCATGAAAGTCTACAGCTTTCCTTCTTTTGTCATGACTCCCACAACATCAATTCTTCATCCAGTCCATCCCTAAGCAGAGCATGGCATTCCTTCAGGTATTGCAGGACAGCTGCAGGATCCAGAAGAGAGACACCAAATGGACTACTGTAGGTGCCCTGAAAGCAGCATGTGTTTCCCAGTCGGAAGTTGCAACATCTGACAGAAATTGACAGACAGTTGTAGTTCCACCCCCCAGCAAGAACACCTCCCATACAGCTTACTGACATCTTGGCAAATGTATAGCCTTTGAAAAGTCTATCTGGCATGTAAAGAGAAGGATTAATGCACAGTTCTTAGCAGACTTGTCACTCCTTGTACCCAAAGGGTCACTTCACCACAAATGTAAACTTACAGCATGTCAGTGCCTCTAGGCAAGTGCTCATGCACACACACTTCACTCCTCCTCTTCCTCCTCCTCCTGAGTGAGTACTCATGGGCAATCAGAGCACTGGTTCCTCTACAAGCAAGCCCACACCGCAGCAAGTGTCTCTGGCTCTTGTGACTCTGGCAGTGTGTCCACTGCCAAAGGAAATCCTGCACAACCATGCGATGGTTCAATACAAAGCACTGAACTGCCCCTTGCATGCTTCTTCCTTCTGCCAACACCCAGAGACACAGATCAAAAAAAAAGCCAAACATGTTACATGAGGTGTGGAGAACTTCTTTGAAATTATGGAAAGGGAAGTATCAGGCAGATAATTTTTCCAGGCTGACAAGAAACTACTTATGTCACAGCTGATCTCTACCTATTGCTGGTGTCCTTATCTATTTTCACTTTAGCCCACAGTCATTATATATTAGAAAGTTTTTATCATTCTGTGGATGCTGTTGCAAAGGTTTTTGAAATTTCACATGGATTTTTAAATTACTTTTTCAGACCCCAGAGACACTTAGCAAAGGATGAGTATTTTTTTAATGTTAGAAAGCTACCATTTAGGCCAAATTCTGCAACTATTAATAACCAAGATCAGTGGCTACCAGACATCATATCCATAAACTGAACAGAGCAAGTGCTAGGTATGATCTACAAAGATACAAACCACAAAACTAGTATTTCAGTTTATTAGAGTTTACCTTTCCAGCATAAAACCGCTTTATCTCATCTACAGCAAAGACCAGACTGAAAACAAAGAAAAAGGATCAGACACAAAACTTTCAATCAAGTCCAAAAGGAGCGTGTTTTATAGACTTGTGAAGGCAAGGCCTCTATCCTTGGCTGCCATCACAAGACGTAACCTCAGCTTCCCCTTCTTGCTCTCCCCACCCGTCCTCCCAACACTCACCAGAGGATGTTTACACAAACCCAACACAAAGCAACACGCTAAAGTTTAAAAATATAAACAGAAACTAAGCCAAAATATTAACCAAACTTGATGTCAGCTCCTTCAGTGATAATGAAAGGTGAGTTCCTTTCTCTGCTCCACTGGACAAATACACCCCACAGCAACACTGACAGGAATTCAAGGCAACTGTACAAATCTCATCGGCGAAGACAAGCTGCTTTTTGTAGAAAAACTAGTTAACACAGGACCATAAACTACATTACATGTTGCAACTCAAACTATTCAGAGAAAGAACATAAGCCACTTGTACTACATAATCTCTGGGTTTTGTCCCCATTATGGTTTTTTTACTATTTTTTCAGTTTGCCCATGCACGGCTGGCTACCTGTAATGACACGCCTGTAAGCTGAAAATCCTGGCTGATTCAGCATGAAACCCCCAATGCAAGGAACCATGAATGCAGAGCTGTACAGCCTATGCAGTACATTCCCGCCTACTTTCTCTTAGAGACCTGAGCATCCACCTCTTCACTCACACACATTACTATTTAAAATTACAAGCACCTTTTCAGTGGCTCCAGTGTACAAATCCATGAGAAGCACTAACTGAGAAAGAAGTTAGGAGGATTCTTTCATAGGGGAACTCTGAACTGCAGAACAGAATACATACAGAGCATGATTTCCAAGATGACCCTCCTACCTGGGACCTGATTTGTGACACTAACATGACCCTATATTTCTGTTTCCAGTTCACAAAAAAGAACAAAGCTGGGAAAACTCCATTTACTTTGCATTTCCACTCCAAACATAACTCAATTAACTCAGCGGCTAAAAATCTCACCATTCAAATAAGTAAAATGGATTTTTAAACAGCCTACAATTTATTTTTTTACTTGGATTTTAAGATTCCTTTAGTGTCACTTGCTGAGAAATATATCCACTCTGAAGCTTCAGCCACCCCTTCAACTCAGCATAACTTGAAATTACACAGTTCACATTTAGCAGAAGATGCAGCACTTTGGCAAAGCATCAAACCAAGTGGGCCATCTTCTAGAAGTGAATGGCCATGAGCTACCCCGTATTTTCCAGAGACATTGAGCTGCTACTGAACGTCTCTTTCCCGAGGTTTTAAGAAAACTTTGCTTAAGTTCAGCAGACCACACCTTAACAGAGCCATCTATTTCAATGGTATCAAGTAGGACTATACAGGCAGGTATGTTTAACTGGATTTCCCAGAGCTGCACAGGTTTTTCCTGCTAAGATTCTCCATCTGGACTTGGCACATATTTAAATATTCTTTAGCAATATGCTTAAACCACCAAGTCTTATCCTAAAGTTCTTCCTGTGGTCCAAACCACACACCTAAACTTAGGCAGGCTGCTTTGTCTCCAAACTTTAGTTCCTAAGCTTTTCAAATTTCTCTTGATGAGGAACATAATAATTAACATTGTAAGATTACATCTTCATAATCTATTAACAGTAATATAATATTTATATTTAAATGGCTCAAACACCACTGTTCTCCCTTAATGAAGTTAACAGAATTACTTTTCAAAATACTTTTCTTATTGGGAAGAGCTGTACTCAAAAAACTGTACTTCATAAAGTATTCAGTTATACCACACTTTATTAAAGAAGTAAAAAAGCACTTAAGTTTCACATCCCATACTATATATATGACTTTTCTCAAAGTCATTATTCTAAATTGGTTTTGTAAGTAATTACTTTTTTCTCAAATTAAAGTGGGAGGGTTCTGTCAAAAATGTGGAATACTTCAGCTTACGGATGTTTCTTCAACTCCTTCTAGCCAGCTAAGCTAGAAGAATCTTGAACACCTATGTGAGATGCCCCACTCTGCTGGTTTTGGCTGGGGTAGAGTTAATTTTCTTCACAGTGGCTGGTGTAAGGCTGTTTTTTGGATTTGTACTGAACACAGAGTAATGCAGAGATGTTTTTGTAACTGCTGAGAGGGACTTACACACAGACAAGGCCTTTTCTGCTCTTTGTATTCTAGTCTGGAGAGAAAGTTGGGTGTGCTCGGGAGGCTGGCAGGAAACACAGCAGGGGTAGATGACCCAAGCTGACCAGAGGAATAGTCAAGACCATGTAGCATCATGCTCAGTAAAAGGGAAGAAGAAGAAAGCAGGGGACTTTATGGAGTGGTAGCATTTGTTTTCCCAAGTCACTGTCACCTGTGATGGAGCTCTGCTCTCCTGGCAATGGCTGAACACCTGCCTGCCCTTGCTTTGCTTTGCTTTGCTTGTGTGCACAGGATTTGCTTTCCCTATAAAACTGTGTTCATCTCAACCCATGAGTTCTCTACCTTTTATCCTTCTGATTCCCTCACTAATCACACTGATGGGGGAGTGAGTGAGTGGCTGTGTGAGCTGTCAGCTGGGCTTAAACCCGAATACTCACCTAAGAAGAGATTAATTTACCAAATATGGTAATTCTCTACTCCACCATACTTCCAGCGGCAAGCTCAGGTTTTGCCATGGGATCTTACAGTAGCTTTATGTAACCATAAATTACTATACATACCAAAGAGAGAGGAAAAAAAGGAAAAAAATATTATGTATTTTCCAGCTCTGGAAACTTAGTAAGTTTGCAGAAAAGGGAAAAAACAAACAACACCAAACCAAAACAAACAAACAAAGAGGGGAAAACACACACAAAACCAAAAACAGCAACAAACAAAAAACCCCAAAACACAAATAAACAAAACGAGAAAATTCATACAAAACAAAAAAAACCCAAAACCCCAAAAACAGTAGCAAACAAAAAACCCCAAACACAAACTAACAAACAGACCCAAAAACAAACAAGTAACCCAAAACTGAAAAACAAACCCCAAAATGACACAGCCATGAAGTCATTAAGTTAAACTAGTTGCCCCACTGGATTTGGTATCAACAGTCCTAAGTGAGAGAATCCACATAAAATATCTTCATCTTAGTCTATTATTTCTGGGTAAAAATAAATGCCAGTGTAATATACTCTACCATCACTATAATCCCACTTCACGCAACCAATGGTTAAAATAATATTTTTTCTTTCCTCTGACCTACTACTAGTTACAGACAAGTATTCCTACCCACCTACCCAACATTACACTTTTTCAGAAGAATCAGTGCTGCCAAGAGCTGCCAGACACAAAATTATTGTCAGAAACAGGTTCTCCACAAATCTCCTCTATGTTTGGATGACAGACTGTCCTCGTACACCCTCCAATAAGAGGATTTCTGAAGAGCAAGAGTGTGTGAGGTTGACTTCGGGGGATAACAGGAAATCAGAGGGGTGCTGCACACCCAACGCTGGATTGCACAAGTTTATATGCCACTCTTTTGCAAAGTGAATGCACAAGAGACCTGGAATAAAAACACGATACATTCACTGCATCACAACAAAAAATAGCATTACCACTAAGACATTAGATTATCTTGCCTTAGTATGTGGTAATTCCTTACTCCAGAATAAGATGACAAGCAAGACTTTACTTGCTTGATAAATAAACTTTACTGTTAGCACTTGGTGTTTGGGCATAAGTCCACACGTCTGTGATATTTACTTACTGCTAACTTAGCAGAAACATTTTTGAAACTGAGAGGGCTTAGAAAAGCAGAAGGAATTTTTAGCTCTCAAAAATTCTCACATTTCTGGCTATTTAAGCAGACATTTGACGAACTGTGGCACACAGGTCTTGGCCACGTCCAGGTTCTAATCAGAACACACAGCAAGCAACAGCAGCATGTATCCAGCTCTCGAACTGCTTCTCAACTCTTGAGCTGTGCAGTGTTGCTCCCTTTTCAAAAAGAGCGCAGTGATCCATCATTTCTGTTCCCTCTAATATAATACCATTTCTATTAATCCAGAAGTAACAGTATTTGTTAAAATTACTGCCCACCAGATGGGCATGGCATGCTGTGCTGTATTCCTACCAGCTTGTTACCAACAGCTGTGATCTTATCTCCACCTCACGCGCTGGTGTCACACAGGAAAAGAAAGCCATGCTAGTTGCAATACCAAGGAAAGATTCAAATATACCCTCATGGTTAGGCAAGCTATAGAAGATTTACTTAAGGAGGCATAAGATCAGACATGCCTATCACCTACTCCTATGTTGAGTCATCTTAGTCCATGCTGCTAGGTAGTGCATGGTCTGCCAAGAAGTAACTACGTTCCTCTTCTCTTTCAACACACAATACCTTTGCCAAGAGAGGGGGCCCAGCAAGAACCTTTATCCAAGCAAAGGCATCAACATCTAGCAGTTTCGACAAGCTCATCAGGTCTAGAGGTGTTCCCAGCATAGTGGCACCAATATGTCAGCAAAAGAAGAGAACAAACCTTTGCAGGACCAAACATGTTTCTACAAAGCCGTAACTCTCACACAGATTGACTGGAACTACAAGAAGCAAACCATCCCCCTTTAAGCTTATATATGAAACAGAACTGTCTTTCCATACAGGTTTTGGAAGAAACAGAACTGTCTTTCTAGAGTTGTGGATGGCAGTGTTCAAGGCCAGGATGGACAAGGCCTTGAGGAATCCGATCGTGTGGGAGGTGTCGCTGACCTGGGTGGAAGGGTTAGGTCCAGATGATTTTTCAAGTCCCTCCAACCTCACAACATTCTGTAATTCTACAGTGGCTGGCAAGTTTTTACCTACACTTACCCAGGCAACTGTAGGATCTGCAGTTGTAATGACAGTAACTTCCACAGCTCCAAGAAAAGGCTACATTAAAAGATACTGGATGCTACTTCCGCGCACCAGAACAGCGGCAGTTCAATATACAAAGAATACTCAAAACCTTCAGAAAAAAGCTAGCTCTTCCTTTTAATGATACTGTTTTCTATTCATATACCATAAGTATTTAAATATCACCACCTCAACCCCCCCCTCCAAGGGAAGAAAACTATCAAACAAAAAACCAACCAAACAAAAAAACCCAAAAAATAAATCTCAGAGAAGTAAAAGCAAAATCTACATCCCTTTAAAAATTATTTTCATAGGTATACAGCTTTCCCAGTTTACATCTGCCTCCCTAAGAAGCACATGGTGCTTTTTACAGTCACACCACCTTTTCCTGTCTCTCCCACAGCTTTTATCTCCTGCTCAGAGGAGAAACAGCTCACAGGTTAATAACAGTGAATATTAAATAAGAACATTTAATTGGAATACTGCATACTCTTTTTTCCCTCCAGTAAATCAACAGACCTGGGTTTTTTAGCCACTCGGCTTTCAAATTTGTTTGCAGTCAACTAAGGAACACAAATGTATGAAGCAAATAAGAAAATGGAAAAACACAGAAAATAAAAGAAAGCCATCTCAGAACAACATTAGTAGTATAAAATTGAAGTACACGTCCATGTCCTTATTTTGAATAGTAATCACAAGGAAATACAGTACCTCTCAAGAGGTACACTTATAAGTAAAGCAAACTTCTATTTGAACTTAAGAACTTCAGAATCTTGGAAGGAGAAACAGCAACCTAATTTTTTATTTATTAAAAAAGAAATTACTAGTCATGTTTCATTTTCCATTTATGCTGCTGAAATAGAATGCTTATGTTAGATGCAGATATGCTCTGACAGTAGGAAAGACCAACACAGAACCAGGAAAAACAGATGAGCCATGTGCCAAAGCACAACACTTTCGAAAACTACTGCTTCCCAACTCTGTATTTCCAACACATTCTAGTTTTTAAGGTGAAAAAGGCACCACAGTAGCTTGCTTCCAGTTTCTCAAAGTTTCTGTGGAAATGCAGCTACCATTGTCTCTCACTGACAGACTGAAGAATCACTGAGAAGAATCTCACTGAGACTGCTGAAGAATCTTCAGCATAAACATGAGGGAGAAAATAGCCAGCGCTGCACATTCTATAATTTATTCTAAAGTGCATTATTATATTAAGCTGCTGATGTAAAAAAAGCATACCACTAGCAAGTTCTTTGATCGTAACTGCAGCAGCTGCAGCAGCAATGGATGAAACTCTTGAGTACTTAAACCAAGTCCTAACCGGCTTTTGAATTAAAGACGAGGCTTGTTTCATTTGAAATTAGCTCTGAAGATAAACTATCCAGGCTGGTAAAGCCAGCCTATACAGTGTTTATCCCTGCTTGGGCAGTTCAAGAGAGTACAACATGCATCATAAGACCTTCATCACCTAAACTTTCCTTAATAGCTTAGTTTAGAGATGAGACACAGATTAGCTGAACTGGCCAAGCTGTCCTTAATACAAGCCTGTTATGGCTTGTACCTACAACTAAGCCGGCAACTTGACACCATGCAGATGCTCTCACCCCATCACACTTCACATCTTCCCCGCAGGGGCTGTCTTTCAACCCTGGGGCTGTCAGTTCCAGGTGTACCTGACACCCCTTCAAGAAAATGCCAACTCTGGCCTTCGCTCTGCTGCCAAAAGGATTCAGAGAAATGCGTGAACAATATCAGTTGAGGCACCACTTGGCTGCCTTTGATTCCAGCTGGTATTGAAGTCCCAACATGTCCAGTACAGCAGCTCTCGGAGGTGGAATGACTTCAATCAGGCTGCAAGAGTCTGCTGTCAGGCTCCACTCTCCCTTAGACTTAACTGCTTGTATGGTGCTGTCTGGTGGTAAGTGGGTCCTGCTGATCATGGCTTTGCTCTGGAGTCAACTGATCTGCTTCTGGATGAGAATCATGGTGTGTCTCTGCTGGTGCTAGGCAGAGACATCACAAGCCCACCAGTACCCTTTCGGGCCATTGAAATGTGCTCACCTAAGGAAGCTGTGCCAAGGATGACAGGGCCTGTGGGGCCATCACAGTAAGGTGCATTTGCCCAGTCAAGCTCACTTCAGCCTCCAAAATAGTCAGCTACTGGGATGCCCTTGTCACTCCAAAAGTACTGACTCTTAATAGCTTGACTATACACTGGTGTCTGCTAGAGCCTTATACACCCATGGACCTGACATGCTAGGCCATTGGATCCAGAGAGTCTAATGAACATGGCTGTCCCTCTCCTCCACCTGGCTAGAGCAGGCCCCTGGTCACTGGACCATCCATTTACTTCATATAAAGAAAACAAAGATCAGAATTTCTTTCCAAAAACTTAGGAATAAGATAATACCTTCCACTCTATTGAACTGTCCACTGGAGACTGGAGGAACAACTTTCCTGGTAAAAGAACCATAAGGGATTGGTTTTCCTTACAGCCCAAGTACCAATGCCTCTAGGGTTGAATGTACGTTTCCTCTCCCACTTCCTCATGTCCACTCTGAGATCCCTCAGACAAAAACACAGACCAACCCCTTCTGTCTATCCTTTGTATCCTCTCCCTTGAGTAGAACACTCACTGTTAATAGCAGAGATACTGGGAAGTACACATGGGGAGTAGGATCTAACTTTTTTGTTGTTGCTGGAACTTCTGGAACAGTTTTTTTCCCTTTTAAAGTAGTTTTTCCATAGCAAAGTCCATAGGGACTTAGTACTGCTGGAGCTGGCAAGTCACTTTGCCCACCACCACTGTCTCTTTGTCTCTGCAGCTACCCAGCTTTGTCTCATTACCCCCAATAAACTGGCGAGCAGCATCGGTGCATGGTGCACTGCACTCATATTACCACCACCATGGGCCATGTGCAGTGGATTTCACCTGGATCTCTGGGCAAATGCACATTGTTTTGCTCATAATAAACCATCTCCAGCATGGCTGATTCCCTCAGGTACTGGACATGGTGCCCCACTTGCCAGGGTAGCATATAACATCTCCTTTGAAAGGATATCTCTCCTTTACACTTGGCAGGAGTCATCTCCAGAAGCTGATGACTTGTATCCTTTTCCTAATAATCTTGTTAATGTCCCTTTCTGTAGAAAGAAATCCCAGCTGATTCCCTACCTAAAATTCCAGGCTACTAGCCCTGTTATTGCAGCACCAGAGCAGGCAGGTAACAACGTGCTCATCTGGATGATGGCGGAAGTCTCTTCACATATTCACTAAGGGGTAGGTATTAAATTGCTGTCTCTTTTCTGTCTTTTCCTTTTGCTCTTGTGATAACCCGGCTTCACCCTACTTTACCATGAACTGACTTCTTTGTCCATTTCTTCTTGTTTATACGAGTGACGGATACCTGTAAGCTGTTTCAGCTGCAATGGTCATCACTGGAGTTATAGCCAATCACCTTGACATATTTGAAGACTACCTCTTCCTCTGAGGGTACTGAGTAGGACTTTCCCTTCATGAAGCTATACTTGCTCTGATTGATACCTGCACTGCTCTTCAGGTTTTTGCAGTAATTCCTAGAATAATCTTCTAGACACTTTTACTGGTCACTGAAGTGACACTGCGAGGCCTGTAGTTTCCATGATTACCTTTGTAATCCCTTCTCTTAGGAAAATGTTCACCAGATTGCAATTGATTGAGACCTCTCCACATTCCCAACACCATTCAAAAGTCACTGAAAGAGATCTTGTAAAGAAGGAGATCAGACAGCTCTTTTGAGTACTCTTGGCTGAATTCCATCAGGCCCCACAGACTTTTGGGGATCCAACTAGTTTTTCATTCTCATAGCCATGGTCCTCCATCTCAGGGTACTGGGACACGCTTAGCCCATTTTCAGTGTTGCAAGAGAGGCAAAGAAAGCATTAAATATCCCTGCCTTATCTATGTCCCTGTTTGTGGAGTGATCATTCTCATCCTGTAATGGGCCAATATTATTTCTGCACTGCCTTTTACTACTGACATATCAAAGAAAAAAACCTTTTCTTTTTTTTTAATTGTTCTGACAGTCCTGGACATCTTCGACTCCAGCTGATTTTTGGATATACAAATTTTCTCCCTGCAATGGGGAACAGCATCTCTGTAGTACTCACAGGTCAGTAATGCAACAAATGCTTTTAAACATTTGCTCTATCTAATATGTTCTAGTCAGACTTGTTATTACCAGAACTCATCATACCTCCTATTGGGCATGAGAAAAAGACTGTCCTGGTTTAATACCAGACAGTTTAATAATTGAAAAACAGCAAAATTAATAACAATATAGAAAGAGACAATGAGAAAGGAATAAAACCCAAGGGAAATCCACAATACAATACAATAGAATTTCTCACCACCTGCTGACTGATACCCAGACTGTCCCCAGGCAGTGACTGGACGTCCAGCCAACTCCCCCAGTTTACACACTGGGCATGATATGATGTTCAGGGGTATGGAATAGAACTTTGGCCAGTTCAGGCCACCCGTTCTGGCCACGGTCTCTCACAGCTTTTTGTGTACCAGGTTGCTGGCAGTGCATGACAGCCTGAGAAAGTTCTTGGTTTAGGGTAAGCACTGCTTATCAACAACTAGAAATCACTGTTATTCAAAGGATTCTCATACTAAAGCCAAAACACAGCATTGCACCAAAAAACTCTATCCCAGCCAAAGTCAGGACAAAACCTTAGAGTTTAGCACAGCAAGGGCACCAAATCACCTTCAGATCTGTAAATAATCCTTAGTCTGGCTCCCTTTGGCCAAGCAAGGAATTCTTTTAGCATCTAGATGCTTTGTCTAGCCATAACCCTCAGATACAACCTTGGTTGGGTTTGTGGGCTGATTTTTTTTAATTAATAGGGAATCCCCAAGTAACCAATTAAGCTGGCTTTAAGACTTCGAAAAACCAGGGCAGCAAAGAGTGAACTTAATGGGAAGCAGATCTGGCCAGCTATTTTAAGTAATCTTTAGACAGTGGGGGTGGGGGTGGGGGAGGGATGGGAAGAGGGCGGATGGGGAGAAGAATTAAAGTTTTGCTTGAAGACTCTCCAGTGGCCGGGAATGTTACTTTACCCTCAACATTAAGTATATCTGTCCTAGATTTCCAACCCATTCCAAAAGAAAGCCAGTATGAACTCTTTTAGGGGGTGAATTCAGTGTCATGTAGCAGTTTAGGTGTCAATGGTTAGAGTTCACCACTGGCCACACCACAGGTGAACATTTTGATCACGCTGTAATCAGGAAACTGTTTCCTAGTAGAGAATGACCCCAAACACACTTCAACACCGTGGAAGCAACACTGCACTCACAAAAATCCTGAGTTTAAGAGCCATTAAACTTGTTTTCCCGGATGGCATACCCATAACACTATCTCATTTATACAGCCTCTTAGTTTTCAGTCTCTGGTTCCTCTTGGTGTGTTTCTTTTGCTTTAAATAAAAACCACCAATGGACTAATACACTTGTTAGCTGGATTAAAAAAAATCCAAATATTTATTTACACTTTGAACCATTTTCTTACTGTTCCTACTGGAAAGCCAGAGCTACAGGACAAAGAGACATAAATTGGGGGGAAAAAAACCAAAACAAAACAAAACAAAAACCCCCAAACAAACAAAAAGAAAAACCAACCAACCAAAAAAACCCCATGGTATCTGGAACTTCCTTGAGCTGCAAGAAGCATCAGGAAAAGCACAAATTTTATTCAGGAACAGACTACAGCAGGGTGGACAGCTACCTGGTACCTTATGCCTGGACTTTAGAAGAAGTGTGCTTGCTCATCTATGTCCTGTTAAGTAGGAAACAACTTCAAGATTTAGCTTAACATATTCTTCTTCAAAGCTTCAGGGGGGACAAAGTATTCGCAAGTCCCTGCAAAGCAAAATTCTGTGCTAAAAGCTATGTCCATGCAGTACTAAGCATGTACACTTAAACCAGGAAGCAGAGCTCCCATCTGCCATGTTCTATGTAAACAATACTATTTAGGCACATATAGTTCATTGAGAAAGGCTTATAAAGGTGTTCTGCTACCTCTGTTTCACAACACCACAGCCACTGCAAACACCAACAAAAAGCTAAGACACTTAATTACCATGTGCAGGAAATCACAAGAAGCTTATTAGTAAAGAGACTATACTGAACCTGTAGGCAAAGACAGTCTATGTGGTCTAGACAACTTCTGTTACAAAAGCAGTGACCATCCCCAAGATAACCACCCACCCTCTCCTCCTGAACCCTGGAATATGAACAGGAAAAATCTAAATACTTTCTGCATTACCACTGCAGATCTTTTTCAGACTCCAAAGATTCAAGCACTAAGCAAATCAAGCACACACAGAGATCATAAGGTCTTATACTGAGAAAACACTTTTTGCTAAGCATTGTTCAAATAACACCACTTTCATAGGGCTTTAATACCTACTTCTTTTTTTTTTTAATTGGCAACTTCTTCTCTGTTAAAAAGCATCAATATTTAACACCAATTAAGTATATTCTTTCTTTCTGTTCACACAGAGCAGTTGTGCTAGAGCAAAGCTGCTGAATACATGTTTTAACAACTGTGGATTTGGACTATTGGCTTACTGAGAGCTGCAAGAGCTGGCTAATAACTTTTCTCTCCCTACTCTCAAAAAAAAAAAAAGTCAGCTTCAGAGAGATGACTTTATCATTTTGCAGTGATTCACTCTGGTACACAAGGAAATTCAAGCATTTCACATCCTCTTCACTGCTGCCACATATAACCTTTGGAAGTAGGAACTTTCACAGCATGCTCTGAAATACAGGCTAACATATACTCACTCCCATTCTCTAACAAAACACAAGAACAAGCTCGTTCCACTGAATTACCGCATAGCAAGTCCTACATAGACATTAATCACTTGCCCCATCCTACAAAACACTACCACACCTCAAACACCGGGCACTGAATAAAACCCAGCCTATCACGTACTTATTCATAAACTGTCTTCAGTAAAATTTGGGCAGATTTGCCGTGCCAATTTTCCTGAAGAAGCTGCTGGATGCACACAACACTAAAATCGTTCATTCTAGACTGTGCAGTCAAAAATCAAGTCTGTATTCCCACACGCGCATGCCAGGACTGCGATGTGTGTTTAAAAGCACGCTCCACTTAAAAACTGCCTCGGTTTGGCAGTACCGCTCTCAAAAGCTCATCTAGGACGATACTTTACAATCACCAGTTTCCGAGAGGGGCTGCCAAGGAATCCTGCTACCGTGTTCTCCTAGGCTGACAGTATAACAAGCGACCGTATGAAGGGATTTCTGCCTGGGCTGTTTGAAGGACCTTGAATAAAACAACGGCGAAATTATAAACGCATCTCACATCAACCACAGCTCTGACTGACTGCGTTTCCCAGACACGGAAAGTGCCAATGGAAGACCCCAGGCACACGGGGCCCTCTGGGACGCTCGGACAGCGAGGCCTCGGCCGCTGTGCGGAGCCGGGGGTCCGCACTGCCCGCACACCTGTCCCCCGCGCCCGGGCCCGCCGGCAGGGACGCGCACCGGAGCGGCGGCGCGGCACGCTCGCACGGAGCAGCGCAG
>VWZN01003893.1:65437-81429 GCA_013396955.1 Regulus satrapa
GCTTTAAAATTCTACATTAGCCAATGGAAAGAGAGACGTACATTAAGAATAATGTGAGCTGGTGTATTCTCTTACTAATATTTATTAGAGTGAACAGTATTCACTAGTAACTGAAATACAAGTACTGTAGGTTTCAAGTACTTTGTTTCTTAAGTTTACTTCAAATTTTAACTGCATCCATTATTTAATTAGCTCATTCAAGCAACCTTTTATTTTAGAAGTCCTAAAAATGAAAGACTCGTGTAACAGATTTCTTTTAAATGTTTTAATTTACTTTATTAGTTAGAATTTATTAATAGATCCAGAGTTTTGATAGATCTACAGATGAATCCAAGCCTGCCTTGTCCACATTTTGTGTTGGTTATATCTAATCTGGCTCTAATCAAGAGCCCGGTAGACATGTTAGGATGATGCTGTGCCCAAACTAATATGCTTCCATGCCACTCCAGTGTGCAGCAGTTTTCCACTGTTTCTCCATTAGGCCTGAAAATATGCATTCTGTATCAAAATATTAACACAGTACTTTGTGAGAACTGTCCACTGATCTGGCAGACTATCTGAAAGAACTGAGAAATTAAGATAAATATTTCACAAAGGGATCTTAAGTTAAGTGAATTTGTGGGGCACTATGCATAAAAAAGCAAGTATCTGGTGAATTTACACTCTTTTTTGTAGCTAATTTTGGGCTTCTGAGACAAATGAGCTAATGCCTCTTGTAGAAAGCTCTTCTGTACCTATGCTCTTTGTGTAAATATTTGTTTTAGCCATATGCTGACTAGAGGTCACATGCAGATCCTGATAGGGAAATCAGTGTATTATGGGTATGCAATTACTTTGATCTGAAAAACCGTGGAACCATTAGAAATTCTCTTGTATGGATGGAATTCTTATGGATACCTCTGTCTCCAATGAAGAGAAATTCTTTCAAGTAATTCTGGCTTGATTAATGTCCCCAGTGCTTTGTGGCACAAGTCCAGGAGATGTCAGAATATCAAATAAAAGATAGATATTCCCCAAATAAACATTTTGTTTACTGGTCACATATAATCTAAAGAAAACTTTCTGTTCATATCAGCAAAATACCAAATGTTGAAGAGAATAAAGTCAGGGATTAATAGGCTATATACAAGCTCTAAAAAAAATGTTTTCCTCAGTGTTCCAAATATGGTTTACAGACAGATAAGAGGAGAAGATTTCATCTGAGCAATAAATTGGCTGGGCACAGAGGTATTCTGACCAAAAAGAAAAAAAAAAATATATTCTTGTAGCAGGATATGAGATTCTTTTAGAGACAAGGTGATTTGTATCCCTATCAATTATGCAGGTTTTTTGGTAAGAAAATTAAGGCTTGTCCTGATAAAAAGACAGCTCAGACTTTTCAGTTTTTACAGTTTCCATTCAAAACCACAAAACTACTTTTATCGAACAAGGAGATTTTCTAAGAGGACAGAATAGATTTGGTTTTCTGTGTTGCAGCAGAATGTAATGCATGAATACATTAGATAATATTTTGCCTGTTTCTAGTTTCTAAATTAATAAGCTAAAACAGCTTTCAAAATTAATTTGTAACTGAATAACATAATAATTATTACTAAGAAGAAACATTTTCTCCTTTTATTTTACTTAGAAGGCAAAGTTTAGAAAACTTCATAGCTTTTTGTGAACTGGTCCAATCTCATTTCCTACTTTTAAAAGTCCTGATTTCCCATTTGAACTTTTACAGTTCAGTATTTCTCACCCTGATACATAATTCAGCATCATGTGACTAAGCCAGGACAGGCCTTTTTAACTCCAGTACATGAAGTGCCAACTCATCCTCAGAATATGGGTGCACTAACAAGATACTGTGAGATATGAATGCAGAGTGAGTTAGTTATTATAGAACTACACATCCAGACATTTTCACTTGTTGAAACAGCAAGGCAATTTTCTGGTGAAGGCCAGTAGGATAAGCAACTTCTCATTCTCCATTGCACAAGTTTTTATTACTTTAGATGCTGTTAACTGTAGATTTCTTCACTGTAATTTGCTTACATTTGATTGATGTGTGCTTTATCCTGTCTGTTGGTGTATCAGAGAATCACACAGAATCACACAATCAATTGGATTGGAAAAGACCTCTGATATCATTGGGTGCAACCTAACACTGAACACCTACTTTCAGGTCAGCTACACCAAATACCACATCCAGTTTTTCCTTAAACACCTTCAGGGACAGTGACTCCACTATCTCCCTGGGCAGCCCATTCCAATATCTAATCACTGTTCCTGGGAAGAATTTCTTCCTAATGTCCAAATTAAACCTCTCCTGGCACAACTTAAGCCTGTCTCCTCTTGTCCTATTGCTGGTTGCCTGGGAGAAAAGACGGACCCCCGCCTGGCTGCACCCTCCTTTCAGGTGGCTGTTGACAGTGATAAGGTCACCCCTGAGTGGATGATGATGAGGTCCTTCTCTCCACCCAGCTCTCTCAGCCACTCCTCACAAGACTGGCTCTCCAGACCCTTCACCAGCATTGTTGCCCTTTTCTGGACACACTCCAGCATCTCAATGTCCTTCCTGAATTGAGAGGCCCGGAACTGGACACAACACTCTAGGTGTGGCCTCCTCAGTGCCAAGCACAGAGGAACAATCCCTGCCCTGCTCCTGCTGGCCACACTATTGCTGATCCAGACCAGGATGCCATTGGCCTTCTTGGCCACCTGGCACAGCTGGCTCATGCTCAGCTGCTGTCACCAGCACCCTCAGGTCCTTTTCTCCTGGGCCACTTCTCAGCCACTCTGCCTCCAGACAGAGGCACTGCCTGGGGTTGTTGTGGCCACCGAGCAGAACTCAGCACTTGGCCTTGTTGAATGTCATGGTGCAGGTCTTGGCCCATTCTCCAGCCATTCCAGCTCCCTCTGCAGAGCTTTCCTTCCCTCCAGCAGATCAACACTTCTGCCCAGCTTGGTGTAAGTTGCAAATTTGCTAATGGTAGACTCAATCCCCTCACTTCGACCATCAGTAAACATATTAAGCAGGACTGTGCCCCACACAGGTCCCTGGGGGACACCGCTGGTGAGCAGCCACCAGCTGGATGCAGCACCATTCCCCACTCTCTGGGCCTGGCCATCCAGCCAGTCCTTAACCCAGCACAGGGCTCTCCTGTCCAAGCACTGGGCTGCCAGCCTTTACAGGACAGTGCCGTGGGAGATGGTGCCAAGGGCTTTGCTGAAGTACAGGCAGACAGAGCCCTCCCCACATTCACTAGGCAGGACAGCTAGTCATAAGAGGAGATTGGTCAGGCAGGACCTGCTTCCCTAAACCCATTCTAGCTGGGTCTGATCCCTTGTTTGCCCTATATATTCCATGTGATCACTCTCAAGATGATCTGCTCCACAACCTTTCCAGGCATTGAGATCAGGCTGACAGGTATGTGTCTATCCTATCTGTCTGTCTGTCTATCACATGCCCTGTATCTGCCCAAGATTTATGGCATATTTGCTTTATTTAACCAAGTATTTAAGGTAATTTCTAAGTAGTTCTTATATTTAATTAGATTCATAATGCTTTATTCTCAATACACTTGGGGAACAAGAGATAGTTAAGGCCTAAACAGAACAGTTACATTATTCTTATCAGTTCAAGGAAGTAAAAAATGAAGCATGTGGCAAGCAGGCAACAGACTCTGCAGTGGTGTCCAAAACCTTGACCTTTCAAATCAGATCAGTAAATGCCTGGAGGTCACAAAAGACTATAAAAAAAGGGAAAAGTTGCCTGACAGCAATAGAGAGTTGCTTTCCATGCCACTGTGCATAATATGCATTTACAAACACTTGTCACAGAGATGTTTTGTGTTCAGATTCCCTCTCACCAAATGCCTTGTCTTCTCCCGTGGCAGCAGCAGTTCACCCTCTGGCAGTAGGAGTGGTTGTGCAGTGAATAGGAATGCTGGACAATCCCAAGACTGCTTCAGGAGTTGCACATGGCCATTATTTCTATGATGTAAGAATATGCTGGGATTTCTTCATCTTTTGAACAGCCATGTAACTTCCTTCCCTGTTGAGTCAATTTACTTTTGTTAGATGTGGGCAATATGTCTTTTATGAAGAGGGATAATACCAAGAGTATTTCCTTGTCCTGTAACTCATAAAATGGTAAGAACATCTATGCTTTTACATCTTTCACAAATATGTTCCTGTATGATACCTGAAATGTGGGTGTGCTCTTAACACCTCATAAAAAATGCTGAGTCCTAACTTGATCTGAATTCCATTCTTTGCCAATGGCATCTATGGGAAATCTTGGGGTTTAAGTCATTTGCATAATCATATTCCTCAATATATATGTAGGCTAGCAGAAACTTAACAGAATTGAAAAACAAATTTTATGGCTGTTCCTGGAACCAGCACTGATTTGAAAGATAGTTTTCAGACTGTCTGAAGTCAACTGACATGGAAAAATAGAGAGTTCCCAAATGTGAATCTCTCCAACACCTCTCACACACTTGGGAAACTCTTGAATTTTTCTCACTGAGATTTTGAATGACAATCTGAATTTACTGGCTGGCTGAATATGCAACCACTTCTAAAGGATCAGGTAGGGCTTTAGGCAGCTAATAAATGCTCCCCTAGTTATTAACAACAACCAACTAGCAATTCTTTCATTTACTAATATCGTAAAGGCTTCTTTGAAGTACTAGCTCAGAGAACTGTTAGGTTCCCTAGACCTCAAAAAAAGTTATTTCTGCAGACACTTATACCTATATGGAGACACAGTGAAGAGGAGAGTATATATGGAGAGTGAAAGAGAAAAAAAATCTTTGGGGTTTGATATGTTTACAGACAAATGCATGTGGGAGATATCTTACTGTAAACACAGATGGCTGTGAACCACACTAGGTCATGCTGAGAAGCCAAGCATACATTTGCAGGCTTTTTATTCCCCACCGAAGCAATGATTACTCAGCAGAAGGGCATATATTTGTAGTCCTTAAAATAAAATCTTTTTGATTAGACAGTTTTGAATTAAAATAAACTACAGCTCCAGCAAGTTGAAGCTTAAGAATGGTGTATCTGATTATGTTTTCTTTACTGACTGCAAATAAGGCCTGCAGATTTAGGTTTTGAAATGTTCTTATAAAGGTGGAATAGGAAATGCAATGTCATGTCTCAAGTATTTGCAGGATTTTATGCCTGCTTGAGCCAGTATACAAGGTAATCCATAATGGAAAACAATGTAGAGCACTGGGATGTAGCCACATAAAAAGGCAGAAAGATAGAAAGGATAAGGCAGAAGATAGAGAACTACGAAGCTTGAGTAACTAGTTCTACTGCTTGTCCAGGTACACACTGACTGGATGACCTTGTGCTGGCTGCCCAGGCCTTCGTGCCACCGTACTATAACATGGGATAACAAGACTTACTTGCATAAGCAGGGTGTCATTAGGTGTGATACTGTCACAGGTATTTGCATAACCACATAAGACTACATAATTACCTAGAATATATATATATATATATATATATATATACACACTACCTGCCTGTAATAGGTCAGTGTACAGATAACACAACCTCCAAAGGTCAATGGGCTTATCTCCAGATTAGTCTTGGCTTATAACTACATATTCCACTCACTGGGAGCTGTGGGAGGTGAGGAGACCACAGAGACTTTGTCTGACAGTTTTTCCCTGCATCAGTCAGACCATAGCTGCAGCCTTACTAGCTAATAATAACCAAATGTCTCCTAGAGAGCAGCAGAAGTACTTAAACCTGTGTTTAAGTTGAACTTAACTAAAAATGTGTGGTTTAATTTTAGTTTCTGGTACAGGAGTACCACAAACACCTAGGACACTTGAGACAGCATCAATTAATTTGCTTCATTTGTACTGGCTACAGAAATAAGATGCCATCATGTGAGGTTTCTGCAAGACAAACTTGTTTTTCCATAATGGGGAACACGGGAGAGTGCAGGGAAGCAGCTGAACAAATGGTGGTGGTTTATCTGTTCCTTTCCCTTGCATTGCTGGGTTGGTCTGTGGATCAGAGGAGGATGTGGAGAGCACCACAGTTAAGAAATGCTGTATGACAGATAGCCAGGCTAAGCCAGCTGCTGTCCAGAGGGCACATTGCTGCTGGGAATGTGGACAGTAGACATCCTAGGAACCACAGAAGTGGCAGTACAAATGCAGACAGGGAGAAGAGTATTTTGAGGACCAAATTAGACTCATTCTTTGAGGGCACAAACCATATGTAACCACGCTCCTATTCATACTGCTTATCTTGGACTGTTTAGTTATATACAGTAACTCTCAAAGAATCCAATCATTTGAAATTGTCCACTTAATAGAATGCAGATCCGTTAGTACAATAGTAAGAGATAGTTCTAAATTTTATTAGTTATAGAAATCTTATTAATTGAAGCATCACATAAGTAACTTTTCAACACACTATATATAATGTTCAAAATTTTCTGTAACATCTACAAAGGTTACATGTATGATCAATGAAAAGAGGAGCACAGAGAATACTCTCCTTGAATTTTTGTGCCTATTTAGGCCTTACTAGAGGCCTAACAGTGATTGAAAACTACATTCTTCCTTTCCTGCATTTGTCTTCTCTCCCTTTCATTGACAATAGCACTGCTCTGATCACACAGTAAGATGAGCTCCATGTTCCAGATGAAAAGAATGCAACAACAACAGCAACAAAACCCATAGGAATTAAAAACAATTTTCAAATGGTTCACATGGACTGCCATTTCAGGTTCCAGCTGTGCCATCTGGTCTCACAAAAGATCTGATTTCTTCCAAAAATATCATGCAGCATAGCTTCCAGGGTAAAAATGAATTAAAACAACTTCCCTTTTTCTTTTGACCTAGTCTAAATCTCTAATACTAGAAAGATGATTTCATTTTTCATCTGACATTCTTTATTTTAACAGGCTCTAGGCAACATTTCCTCCTATGCCTCCTAGAGTTCAATTTTTTTCAACTTGAAATACTATGTGCCTTTGAAGTAAATATAAAACAGTATTAAACTTAGGCAGTCCAGATTTCTGAATACTACTTTTTTTTTCCTAATAAACATTCATTGTTAGAAGCTAAAATCAAAAATTTAAGCTTCATATTCATGTGAAAAATTGCCATGCTCTCCCCATTTTAGAATGTCTAAACCTAGAACACATTTGCAATCGGTGAGTAATCACTAATTATTATCATCACTGGCATTCAATAGATTTGTTTAGAGGAATAGCTTCCAGTTTCTGATTGCAGTGTACCTCCCTGAATTATGCCTGCGCAATGAAAAATATGTGTGATTATTTCCAGTAATGTCACTAACAGCTGGGCTTTATTTAGTAGATTGGAAATTATTTTGTTGGCAATGGAGTGGGAAGCCTGTGTTGAAGGAGGTTACCATGTATTTTATTCAGAAGACATCAAGGTTCGTTTTTATACTACTCTAGGAGGGAAATTATTTTGCTTGGCAGCATGAACAGTCTATCTGCCTCACACAGCTGATATTTTTAATAATGAAGTGGGATGTAGCTTTCATGTCATACCATAAGGAGGAGTGAGAAAATCTCTCCAGTAACTTGAACCACAGCAAGATATGAAGAGGATGATTGGCATGATGGATTTAACACAGAATTATAGAGAAAGCCACAGATTAAACAAAACACATTGCAAGCAGGATAAAATCACAGAGTGCTTCACAACTCACTTTTATGCTTGTGGTTTAACCTCAGCTGACAACTGAGCACCACAAAGCTCATTTCCCCACCAGCAGGACTGGGAGGAGAGTCAGAATGATAAAAGCAAGAAAACTCATGGGTTGAGATAACAACAGTTTAATAGGTAAAGTAAAAGCTGCACATTCAAACAAAGCAAAACAAGGAATTAATTCACCACTTTCCACGTTCAGTCATCCTCAGGAAAGCAGGGTTCCATTAGGCATATTGGTTACCTGAAAAGATAAACACCACCACTCCGAATGCCCTCTCACATCCTGCTTCTTGCCCCCACTTTATATATAACCATGATACAATATGGCAAGGAATACCCATTTGGCCATCTAGGGTCAGCTGTCCTGGCTGTGTCTCCTCCCACCTTCCCAGGCATCCCCAGTCTTCTCACCAGCAGGGGAGTATGGAAAGGGGAAAAGGCCTTGGCTCTCATTATTAATAAAAATGTCTAAACACTGTTTCCAGCACAAATCCAAAATACAGGTCCATACTAGCCACTATGAAGAAAACTATCTCACCCCAAACTGGTACATTCTTTAACCACAAGATGTAAAAAAATCAGTCAGTCATTTGGGTTTTTTTTTAACCAATTTATTAAAAAAAATTAAATACCAATCCAACATGGAAAAAACACATATTTTCAGTTCCATGCAATGACATTGAAACTTACAAAAATGTAGATCCACTTGGAATCACTACCCATAGCTGAAAGCTTTCTGCCCATGATTGCCTGGATACTAAAATATTGAAAAGATTCACAGGGCAGCTGTTAATAATCAGGATCAGAAGTTATAAGCTCTCAGCAGAGCATGCTAATGATGAAGATTTGTGTTCTCCTTGCCCCATCAACCTTTCACTCTTTGCAGCAGCCATCTTCAACCAAAACATTTTTATAAAAACCTCACATTTTAGGGCTACTTTATGTGCCAAAGGAAGACCAAATAAAATGTTATTTGACTATTGCTAGCATTACAATTTATGTTAGCCCTGACTTTTCAGGAGACAAGTGATCTTTTCCCTAAGCCCCCTGATTTTTATAGACTGTTTACTAGTGAGATAGAAAGCTGTTTTCTTGTGGACAGCACTGTTTATTTCTAATTTTCCAGAGTTTGTGATGCTATATAAGGTGGAATGCTCCATCACATCTATTCAGCTACTCAAGACAAATCGGATTTGCTGGCCTGGATATAAGGAATAATATACCTTAATAAACCTTAAGAGATGGATGTACGGGACAAAGACCATGAGTAGTGCAGCACAAAAAACAGAGTAAGTGCCTTGAAACATCTTTGTCTGGATGTCCCTTCAGGACCCAAGGCAACATATCTTTGTACAGGCAAACTGACTTGCCTCCATGGGGATAGCCAGGAAGCCTCTCACTGATCTATCCAGAGAGCCTGAGACAGCTTCAGTGGAGTTTACTAAGCAAAACGATAACTATACACAAGGTTCTTACCTGAACCTGCTTGAAGAAGAATTCTTCCAGTCAGCTTTGTTATCTAAACAATGCTATGTTACTTTATCTCTCCCCACTCAGGATGCCTCAATGGTTGACACACAAGAAAACACAGCATTGATCCACTTCCAAACAACTTTGCTGCAAGAGCATCAGGCACAAAGCAAGAAACAAAAGTGGTCCCCTGCAAAGCAAACTGAAAAAATTACACCCAAATTATGCCAGATGCAGACACTTGTGATCAAAACACTGAACAAAAAATGTACTCTGTTCACTGACTCTTGGCAGGAGGAGAACAAATGTAAATGGACAGACTCTGGCAGTCATCCTGTCAAACTGACCATTCATTACTACAATTCTCTAGAAATGGCAACAGCCAATTTTCAACAAGGACGATGTATCATCACTTGGTGTAACAGAGAGCCCTAAAAATTTCACAAAAATTATTGCTAGGGGTAATCTATGGAGATGGTACAAAGGGTAAGATGGGGACAAGACCCTCAGGTGCCATCAAGAACAATCATCATCATGCTTGGATAGGGTTGCAGCATGGAGGAACTCTTCAGCTGGACATGACTGCTGGCACTATGGGCAGAGGAGACTGTGTCAGAGCTGTCTCCTCAATAAACATGCACTATAGTCCTGTCCTCTTTTTTCTATTTGTTCTGTGTACAGGACTAAATGGGGTCCTTGTGCATGACTAAGGCTCTTGAGGGAGAAAAAGGTAATGATGAAAAAATTTTAAAAGAGAAAATAAGAAGAAATAATAGTTATTCTCTAATCAGATGGAGAAGATATTCTAAAGACCAACAGAGAGGTCTATATTTAGATTTGAAAGTCAGAAAAACAATAACTATAATATAGACTATAGACTACATCCATCTCTTTGAGTGGGCACTTTAACCGTAAAAGAATAACAAAATTTATAACGTTACAATGCCTTTTGGACTGGGGAGAATATACCTGTTAGTTCACCCTCTTCTTACTAAAAAAGGCTGTGAACATTCCAAACACTCATTTGGAATTTTTCAAGTCAGTTCTATTCAGAACCATTTCTTTCCTTTTCTTCCATTCATTTAAAAAAAAAAAAAAAACTATGCCAAAGTGTACAGATTATTACCTGGTGAATATAGCATAAAAATTGCCCAGCTGGCACATTGAAATACCTTTCTGAAGTCAAAGGAAGATGGATATTATCCACTAAATTTCTAGGCTACAAAAATTTCAAGGCAAATTAATTGAAATTAGCTAATTTCTTCAGGTTTCACAAGTAAACTATAACAGTTCAAAACAGAACTGCAAATTTTTTTAGATAAAGTCTCCTGTATTTCCAAGACAATTACATTTACAGCAGTATCAAATGCATCTTGCTTTTCTTTGAAAGACAAACTTCTTTTTCCCAGTGAAGTATTGAGTACATCTGTAATCAGCCCTCTAAACATAAAAAACAGAAATTAAACACTCCTGCAATGAATTATAGATTTGTGTGAGACAGTTCTCTCCATAGTCTTCAAAGAAAAGTTCAGAACTGGAGGGGACAGTTACACCTTGTGCAAAAGAAAGATCTGCAAATGAAGGATTGTTACTGAGTCTTCAGCCAAAGGAAGAAGATGGATCCAGTAAGAAATCTTGCAGAAGCTCAGCTATAGTCTTGCTTGATGTCCCATAAAATCTTTGTATGCTTTGCCTAGAAAATAATTCAACTAGAAGGGAAAAAGTGCCTGGAAGAAGTTTATAGTTCCTTAGGTTTTGTACAAGCACAATGTTAGTTGACACTGAAAAATTGCTATGTAATTTTGCTGCCATGCAACCTATCCCTGCAAATCTGCACCTTTTCTGTACTATTTCACCTTCTTAGATAAACTAGTATGTAAAACTGTACTAGTAAACATTTTCTTAGTCTTTTGTTAGATATGTGACTTAGCAAAAGATTCCTGTGCCATAAACCTGTAGTTTGGCCTTAGAAAGTGAACTCTTGTTGACTGTCATTGAGATTCAGATCAAATTTTCTGGAAAGAAGATATAAACTTTTGATGATGGAAAAATTTTTGCAGAAATTTCCTGGAAGAAAAATGTATATGATAAAGACTAATGTCAACCTTGAAAAGAGATCCCACCAACGTGGATCAAGTACTTAATATATCCTACTCATTACAATTTTTAAATTTTATTGTCCATATTGGCTGACTTCATTGCTTATTCCAATAATCTATCCAAATTCAGCTGCCAGGATGATGCGATTCAGCAATATCTAAAATTTAAACCCCTTTTTGATCTGGTTTTGATTATATGCATCCCTATCATCTTTCTCTTAAGCTTTTCTTCTTCAGCTTTCATCTGTTTTAATGGCAGACCAGAACAAGCATTAGAAAGAGATGAAAACCCTTAAGGAAAATAATTCTGAGTACTCAACATTCATGAGATGAAAGCATCCTGTACTCATTTGATTATTAATTAAGATATGTTAGAGAAATATTCAGACATTTAAAAATTCAGGAATTAACAATCAAATATGCTTCCTTCATTTTCATTTTCATTTGGTTTGGGTTTTTTTAGTTGTTTCTGTTTACCTTGAGCGAGAGCAAAACAACATACTATATACTTTGGCAAAACAACAGGCTACCCTTGGGAAGTGCTCTCACTTTCAAGAAGAGATGCAAAAATCATCTGAACCAAATGTGAACTGAACCAAAAGTGAGTTAAACATCTGTCTTTGGACATAATTATATTTTACACAGCTTTCAAATTGCCTGCAGTTTTTCATGTTTAAACAAAGACCCATGTAGAGTCATTATGATGTGTTTCCATGCAGTAATATTTTATTGTATTTATTGTAAAATAACGTAAGATATGCTTTATCTCAACTATAGCTACATTTTAGGAATGCAACATTCTAGTGTAGGTGTAATAGTAAAAGATGCTAGTGGCTAATTTTGAGAGTCTTTGATGCAAAGATTGTTACACCCTAGACCTCTCTTCATTGTCATGGAAATTTTGGAAGCAGTGACAGGACAGATGTTTCTAGGCCTTCCCTTTTGTTCCCACTCCTGGTGTGAACAATTGTCCTGATGCAATCCTGTGTGACATTATACTATAAAAACGATTACAGTTTAGCATATACCAAGTTAAAAATCTTTGCTGAGAAGGGTTTGGGAAGTGTTTTCAGCCGGGTTTGGTCAGTTCATTGGGTGCTGCTGTCCAGAAGTCAGCACCATCCTCAGAACAAAGACCAGGAGCAGAATGCATGACAAAGAAAAAACCAACAACTGCTGAAAGCTCATCTCCCTCTGCATAGTTCTGTCATTGCTGTGCTGACACAGTCAGTGCTGAAAAAACAGTGACTGTGTTCCTTGTCTGCCAAGGTACAAGGGTAACATAGAGCTCAATCTTAGTGTAACAAACAAGAATGAAGCTAATTCTAAAACACTGAATAAAAATAACGTTCAACACTAGTTTGCCAAAGGTATTTTTGGACTGACTACAAACTACGTTTGTTTGTCATGATACTCCTGCCGGATATTAAGTGATGATCATTGTGATTTTTCTGGATTGGAGTCGATGCCCAGTAAATTCAGTGGTGTGAGACAGGGCTGAGACTAGCATAAAATCTGATTTATGATTAAGCTACAAAACTACCCTTTAATAAGCATTGTCATTTCATTATATTAAGGCTATGTCTGTTAGAGGAACTATTATTCAATAGTGCTATTTAATGTGATTAACTTCACAAAAATGCATGCGCTTCTGGAGTTGAGTGTGTCAAGAAAGGAATGAAGGATGTTTCTTGTGTTAAAAGACTAGCCTGGAACTCAGGGGTTTAGTCTTTTTCTTAGATTCACTGGACCATTTAGGATTGGCTTTTCAAAATTGTTATATATCCATAGTGTTTACTGACTGTATCTGTAATTGCGGACATGGAAGCTCTGAAAATTAGTCTTTCAATCTCACAGGATACCACAGTACTGCAAAATACAGCCTACCTGATTACTTTAGGAGCACATTAGTTACAATTTTTCTTGATTCCTCTTGCAAGTACAGTGCTTTTATTAGTTTGTTTTCCAGCTGTTTTTTGTGCTATCTTCACTTTTCTAATCTACTATCTTCACTGCACTTTCAATGGTCTTTGGATTTCAGCAGTAATTAAAGTCTTCAGCCTAATAACTGTAAAGTTTATACACCTTGAATTGTTCATACATCCTTCATTGCTTTATTGTTGAATTATGAAAGTCTTCCCAGCAGAGAAAAGTAAATACTTCTTGGAAACCTTGAAATGCCCATGTGCCTTATGCCTAGTATATAAAGGGCAGATTAATTCCAAGCTATAAAAATGAACAGCTCTCTTTGTTCTTAAGAGGATTTGGATTGAGTGGAGTGGCTTTATAAGTATATGATTGCTTAGTATTGAAGTTTGGAAACAAAACAGAAAACGTATTATCCATTCATGGTTAAAAATTACCAGCTTTGGTACTTTCAACTTAGCTGTTCCTTGAGCTTCTTATTCAGTCTCCCAAAGAACTCCCAAATCAAACCCACCTGAGGAAAAGGAAGCGAGGCAGTGAGGAAAATTTATGTATCTAACTGAAAACCCCATAGAACTACTCCAAAAAGGATGAAAAATTACAGCATAGCAGCCTCTAGCTCCTTCCAAACCTCACTCCTGTCTGTGACAGTGCTGTGGTTGGCAGTGACTGCCCTTGTGCTGGGGAATTGTGTGATGTCATTTTCACATGGTCTTACAAAACAACCCTGCCCACTGATTTCCACAATGTTTGGTTTTCCAAGGAAGGTTTTTGAAACAAGTCTTATTTCCTTTCTATGAACAATAAAAGTCCCTGATAGATTTCTGGAAGAGTAGGTTGAATCCTGCAACTCTTGGCTGAAATTCCTCCCACCTGTTGCTTATGTCAACATTGCACTTAGATCGGTAGATGTCACTTCCCCCCTAGATGTGGCTACATCAGATAAGTGATGGGATGTTTTCAAATTCCAGGTAATGTTGCAAGTGCACAAAGGGAAAAGGTATGTTCATAAAATAAACAGAGCATAGCCGACAAAAACAAACTCATAACGAGGCAGGCATGGCCTTGGAAACTGCAATGAGATTCCTCACAGCACAACTCATAGGTTTCAGGGAGGATACAACAGGAAGTGAGAGCAACAGCCCTTAATCAAGAGCTTCTTCCAGAGCTGAGTGTCATGAAGCACAAAGGTGATGGATGAAGAAAGCAGAGGGTGTAACTGAGGAAGGAAACAGAGACTGTCTATACTTACAGGAAAAAATGAAGCTTAGCAAAACTTTAATAATGAGGAATAATAATTACAATTAAGAGGCAGAGGCTAATGAGAGCTAATAAAATAATTCAGCATTGAAATGCAGTGCAAGTCTAATTATAACTGGGGGAGGTATAAGGGCTTTAGGCCACATTGTTATTGCTAAGCAAAGCAAAATATGCTCTGGCTGGGCTTTCTTACATTTGCAACTCTCTCTATATTATTCTGCTTTGTGAAACTAGCAAGCAAATCTCATAACCTTCTTTTGACATTCTGTCCATTCCATACAGCATGCAAAAACCCAGTCTCCTTTAATTAACTTTTTCAGGTCTTATCTTCACCCCTTGCTTCAACACCATCTGATAATACACCTCTTTTCCCAGCATTATTTTTCTAGTTAGAGAAGTAGGAGGAATAGCTGAGATAGCTGGAGTTGTTCAGCATGGAGAAGGCTTCAGGGAGACTTCACTATGGTCTTCCAGTACCTCAAAGGGACTTATTAAAAGGAAAATTAGTTTTTATAAAGGCAGCTAGTGACAAGACAAGAAGCAATGGTTTTAATGAATGGCACTGGTTTTAAATTGAAAGAAGGCAAATTTAGATTAGATTTTAGGATTAAAATCTTTACTATGAGAGCTAGGCACTGGAGCAGAATGCCCAGAAAAGTTGTGGATGCCCCATCCCTGGCACTGTCCAAGACCAGGCCAGATAGGACTCTGAGCAACCTGTTCTACTAGAAGGTGTCCCTATTCACAGTAATGAGGGTTATAACTAGATGGTCTTTAAGGTCCCTTGAAATCAAACCATACTTTGATTTTTAGATTCCATTAATACTTTGTCTCGAAGCAAGCACAAAGGCTGTGGTTCAATGGGTATGTGCATCAGGTATATCAGGTTAGGGCAATCCAGAATTACTTCTGTTGTTTTCCTTTACAGGTTGTGCTCATATTGGCTTTGTCACATCACTTCAGTGGGGAATTCCCAGATGGTTGTCACATATGTATCCTTTTGAAGTGTTGGAAAGTGTTAGTCAGGTAAAAGGTTACGTATCTCATTAGCCTTGTTCATTGTACCAATGCATGAAGGTTTCACTTTGGGAGGAGAATAAGCGTATTAAAAAAGCTTATTGCGAGGTGGGGGTGGTCCCCCAGATAACAATTGGCAGAATGAGAGGACAGTTTTAAGCTGTGCCAGAGGGGGTCTAGGTAGGACATTGGAAAGACATATTTTCATGGAAAGGCCGATTGGGCATTGGAATGGGCTGCCCAGGGAGCTGGTGGAGTCACTGTCCCTGGTGGTAAGGAAAATACTGGATGTGGCACATAGTTTTGGTGGTCGAGACGACAAAANGTTTCGGTGGTCGAGACGACAAAATCCGATCCTAGGTTGGACTTAATGATCTCACAGGTCTTTTCCAACCTAGATTCTATGATTCTGTGTGAAAGCGTTTGTACCACTGTAGAACAAGGGACGCGGTGCATTTTTTAATTGAGAATTTTTTTTTAAGGGGGGGTGGGGGCGGGAGTGTTTTTGTGGGTTTTT
>VWZN01003895.1:284-10291 GCA_013396955.1 Regulus satrapa
AATATCCACACAGTTATTCTGTCAGCCCCTCTCCTGTGGATGAGGAGAAAACCAAAGGGAGGCAGAAGGACCTGTGGAGCAAGATAAAGACACTTTAACAGGTAAAACAAGAGATGTGAGCTTATTCCCTACTTCCTATTATTTCAATTACTAGAATCACACCCTACTTTCCCGGTGGCAGGCCCAATAGACAGAATGCATGCCACACAGTATTGCCATCCTCTCACCACCTGGATAAATATGATGAGTCAAGGCATAGGAGGCAATGGCATCAAACTCGATGGAGCAGACACATCTCCTCTATGAGTGCCCATCCTTCCCAGGTGCCTTGGCATAACAGACATGAGGTTCTGAAGCTGGAACCAGACAATGATGAGTACAGTGGTTCATTGAGCTTGGAAGTATCTCCAAGGTTAAGTCAGACTATGCCCTGCATCAAAAATCATTTCATAAAGCAAATGTTTGTCACTCTCATAGGAGACTGTCTCCTGAGGGGCACAGAAAGCCCAATATGCAGCCTGAACCCACTTCTTAGTCCAGTCTGCTGGCTGCAGAGGGCTTGTCTTATTGAAGAAGTGAAGAGAAAACGTCCTACCTGCCAACAGCCCTCAAACAACTGTCCATTATTTTGGGTAGGCAGCAATGAATCTGGTGTCAATATTTGGGAGGGTTGTTGATCATGGGTGAGTTTACACAACACCAAGACAGATGATGGCAGATAGCGTGCATCTGTCTCAAAGTGGGAAAATAGTCTTTGCACTGGAGTTACCAGAACTCATTGAAAGAGTTTTGAACTAGATTTGATGGGGAAATAGGATAAAACCACTCTGACTAGAGATAAACCTGGGGGCAGTGAATAATGTTTGAGGGACAATGTGCTAGTGAGGATTTTTGCTCTGGTGTTTCAGTGGAGATAGGAGCGGGAGGTCCATACTGTAGCAGAGAGACCAGGGTTATTGTTATGTTAGACACCATAGAAGAGCTGAACATGGCCATGTAGGTTTTGGGGTTTCTGTCTCCCCAAATGATGCCAGTATCAATAGCCTAAGAGAAGTGCATCTGCACAAATTTTTAAGATCTTATGTTTAAATTTATTATACCTGTAAGTGCTTATTCTCTTTTAATCTGCTATAAGGACAAAGAATTCTACTAGCTCAGGCTTAGATTTAAATCTTTAAGACTAAATTTGTGCAGCTGAATCATAATATAATTTCCTCTTTGTAGGCCACTTTTCTTTCTTTCTCCTATGTCTTAATACATCACAGATATCAAATTCTGATAATCCAGATTTCATACTGATAGATAAATAACCAGATGCCTTATTTATTTAAACTTTTCTAGCACTCATTTAAATCTAACACTTTAATCTAAATCTGTGGCAATTTTTATTTCTCAGTTGAGTAACTATGAGAATTAATAGGCAATCCAGAAGAGCACCTGGAATGCATTTTTCAAGCTCTGTAAAGCATTTGTGATGTAGAGAAGGATCAAGAGAGTCTGTTTACTACTACATGAGAAAATTCCAGGGATGCTGTCACAAATTTGTTAGAAATCTCTTTAGATATTTTATTTCTTTCATCTGCAAATATATCCCTATAGCATGGCTGCATTTGTGGAAACAACCTATAACGTATAATACATCTCTCAGCTTCCTCACTATTATGCAGAAACCTTTTTCCATTGTACCAAGTGGAGAATTACTTCTACTGCCTGGATGTATTTCTTTTTCACCAGCAGTAATAAAAACCAAGCAATTTCCAGAACGTGGCCTTGTTGCTGAAGTCTGAAAGGCAGTAAGAGGTACTGATAAGGACAGAAGACAGTAATAAGGGACAAGCTATTGGCTTTGGTCTTGTATCCCAGAGAATACATAGTACAATCTGTTGTCTGTTTTTACTGACCTGTTTTGTACACATCCTATGTAGAAGTCAGCAAAGAGACATTAGCTGTGCTGCTAAGGCCATTTAAAATGAGTTGTTAGGGTAATTATAAAGAGGAAGTGTTATGTACAAGTGAGAGAAAGAAGTTTGTGTTGGTGTAGTGGTTCAGTGGGAGGGGGAATATGGCATCTGATTATCTAAAGGCTTCTTATCATAATATGCAAATACGAACTTCAAATGTGCGAATTGTCCTTGAGAAATAACAAGAAGAGGGAGTCTTTTTCCTTACTGGCTTTGCAGAATTGAAGTCTTAATTACCATGCATTTGCTACAACAGTATATATAAAGTATGTGTACCAAAGAATTTTTTTTTCCTATGACTTTTAACTTAGAAATAGTACAGTGACTTAAATATTTTAAATGCAATTGAAATGCAGAGGTTTAAATATGATAATGCAATAACTTCTTGCAGTTACCAAAACCTCTGGAGAATCTTGGAAAATATAGCCTTTAATATTGAATTGCAAATGTATGTGGATTAAGAAGCCAGTGCTTATAATTTTATATTCTTTTAGTACATGGGTAATCAACATTACCTAATTTGGTGCTATGTAATTTTATTCCTGTTAGGTAGTAGTTGTGCCACTACTGTCCAATTTAAAGACTACTAGTCACTATCATTATGGTGAATCACAGTTACTTAGGAGATAACTCAATAAAACAATCTTCCTGAAAATGTTTCTCCAGCCAAGCAACGTACATAGTAATAATGCCCTACTTTTATAATGCACTCTTCATCCCAAAGCACTTCAAAAATTACATACAGTGAACATATCTGTATGAAATCTGCAGAAGCTTCTAAGTAGTGAAGTACATAAGGCATACAGCATATAGGATGCTTGTTGAAACTAAAATAGAGGAGGAAAATTAAGTGACACTTTTCTTATTAAAGTGTTCTTGCATTTCTTGTATCTGCACATACAACAAAAGAACCCCTCAATTTAACATATTTTATTTGGTGTACATGGAGGCAAAAATAGAATGGGAGACAATCAAGGGAAACACAATAAATGGGCCAATCTTGCTTATTTTCAACCTGAGCCTTATGGCAGATATAACCTCATGTTCAGAGTAACAAGGTATGTCATTCCACTGAGGTGCAAGCATGACCTGGCAAAGCAACCTGTAGTTATAACACATTTCTCAGAAATACAGATTCAAATAGGTGTCATTTTACATCCTGAATTCCTTCTAAATAGAATGATCTTCTAAATTTCACAGATCAGGTTTGCACATGTCTGAGACAGAGAGGGAAACAAGACAAGGAGAGAGAGCACTGTTAGCCTTGCTATCTAGCCCACCACCCCATTCCTCCCACCTGTCATACTAAATAGATATCATATAAAATTTACCTTCACAAAAGACAAAACGTTTAACTTCCTTGCATCTAAAGTCACTCAAAATATGTTTTATGGCAGCCATCACAAGTATTAAAAGATAAAATTTGAATATCTGCAACTTTATCCTGTGTAAGAACCATAAATGCACCTTTGGGCGTTAAGGCTTTCTTTCTTTTCTTTATTCTGGGGTTGGGGCAAGTAAGACATTTCTCCATATCCCATGTTATATATATGACCTGATCTTTATTAGTGATATGAATGTTATTGTCACTATTATCACAGTTTTTAAAAGTCTAGATTTCCTAAAAAACAATTTTTACCCTTAAGAAGAATATCAAGAACAAGCTTGGATTTAAAAATGGTTATTCTCAAACTTTTAAAGTTCTTATTTATATTTACTGGTATTGGTTTTAGAGAACTCTTCCCTTCCCCAGACAATACATATGTACAGTTTTGAACAATTGTCATATGCTTTCAAAAATACAGAGTCTTTTTCAGACTGCAATAGTCTTGGAAAAGTTGACATTTGTTTCACAGCTATTTAAAAACATAGTCTGATTACCTGTAAATAAGATGCAACATATAAAGGAGTTGAAACTAGATCTCATGAAACCTAACAACAATCCAAACAACAGAGGTTTTTTTGCTGCATAAATCATATCCATGCTCATATTAATCTGATATAGGAAAGCCCTATCCCCCTCTCAAATGTCAATAACTGACACAGGTAGACCTAATTTGTCAGGACCTTACAAGTGAGATACAAAATTACCAATTCAGAACACAGATTGAAATCACTCAAGCATTCATTGATTCAAAGCAAATTAATATTATTTTTCCTGATTCTGAATAAACATGAAATGGTAATATTTTATGTATGAAACACAAATTTTCCTTAGATGAGGTATATTCTTTTTAAATATTTACTTCTTTTATTTTCCCTCTCAATTCTTCCCAAGCAGTACAAAAAGTTATAAATTGAGTCAAATACTGTGACTGCAATGCTGTAAATAAATAGATGTGAGACTTTCTGCAATGAAATCATGAGTATAGTAACAGGCAAGGGACAAAGTATTGGTGGTGATCTTGAAAAGGCAAGAAGTAAACAGAGATAAATTTCACTTGGATTTATCTGTAAGGGAGGGTCTAAATAATGTCATTTGGAAGCTACCAATTTTAAAATTTAGGAGTAAAAATACATTTAAAACTATGCATCTGAAATATTATAATAAAATAGAAATTCCTATTTTGACTTAGCTGAAACTTTGAGAGTAGTGAAAATTCAACATAATTTTACTCTGAGGTGATTCTGAAGAAACACTTCCTTCCAGACTGCCCTGAGAACTTACAAAATAAGCAGAAATAAAGGTAATTTTATTATATCCTCGTTGCAAATTTTTGTTACATATAATGACACAATATACACCTTTAAATAAAGTATGAGTTTAAATGAGGGTAATGATAAACTTATCATGGCAGATAGCTTCTAAGTTTCATTAAAAGTGTCGTTATAAAGATACAGGCTAAAAATTTATTGTAATTATTGTTTAAGAGCTCTGGAAGAAGAAATAGTTGCTACCTGAATCTCTGATGGTTTTATATGATGTATAGTTAATAAGCTCTATAAAATTTTGATTTAAAATTTGATTAATCTCTTTAAAAAATATAGATACTCTTGTGCATTTTTATATTCTAAAAGAATATAAAAGAACTAGATGAAGACAACTAATACAGTATAAAATTTAACATTGAAGGTATCTTGATAGTTTGTCCTTGAACATGAAAGTCATGAAGACTGAATTCAATTACAAATACATTTAATTTAAATGATTTTCAGGTTATTGTAGGAAGGTGAACTATACCCTGCTCTTGATTTTTACTTCTGGGGCCTATCTGTCAGCTTCTGTATTTCTAAGAAAAAATAATGCACCACCGCTAAATTTATCTGCTTTTATTTCTTTTCCTTTCAGATCAATTTTCTTAGTTGAAATCACATCAATGGTCAATCACTGGCATGAACTTATTTGTAACCACAAATGCCTTCTGAAAATAGAAAATCTGAATTTTGTGATGGCCTTTCAATGCCATGCAACACATACATAGTGTATTTACTTTGTCTAATGAAATCTCTTTTTAAATTTTCAGACTAGCCCCTGTTCTAAACTGTCTGTTCAGTTTCAGGTCAGAGCATGATGAAATGAAGATCAATAAGAAAAAAAATTTGAGAGAATACAAGAATAAGGATCATAAAGATGGAGAGCAAATCCAATTAGTAAGTACAGTTTTAGCAATAACAGTAACTATCAGCTATCTACATGTTCAAAGAAAAAAAAGTGACGCAGAAAATTTCTATTTCAAATAATAAATCTTGAAATTACCAAGAAGGACAGCACAGAAATGGAACAAAGCAAAACAAAACAAAACCCAACCAAAACTCAACCAATCAACTAACCAACCAACCAAAAAAAAAAAAAAAAAAAAAAAAAAAAAAAAAAAAAAAAAAAGCTTAAAAAACAACCACACCNNNAAAAAGAGCTTGAAAACAGTCCATACCCCGCCTGCTATATATGCTTTTACATCTCTAATTTCATTTTCTTTTGGTCAGCTCAGGAACTAACTGAGAGCTAACTGTGCAATTCTTCTTCATAGGAGGATTTCCTCAATTTGTTCTGATCTTTTACTTTCTGTTACCTTATGTTATCAACCTTGTTTTGAGCTGCAGTCTTGCTTTTTCTTGCAGGGGCTCCTCATTTTTCCTGCCATATTGTTTAATCGGTGGTGCTTTCTCTTACTCACAGGCATAGTTACTCCCCATGAGAGAAGCTGTCTCCTTTCTTCCAGAAAATCCACATTACCTATGTACACTCAAAGAAGAACACAATAATACAGAGAACACACATGTAAATCATTTACTGTCTGTCAAATTGTTTAAGGGAAACTTTCATGAAGTAGAAAAAAATTTTTTTTCTCTAGATTTAAAAAGTAGCAACAACAAATAAGGTCTCTGTTTCATGTTATGTTTTTGTTTTTGTTTTTTTCTTTGTTTTTTTTTTTGTTGCTTTTTTGCTGTTTTTTTGGGGTTTTTTTTGGTTTTTTTTTTTTTTTAATTTATATATTAAAAAAACCTCCACCCATTCTCTGAAATTGCTATTCAATTTGATTGAAACACTTTAGAGGTTAATTTGCCTTCATGTATATACAAGATGCTTTTTTTCCGACTGTGTAGTTTTCTCCAACTTCATATATGGGAAGCATTTACACAAATCCTTTAAAACACTGGCAAGATATCAACCTTACAAGGTCATTCCCAAGTTGCATAATTAGAATACAAATTGCTTTGCAAGTGCTGTTCAGCATTTTGACACAGAGCTAAGGAAATAATGCCAAAGGGTGCTCTCTATTTCATCAGTGTTTCAAGACACAGTAAAATTAGTAACAATTATAAATAAAGCAGTCTTATTGTTGCCTAAGACAAGAGAAGATGGGTGAAAGCCAGTTTCATCATAATTGCCCTTAAAGCAAATGGACTTTTTATCAAATAACACTATTGACAATGAAGAACAAGCAAACTTCCTAAGTGTAGAAATGAATCATGTTCATGACAACCTATGTAAAAAAAAATTTACAGTCTTATAGTAACTTCTAGTACAGATATGAATTCACAGTCCTTAAAGGCAGAAAGAAACATGTTGAAAAAACTAGAGTGGTTTGCATGGACATAATTTTTTTATTTGCATGTGTGCTCATTCTCTGTGTGATTATATTGCCAGAGTTGCAATTCTGAAGTTCTGACAAAAAAGAACGTGACTTGGTTGTAATTTTAGATTCTCTGCAAATTATCACATGGAATCATTTGCCAGAGAACCTGCCAAGTCACAGAATTTAATTATTATAGCAATGAATTTGTGCATCTCAAACAAGTGAGGTGAGGAATTTTCCATGAGAGTGAAGATATTTTGGGATTATGAAATTCATCAATAATATCATGATATTAGATACATTTTAAATAACTTCATACCAAAACATCTGTTTTCTTATAATAAAAATAGACAAGTATCTTCAAATCTTTTATAATTTGGAAAATATTTCAACAAATAGAAGAAATGTTGGATTTTAATTAGTTATTTATTTTTACATTCTAATGTCATAACAAATTAGATATTTTATATAAAATAATTTTCTGTCCTTATATAAATTGAAAGCTCCCATTTTTATAATATAACAGAATTATTTTGTATATTTGATAAATTCTATAGAATTAATTACGGCACTATGTTATCCCTTATTCTCAGCTATATGGAGTTTTGCCATATATCTCAGCTCTGATACAGAAAGTCCTGTATTTCTGCTAGGAAATACACATAGGGAAATTTTTAAGTAGCTTTGAGCAGGCTTTGTTCTGTTAGCAGAAATTATTACCTATGCTTGCAGTCATTCATTCCCACTGGTGCATTCCTTCCACCTCCTTTCCTTTTAAAAATTCAGTCTCTAAATTTGTATCAGGGCCCAAGTCCTCCCTTTTGGTTTGGGTAAAACTACATAACCATCTGATCTCATACTGGCATGAAGGTTTGCTCCATGTAGGTCTGGAAAGTATTTCCAGAAGCTCTCTCCCTTTGCTTGACATATCTTATCTTGCCTTTGTTTGTCTGTGGTACTGTTAATATGAATCTAAATCTTCACCCATGGGATGACATCACTCCCATCACAGGTGTTGAACTGGCCTGCCCCTGTCCCATTTTCATAGCCCTGCCAGGCCATGCTGGTGTGCAGGAACCGTGGGTACCCTCTCCAGGTCTCATCCTGACTCCAATCCACAGGCCACATCCCAGCCTGGGCCTCAGCTGATCCACATCCCAGGGACTTATGCTCAGAGCTGGGGTGGAAAATGTGCCAGTGTTCCTCAGCTGCCCTGCACCTGGCAGCCAAGTCCTGTCCTGTGAGACCCTGACTGGTTTGTTGTTCCTTGCCCAACAAGAAAATCACGCAGTCTGTCTTGAAATACACCACAAATCTCTGCAATCTGAAGGTATTCTTCTGAAAAGCAAAGTACAGTTGAAATAATAAAAAGAAAAAGATCAGTAAATGGATTTTCAAGATAGTTTTACAAAGGATCACATGAATACAAATATGAGTCAGGGTAACCAGTGCTGCTAGATGACAGCATTTTTCTTAATTGTGAAGTACTGAGAAAACAACTTGAATTTGTAAATTGATATCATTTCATTTGTCTGACAGAGTTTAAAAATATGAATATTTACTGTGACTGCTACAGCTTGGATCAAGGCTTGGCCCTGAGATTGTTTTGAGAAGAATCAGGAAGAATTCTCATAAACTTTCACTGATGTTAAAAAAAGGGTTGATCCCTCCTGAATCAATAAGTATAAAGTATTCTTTTGTTAGCTAATCTGATGCATAGTACATGGGATTTTCTTTATCAAATATTCTTTCATGATTTTGAGGCAGATGACCATATTCTCTGGTTGGCCTGCCTGCATGATTACTATATACTGCTCTCACAATAATTCTAAATAAAATCATTATCTTAAGCCTTCTGATGCATGGAGTCCATGTCACTCTATCAATCCTGCTGTGAAATATAACTACTATCAGTAAGTTTAGGTTTAAAGATTAAAAAAGATCAACCAAAATGTATAATTTTCCTCATATATGAGATTACAGAGTTGGTTAGCAGAGAAATTATGCAGATACACTGTAGATCAGCAGTATTTTTGTAAGCAGATAGATGTCATATACTGATTTAGTTGATTAATAACACTGTCCAGTAAAAAAATTATTAAGTTAAAATTATTTAGAACAGTTAATGGGGATATAACTATTTATCTAAATAACTATCTAAAAAGGATCTTCACCTGGTGGGGATTTTTCAGTTCTGGCTGTGCTCTGGCTACCTGCACTGCTGTTAATTAAAAAATTGGACAGAATTATAAATCACTACTGATAACATTTCTACATGCAAAAGGGGTTAACACAGTGAAGAGTAATAACCAGAACAAATCAGAGATAGTCAGATCATTAGGTAAACTAAGTCCATTCAAAGAAAATGCAATTTAATATAAATAAAATAAAAGACATAAGAACCGGTTCATGCCTACATAATTGAGACAGTTCTGAAAAATCAGTGATGGATGGTCTTTTCTGATGAAAACATATTTTGCCAGGGAATAAATTGGTAGGTTGTTCTAGAGTTAACTACAAACCAAAAAACTCATCATTATCTCACAGTTCCAGCAACCTTCTGCTGTTCTCAATGTGAGTCAAATTTAGCCAAGGTAGATGGGCCCTCTTCATAATTACAACTATAAAAATAAACTTCAGAGTACTTCGACAGATTTCCTGGCTTCTTGCATTCATATTTCTCTTTTTGTATTATCTTTCTTTCCCTTTTCTCTTTCCAATTGCTTGAGAAATAGAAGACTGAGATAATCTACTGCTGCAAGTTAAAATATCATAAGGAAGATGAGAGAATCATTGACAGATAGTGGAAAGGGTTTTAGTAGTTCCTGTGAGAAAGCCTGGTCTGTATCATCTATATCTGTCATGATCTGGTTACTAAAGTTCTTAGAAATGCCTCTGCCCAAATTAAGGGGCAAACGAGACCGTATGCCAGTGACAATAGTATGGGTTTCATTTGATAGTAAATATGAGAGAAAGAGAGCAAGACAGAGATTGAGATGTAAAGAAAGAAAAAAAAAAAAAAGGAGGG
>VWZN01003901.1:0-29610 GCA_013396955.1 Regulus satrapa
GGTGGGGGTCAGCGGCGGCTCCGGGGCCGCGGCCGGCGCTGCCCCCGCGCGTTGTGTAAGCGGAGCGGGGACCCCGGAGCGGGGCAATGCCCAGCGGTGCGGGCTCTGCGGGAGCCTTTCCGCGGGCTGGGCTGCCCGGCTGGAACAGGAAATGCCGGTACAGGTAGCGCTGGAAGCTGTTTGATGGGGTTTATTTAAAAAAAAAATAATTTCGATGTAAGCGGTTGGCAGCGTTTTGGGGGCCGAGTGGTTGGCGTTGCGTTCCCTCCGTGCAGATGGAGTTTCGGAGGCGTGTGGGAAGATGCGCGCAAGTGTATGCAAATCCCCTGCTTAGCATCGGCTCTGAGCTCACCTGCGTCCCGCTCCTGGATTTTCGATGCAAATATTTTAAAAGCAGGTTTTCCCCGAGGAACCGTGACTTGTTCTCTCAACGTGGGTTTTTTTTTAATTTTTTTTTTTTCCCCATCCTGGTATAAGTGGGAGTTTTGCATCTTTCTACTTAGCGCTTTATTTGCCCGTACAACCCCCCTACCCCCCTGCTTAAGGTTTCTTAACTTTGAAGCTGCTAGGATTATTTTAAGGACAACAATTTAATCGTGCAAACAGCGTTGTGCCTGATTGGTGATGCAGTATCCCCTTCCACCCCAAGGCAATGGAAAATCCCTTGACTGATTTTATGATTACTTGCTCTTTTCTTATAGAATGAAAGGGTGTTTTTTGGTGTTAAAACAGTGAGACCTCATGGTAAAATCTGGCTATAAATTAGCCTTGTCCAAGGGTAAATAATCCTTTCTCCCCCTAATAAATTGTTGCAAAGTAAGAGGTACTTACTGGTTATTTTTAAAGTATCAAATTACTTTTATAAAAAGTTATTATCCTTGACCAGCGGTATGTTGACAGTAAAAACATAAAAATTATGCACTTGACTTCCATATCAAGCCTTGGTAGTGCCGATTTTTTTTTTTCCTCCCTCTCTCTTTTTTTTATTATTTTTTTTTCTATAATGTGCTGCTGACAATATGGTTTGGACGTGCAACCCAGAGGGTGTCAGAGTGTTGGCACTATCCCTGGTTATTCCTTGGTTTATGCCTCTGGATGGAGTAAAAGTTGAGTCACTGAGGGGTGTAGAGGTGGGAGCAAAACCCGTCCACAGAATTCTTCACTACACGCTTCGAGCAGAAACAAGTTGGGGTTTGTTTGGGCCGGGTTAAATAATGGTGGGTTCAGGCTGGATCAGGATTTTAGGTGTGTAGAGTGAGTGAAATGTTTGTAGGGAGGTTTGTACGGGATATGTTAATGAAGAAATATATGAGGCATAGTGATTCAGGCTTTCCAACTCTTTTTTTTTTTTTTTTTTCTTTTTTGTCAAGCCTAATAAAATATGTGTGGGTTTAAAGATGATGCACACGTTGACCATTCCTTGCAGCTCAGTTTTGTCATTTTTTTTTTCCTGGTGACTTAAGAAATCAGCTCTTTTGAGGAAGAGCAGAACTTGGTGTTTTGCACTTCTGTTAATGATCAAACAACTGTAAGGCGCGGGCAATTAATCTGAGCTAAAAAGGAAAGTGTTAGTATCACTGAAAAGATACATTCTATCTTTCTGGGGCTCGGGAAAGACTACATATGTAGTCTTGGAATAATCACGTGTAAAGCAGAGGGAAGAGGAGAGGGAGAAACAAAAATCTTCTCCTTAGTGTGTGTGTGATGATTCACTGTAAACGCTGGCCTGTGTAATGGGCTGGCAATTTGTCTTCTCCCAGATCTTTCCTCAGAGTTCCCATTGTAGCTATTTCTGAAGTCGCTTTCTCCCCGTAACAGATGAGGGAGGCTGAGCTGGGAACCTGTTGTTTTGGTTTTGATGCAAACAGGAAAGTTTTTATTGGAACGGCTTAAAGCAGAAAAGGGAACACTTGTACAAAAGCATCCTACCCTTCTGCTTCTCCCTTCTGGAAGGGTGCAGGGGCTTGGCTTAGGAGGCACAGCTGAACAGGCAAGGCCTGAGAAGAGACAATGGACATCTTGACAGAAGAAAAAGTCCGGGTTGGAAAATCTACAGGGATTGTTTGGAAGAATTTCTAGAGGAGATACTGTCAAATACTCCTTTGGTGTCTTTGGGGGCTTGTTGGGTCAGTGAGCAGAGGAGAAAGAGTGTGTCAGACCAATGCCAGCCAGTGGTAAAATGCTGGTATTGGCCTTTTCTTGTAGTGTCGTTCTTGTTTCTTCTTACTTGAGTTGCAAGTAAGTGCTATTAATGAAGTTTTTCTCCCTCTCTGATGTTTAAAGTAGTGAGAATTTGCATTCCTGTAAACATATTTCTGTGACAGCTTTTGAAGTGAACGGTGTAATTTCCAAAGACAAAGACTGGTGGCTACTAAAAGCATTATGTGTATCCTATGGTGCAGGAGATTTGTTGACAAATATATTTAACGGGGTGGAAGGGGACAAGATCTGTGCAAGGGCCAAAAGAATTATGATTCAGCCTGACTGCGGTGGGTGTAAGAGACTGTTCCTTTCAGATTTTGGTCTTTTTCTACGTTTTAAAAACAGCTTCACCGCTTGTTTTCTTCTTTTCTCAAATGCAGGGAAAAATCATTACAACCTCCAGCACTGTGACAATACAAATCAGATTTTCATTCCGTTGACAGCCTTTTGAACCGAGGAAAACACTCAAATTCCTGCAGTGGCAAGTTGTTGAATTTCTGATGAATTTAATTCTCTTAAGGAGGAAACAGTAACCCCACTCCTAATAATACTGGCTCATTGCAGAGAATTTTAGTGGTTTTCCATCCCAGCTTTATTGGCTCATCATGCATTTCATCGCTCTTCCTTGAAAATTTTTGTTGTCCTGTGTCTGAATTCCTAAGTTCCATCAGCTGAGGAATTGATTTCCCAGAGTTATCAGCCTGGTGGGTGGCGTTGCCAGGCTCAGCACAGAGGCACCAACTGCAAGCAGGAGCAAAATGCTGCGTGGCTTCAAAGTAACCCCAGCACTGAGACAGGTTTGCCCTCAGTGATTTGTGCAACAAGCTGAGGATAGTTGCAAAGCGAAGCCGAAAGAGTTTGTAAATAACTGTTCTTCAGCCAGATTTCAGGGATAGGAGCAGTCAACAACTTTTTGGACTCGTTGGCAGGTTTCCACTCAGTTTGACAGGAGGGACAGAAGCCTCAAAGATGATTATGTACTTAGAAAGTGCATGAAAAGAGGCAGCTGGCTGGAAGAGAGAGACCTTGTAAGATGATGTGAGGAGAGGAGTTGGCTTCTGCCCCAGCTGGGGAGAAAACTGAGAGAACTCAGCCAGGAAGCAGAAATTTATCAGGAGCCCAGGCCCTGGTAAGTTCCAGAGTTCACAGAGCCAACTGCTTATCTCATCAGTTTTATCTCGATGGATATCAGAGATGCTTAAACCCAAATGTGCTTGTAGAGAAGCGATTGTTGAGGCAAAATATCAGCTGCGCTGGTTTCTAAGCTTCTTCAGCGACACTGCTTCTTCAGCTAAAGAGTCTGTGCCAGCCACAGCTACGTGCTGGGGTGTACCAACCAAGCAGGTGATAACGTGCAGTGCTGCTGACAAGTGGGTTTGTTGTTCTGGAAGCTGGAAAGGCAAGTGCCAGAAAGTTGGTTTTTTTTTGACAGGTATGTGTTTTGTCCTTCCAGGCTGCACAGCCAAGGGCAGCCAGGTGCTCGATGAGATCACCCGTGGGGCAAGGTAAGGTGTTCAGTGCCTTGGGTTGAGAACGGCTGAGCACAATCAGTTCCCGTAGTGGGAAGGGCAAGAGGATTCCTTTAATCCTCAGCTGCTAAAAATCTTCTGTAGCTGTGTGAAATAACTCTTTTCCTGAAACGCTGCACTTGCTGAAGACTCACTATGGTTCAGTCCCAGAATGTTTGGGCTGGGAGGGACGTTAAAGATCGTGGTGTTCCATCCCTCTGCACGGGCAGAGGTTGCTGGGATCCAGTTTGCCCTTGAACACCGCCAGGGATGGGGCGTGCACAGCTGGCTGGTGGGCTACGGTCTGTAGAAGATCTGCTGAGCCCCAGTGGTGAATAAATGCTAATTAAAGTACCTCAGTGTTGCCCTTAGCAGCACTGGCTTGCCACAGATAAGGAAGAAGTCTTCAGGTCTTAACTGTAGAGCTATGTTCAGTTTGGGTTATGGGAGTCTAAGTCACCTAAAAGTTCACCCAGACTCACGAGAGGTGAAGCACCCAAACCTGGTCAGCAGCATCACTCCTGTGGCTTATGGAGCCATCTGTGACGGGGACAGGCTTATCAGCAGAGCAGTCATATTCGTGTTGGGTTTTTTGGGGTTTCTTTGGTTTTTTTCCCAATCAAAACTGAGCTCTTTGCCCAATGTATATTCAAACCAGGATAGGCTTTCTTACCCCAAGGAGGGGCTGTGATGGCAAATGGATCCCATTGCTCCTGGCACCACTGGAAGGCTCATCTGCAGTGCCTCTCTCACTAAGGAATGAGAAGCTGTGCACCTCAGTGCTTAATTCAGCGGAGAAACAAAATTTCTACATGTGAAAACTGCAATTAATGTGTTCTGCAATTTATTATTTAGAATTTAGATTGTATGATAGACGGAATTATTTGTATTGACAGCTTTGTGGATGGGAAGTTCAGCAGGATGCATTTTAAATGCAATGGGACAGAGCTAATCCAGGAAGATTTTTTTATTAAATTCTTGCAGTGAATCATTATAACTTTTCCTGAGAGCCAGCCCAACAGCTAAATGCTGGGTGTATGGAGTGTGAGTTGTAGGGCATCCCTGAAATGCAAGAGAAAATTGCTTCCTGTAAGTTGTTAGTAAAGGAATGCTCTTTGTCATGATCCTAAATTGTTCCAGAAGAGCTCTTGTTTCCAAAACACAGTGTGTATTTCTAATAAGATCTGAAGACCATGCACATTTCCAGCTACTTTTTCTTTTCCTATCCTCTTTCTGGGTTAACTCAAGTGAACATAAAGAAAACAAAATTGTTACATGATGTTCTGTCAAGGTCAGTTTCCAGCTAGATTTCAGACTCCTTGCTCAGCTCTGCCACAAATCACACTTACTATCTCCAGTATTATTAAATCAAATTACTTACGGGTGAGATACGGTAACATCAGTAAACAAACAGAACTCATCCAATTATTCATGGGGCAAAAGAGACTTTTGGTTAGGTTCCAGTTATTGATTTTACTTTTGCATACAAGCAAGTACCAGTGTTTTCTCTTAAATAAAGGGGAATGGTTTTAGGGGTGCAAGGTGTTTTTGAAAGCCACACATCCCATTATTATATTGTACAGTGCATTAGTAGTAGTGTGTATAATATTAATGGAATTAATGTGTATATAAATATATAAATACTGGTGTATCTGTAAATATATTAATATGTACAGTATTGGAGAGCTGTAGGATGGTGTTGTGTGAATGTGGCGCTGCTTGTTCTGAGCTGAGCAAAGTTCTCTTCCAGTTGATAGAGGATTCCAACTGCACAATTTATTTTTGTTTTTTAATGCTCCTCAATAATTTTGGTAAGTTTACACAGTGGAAAAAGCTGCAGGTTTTGAATATAAAAAGCTGAAATGTCTTTAGTTTCTCACAGGCTTATGAAAGCTAATCTTATATTTCCATTGAAATATAAGGCCCGAATTGCACCCTTTTAAAAATGTTTTCCTTCCTTTTCCCCCACGTATGCGACCCCAGCTGTGTTGGTTTATTGAAATTTCTTCTGTTCTGTGCCGTTCCTTCAAACGGGTGCGGGTGATGTAGTAATGCCCCAGTGACAGAATAATCCATTGTGAGAGGATCACGGCTTGGCCTTTCCACGTGGCTCTGGGGATGCTTTGGAAACAGACTCGTTTCATCTTAAACATGCTCCTCCAAGAATTGGAGAAATTATCGTTGGAATTTGGAAATCGTGGGGTTGCTTACTGGAGCAGGGACCGGAACATTCTCACCTTGGTGTTAGCATTGTTTTTCTGCTTGCTTTGAGAATTTTTCAGCCAGGTTCACGACACATTTACGTAGCATTTAGTAGGCAGTGCAAACTTCTGAAAGCCGAGTACTAGCTGACAATCCAGCCATAAAATTGAAATAAAAACCAGCTTAGCTTTTTTTGAGTGTTGAATAAAAAGATTTATTTCTTGGTAATGTTTTTATTAGACTTGGAGATTCAAAGACTGACTAACTCATCCTTTTATAAGCTGTTGCTGGTTATAAGGAGAGCCTTTACAGCACTTTTATTTTGGTCTTTAGAGATCGTAAGAAATTAGAAGATAGTAAATTATGATAGATAAAATTACTTAATTTTTATGCCTTAGAAACGATATTTAGGTGGTGATTTTTTTCTCCTAGTTCATCTTGCCTTTAGATTTAGAGGTTGTTTTCACCATGATCTTCTTTTCTGATCTCTTTAACATTTTGGATTTAAAAAAAAAAATAATTTTCGGTCTTTTTCTTATTTCAGGTTCACTGGAAACAGAATGAAATAAACATGGGGTCTTCTAAACTGGAATATATTTCATGGGTTACAGTTAGAAGTAAAAAGAAGATGGAACAAAATGAGAGAACAAGAGTATAACACCTGACAAGAACTTCCCAGTCCTGTGATATATATTTATATATACACATATAAACTTTCCATATAATCCAACTAATGATTTATAGTAACACTTCATCGATATCCCTGGAAGAAGTCAGTTACTGTGCAACCTGCTTAATAAGAACTTTTATTCTAATGACTTTTAATATGTTTTAACCTTAACTGGACACCTTTATTTATTTATTTTTTTAAAAGACTGAGGGTTAAAAACTTTGTCCAGCTGTATTTTTACTGGGAGACAGATCCTGAGGGATGGCTCGCAGCTGCTCATGGAAAATGGACTTCAGCCCACGGATGGTTATCGCTGCACAGAGTTGAAGGGAATGCCATGACTTTAGAAATATTATTGTAGAACCACCTTCTTTGCCTTGCACCCATCATATCCTTAAATATTGAAGCGTGAACATTGTGATTATTGACTTTAAAAAATAATGGCATGGGTGAAATTCCTAAGAAAACCCGGGGGTAACCTTGGAAAAGTTTATCAGCCTGGAAGTATCCTGTCCCTAGCTCCTACAAAAGGCTTATTAAATGAACCTGGACAAAACAGCTGCTTTCTTAATAGTGCTGTTCAGGTAAGAAAAACCTTCATCTAATAAACATTTGTTAATAGATTTTCCTCAGTGTGCATAGGAAACAAAAATGGCATTATGTATGGAATAAGATGCAGTATGAAGGTAATTTCATTCAGCATTTAGATGTAAAGAATTTACAGTATTAATACTTCATTTTGCACAAAATTTTCTTTGCATGCATCAAGAATATCTGCAAAGCTTTCCTTTTGTATTTGAAAATGTAGAAGTTGGAACTTTAAAACTTGCTGCTTGAATTTTAAAAGGAATGCTTCTGTCAAAAGAAGCAAAATTCTGAAATTTGCGTGGCACTTGTTAACGTGGGGCAACCATTACTACTCAGAAAATCCCATTTTCTAAGAATAAGCACATGAGCCTGTGATACTGGGGAATATCAGAATATGCACCTCTAGTGGGAGCTTTGATTTTAATCTTAGGAAAGATTTGTGGAATTAGAGTAGGAGATATACTTGGCACCAAATTGAAGCTCTCCTTATAACAAGGTACTTCTTATAATGCTCAGATTTGGGATCTGAACGTTTTTAAAATGCACAGCATTATTTCTCAAACTGGCAGAGGGCTTAATAGAGGCCTAGACATCCTAAAAATTGGAGAACTTAAAAATTGGCATGGATTTAAACCTAGGAAATACGAGAGGCGTAGCTATGTGGTGTGCACGGTGTCTAAATGTATTTAAAATAAAATCGTCCCGTAGTTTTAGAGGAGTCTTTGCTGGTTTGCATCCAATGGGAGCAGCACGACCTATATTCTCTTGCAGTTCTGCTATTTTCACTTAGGTGCCCTAAAATGAAGCCCCGAGTAATTTTTAGTGCTGGTTTCAGACAATCCACCAACTTCCCGAGCCGGTGGTGTTTATGGAGCAGTGGCAGGTGGTTGGTGACTGCCCTTGCACAGGGAGGAATGTGTTCCTTTCTTCTCTTCTCGCTTAACCTCTGCTCAACCTTCAGAACTGAGCTTTGGACTTTTCATTTTCCAAAGCATCTTGTTTCATTTCAGCTTTTGTATTTATAGATACAGTATCTTTTCCCCTCTGGATTTGCAGCTGTTGTCTTACTCTGCCTCTTGACGACTAATTTTTAGGGGCTTTATTTTTATTTTTTATAATGGACAACTTTCTGAACCGCTTAACTTCATGTGTGCCCAAGACATTAGACACTGAAAGCAGTGTGGTGTAGCCCAGCTGTTATTACCCTTTTTTTTTTAGGGTATTTACACAAATGAGAGTTAGAAACATAACCTGTGTAAGCAGCAGGATTCTTTTGATCTGTGGAAAAACAAATGGGCTGCAGCAGTCATTTTAATAAGAGACCAGAAGTATAGAACATAGACTTAACTCTTCTGCAGAGCTTTAAGAAAACTTGTTTCCATGCTTTCCTTGCTTGTTTCCTTGACTGGACTTCAGCTCTTTCTCCAAAATACACTGTTTCAAAAAGTTTCAAAGACAGAGCTAAATTTTAAGTGCTGAGTGTAAAGCTTTCATTTCCACCTCCATAATTTACCCAACTAATGGAAAAACCCCACATTTCCTGTAGCAATATTGGTACTTGAGTTGTATGTGATGTGAAATTAAAAAAAAAAATTAAAATCTGTCATATGTTATGTTAATTAAAGAACCTTCAGAACGGATTGCTTATTTTCTCTTTATTTTTATAGGTGTTATGGCAGCTTGACATATTTCGACGAAGTTTGAGGGGTTTAACTGGACACGTGTGTCAAGGAGATGCCTGCATATTTTGTGCTTTAAAGGTAAATAAATTCTGGCAGAACCATATTTCAAAATGAGAGAAGAGTAATTTAATTTTGGTTTTTTTTTTTTTTTTAATGTTTGTGTCATACCCATGCCTGGGTGACCAAGTCATTCTTGTGGAAAGAAGCAATTTAATTTTAAGGACATTTTTAACAGGCTATTTCAACCCTGCTTTCCTGTTCAACAATGAAGGTTATTTTCTCTGTCAGCCTCTCCTATAAACTAAAAGCATGGCCAATAAATTCTGGAACTTGGGCTACGCAGGCCACTAAACTGAGCACACCTGCTTATCTCTGCTGGTTGGGGGGTTTGTTTTAGCTGGACAAATAAAGCTACGTTGCATAACCAAAAAAATGACCTAGCAGCCAAAATGAGAAGTGATAAATGTTTTCAAAGCAGATCTGTTAAATACTTCGTTTTGAATGTTTACATGGGGATCGTGGCTGTAATTTTTAAAAAGCAATAGTTCCTGCTTTTTGTTTTGAGAGGGAAGATAAAATACTTGAGAGACACCCTGGAATGCATTGTGATTAAAACAATCCTTTTTGTTAACAGAGAAACTTTGCTTCTCTGTTTCACCTTTGCCTTGCATCCACCAGATTCTAACCAGAGGAAGCCTATGTGAGGAATGCATATCCTTATTTATATTTTACATGGCTTCTCCCAACTTGCTTTTTCTTTAGTCTCTTCAGGTCTCCTTAAAGTTTGACTTAGAATTCTTGGCTGGGGGATACCCCTTTAAATATCTGCAAATCTGTAATTCATTTAGTAGCTTTTGAGTTCTTTCAGAATCAACCTCCTTTAACTTGCTAAATGATGAGCTCACTTGGATGGGTATCTCTGCCAAAAAGAAAAGTAGCAGCCAATTCTCCCTTCTGAGAAATGAATTAAAAACCAAATGCAATTTATTATCACGTTCCAGAACTGTGGATATTGACCTTTTCTCTTGTATTGTGTGCACTGGTTCAGCACCGAGCTAATTTCATAGCAAGGATTATTGGCATTCTGTCTAATTTATGGCAAGTTTTGCGTATCTATAATTTTAATAAAGATATACTCCCCTCCTACGCAGTAAATATTACATTATTTAGAGAATTATGAGTGGTATTACATTATGCCCTAAGAAATACACACCATCTGTAGACATGAGATACGTATGGATGAACTGCTATTCCAGGGGCCAAATTTCAAAAGCTGTATAATTACAGAACAGGCCTTGTGTTGCCTCTGGGAGCTCAAGTCAATCACTTTTAGTTTTGTAATTTTTTCTGTTGTTGTTGGACAGGTTCAGTGTTTAGTCTGGTACATAAGTTCTTGCAGAGGAGTCAGTAGCAGAACACATACATAGAAACTTGAAAGTTACATGGTTCTATAAGCATTATAAATAGAAATATTTCGTATATTTATGCAAGAAATGATGTATTTGTGCAGAAGCACAAATAAAAACGTGTCTGGCCAAGTGGTTAATGAAGCTAAGTCATCTCTGCATTTCTTCCCAGGCCATCTTTTCCCAATTCCAACACAGCAGAGAAAAAGCCCTCCCGTCGGATAACATGAGACACGCCCTGGCAGAAAGCTTCAAGGACGAGCAGCGCTTCCAGCTGGGATTCATGGATGATGCAGCAGAATGCTTTGTGAGTGCCTTTGGGAGAGTTGAGGAGAATTCCTGGTTGGTTTAAGGGGTTTGGTAGCTCCGGGTTCAAATAACAGAATCCTGCTGAGCTTCTTGATGTGGACAAGAGTGCTCCATCCCCCCTGACCTGACACACTCCTGACAAGGAGGGGGTCAGGGCAGGGGGGATGGAGCACTCTTGCATTTGTTCCTTGCTCTCCTCCCTTAACTCTGTAGCTCAGGCAGAGCAGGAGGATGATGAACTCTGAGTCACTTCTAGAAATATTTTGATGGGGAGAAAGGTTGTCTTCTCAGGAGAAGCACCTACGGATTTGAATGGATGGTGTGTTCCTTGAAGTATTGAGTCAGCAGCTTTTGGAATAGTGTGTGTTTCAGCTGGCCAGCTCCTTGCTGAATTCTGCTGCAGATGAGATTTGCATTTTCTTATCTAAGGGTGAACAAACACTTGAAGGAAGATCTTGCTGTGGTTACTTTCTGCTGCAGTGAAGTGTCTTGCTGAAAAACTGCTGAAGCCTTCGAAGGTGACTCCAGATGTCACAGAGCTCTGGTCAAGAGACCTTCCTAAGAGGTCCTGTGTTAGACAATGAATTCACCATAAAACACCTGCAGGATGAACCTTCAGACATGGATTTGAGGGGCAGGAAATACGGTTGTAGCTTTGGATGACCCTTGGGAGTGTTCAAAATTATTTCGTTAGGTGTTTCTTTACGTATTGTAGGAAAATCCAGAGCAGAACTCCTGAAAGAGGCAGATCTTGCAGTCATGAGGGACACTGCTCCATCTCATTCAAAATGTATTTGGACTCCTGAACTAATAATCTGTCTGATATACCTGAATAGATTAATTTCTTTCTATTACCTCTGTTATTTTTGGCAAAAGGAAAAACCGGCCTTGCTGATTCAGGGGACAAAACTCATTGCAGTTGTAGTATTTTGGAGCCAAGTGGAGTACTAATTGGAGTACTAAATAATAATGTTCTTGTGTTCTGACTTCATCAGTTCAGTTTACAGTTATCTTACTCCTTCTTTTTAGGAAAATATCCTCGAGAGGATTCATTTCCACTTAGTGCCAAACAGTGAAACAGATATGTGCACTTCCAAGTCCTGTATTTCCCACCAGAAGTTTGCTATGACGCTGTATGAGCAGGTCAGACCCTCATTTGATTGGTTTGACAAAGACCTTGTTTTCTCTTTCCCGAGTAAATAAAACCAGAAGTGTTTTTACTTTTCTAGTGTGTGTGTCGCAGTTGTGGAGCGTCTTCGGATCCGTTGCCTTTTACGGAATTTGTGCGTTACATTTCCACCACAGCCCTGTGGTAAGAGCTTTTATTCCTGTCATTCCTTCTTCTAGATACACCCTTCTAATAATATGCAAAGCGTGCCAGAGAAAGGCTTTTAAGTGTTGAAAAGTCATGTGTGGTGTTTTGTTTTTGTTGCAACATGTTTTTGAGATACTGTTCCAAAATATCATTCTGATTTCAAAAGCAAGATGTAGAGAGGGCTCGACAAAATAATTTGTCTTGCTACTGTTTTACCACTGTGTGTTTCCTTTTTAGTTCAGGAATACAGTTCATTGAAATCTGTTGCTCTTTAGAGGGGAGATCCATCATTATGTCATTTATTTTTTGTAGCAATGAAGTAGAAAAAATGATGGAGAGGCATGAACGTCTCAAGCCAGAAATGTTCGCAGAGTTGCTGCAGGCAGCAAACACTGCAGACGACTACAGAAAGTGTCCTGTGAGTAAACAAAAGTGGTGCTTTACTTTGGGATACAGGGCAGAACTGTTTAGGATATTAAATCAGGCTAGAAGTATTTGCCTAAAAGGAGGGTTATGTGTTGTCTTGCTGCTTCAGAGCAGTCAACTTGGGGCACACAAAGCTCTTAGACTTAGGTTTTATTGTTTCATTTATAGAGATCTCTGGTATAGGGGGGTGATTGGATATAGAAGTTAAGCTGTAGTCTTCATCAAAGCGTTTTTCTGGTGAAGAATGTTATCCTTAAACTGTCAGAAACAAACTCAATTTTGGAATTAAAGACATTGCAGAGTTGGGGGTTTTTAACTAATTCTTGTGTAGTGACTGACCTTTGGACTTGCAATTTTTAAACACTTTTGTTTTCCTTCCCGTCGTTTCCTTTTTTTCCAGAGTAATTGTGGTCAAAAAATAAAAATTCGCCGTGTTCTTATGAATTGTCCTGAGATTGTCACCATTGGTTTAGTCTGGGATTCAGAACACTCTGATCTGACAGAAGAAGTTATGAGGAATCTGGCAACGCAACTTTATCTTCCGGGGGTATCTGACCTAAAACTTACTCTTTGCTTTTTCTAGAAGTCAATTTTGGTTTTTATTTTATGGATATGTGAATATATAAAAAATAGAAATATTCATATGTATTTTTATAAGCACGACTTAACTCTACATAAAGTTTATATATTTATATAAAGTTTATGTCTGCTTTTAGGGTTCTTTATAATGCTCTGCTTGATGTAGTTTCTGTGAGAGGAAAAATTCCTGTTGGAAGTCTTTTGTCCTTAAGTACCATGATTAACCTAGGAGACTTTCTAGTTAAAAATCTAGGAATATAATTTTCAGTTTGTAATTTATGGAATTATTCCAGAGCATTAATATCTTAATCTTTCAAATATAACAAAAACCAAAAGAAGTTGAAATAGATGTAGTAAGTGCAAAGATCAGTATTTATCCTCAGGGAAAATTGTATAATATAACATAACAGGGCATTAAACACCAGTTGTCTTGGTGAAATGCCAGCAGTAAGTCAGGAAATTGAGGCTGTGTTTTACAGACGTTTTAAAATATGTAACAATTTTTACAGCTGTTTTATAGGGTTACAGATGAAAATGCCAAAACCAGCGAGCTTTTTCTTGTGGGAATGATTTGCTACACGAGCCGACATTACTGTGCCTTTGCCTTTCATACCAAGAGCTGCAAATGGGTGCTGTTTGATGATGCTAATGTAAAAGAGGTAAGGATTGCCTTTATTCCTATCAAATTTGGGGATCTTCTCTGTTTGGGAGAGAGTTCTTCTGACACCAGGGTTGAAGAAAGTCAGACAACTTTGTTTTAACAAACATTCAGTGTTCTAAGTATTTTATTTTTTTTTTTAAATGACCTTTAGAATTGATTTCGCTGCTTTGCGGTTGTGCCTTAGGAATGCTGAATGTTTCAGAGTGTTCGTGCACTTGTCAATTGTTGGATTTGTAATTCTTTTAATGAAAAAGAAGATGCTGGCAGCTGTATCCATAGGGATGGTGTTCTGATTTTTAGCCCATACGATACCAGTTCTCTCTTTTTGCTGCAATTTTTGTAAAGCACAGTGCTAAATGTTGTTTCTTTGTGTACATTTGGAATCGGGCATTTGATGTCTCTTGCTTTATGAATTACTCTTTCCATATTTGAATCCAGCACTCTTGATCAAGTCTGGGGGTTTTGTTTGCTGGTTTTTTTCCTAGATTGGAACAAAATGGAAAGACGTGGTGTCCAGGTGCATTCGATGTCACTTCCAGCCACTGCTGCTATTTTATGCTAACCCAGATGGCACAGCTGTGTCTCCAGAAGATGCACCAAAGCAGATTATTCACTGGTCTCAATGCAAGGCAGCAGGAGGAAATGGGGAAGACCTGGGTAATTAGATGTATCTTTTCTTTTTAATAACTGTATCAGCAATATTTCTGAAATGGGGATTATAAAGGAAAAAAAAAAGGATTGTCTGCTTTGTTCTGAAGTACTTTTATCAATCATTATTTAAAGAGTCTCAAAAGAAAAGAGATTAGTGTGTGTACTCAATATTAGACCTCTTAATAAGGGAATAGCAAGTGAGACTAATGGGCTAAAGAATCCAATCTTTTGTTTCTGTAATTTGTACTGTTGTCTCAGGTTGGCTTTTTTAATATAATGCTGAGCATAACTTACAAGGAACTTAAATAAAAGGCAAATTGAATTTGACATGCTGTTCTTCACGTCATGTGTAGCCATGGAACATAGATTACTCCAGGGAGCAAAGCCTTGAGGACCCCGTTTCACTGCAGGCTACCACTATAAATATGGCAGTACATAAAATATTGCATTACCTTCTTGCCTAGTACATGGAAATGGAGTGTGGTTTTTTGGTAGTGTTTCTCTTCTGGCTTTTTAATCCACAATTAAAAAGCTTTCTCCTTTTTTTTTTTTTTTAAATTTAATTTAAATATTGGAAATTAAAATCAGAAGCCTTTTATTTCTAAAGATAAATGTGTTGTTTGACAGGATTTGAAAAGCATTCTGCTGCTAAATCAGACCATGTGAAAGAGAATGGGATTGGAGATTCCGCTACTCAAAGGAGTAATAAAAAACTCCAGCCAGATAATCAAGCATTCAACAGAAGCCATATTCAAGCCAGTGGTGGTAGAGGCCCAGGTAGGTATTCCCTACTTCCACCCCCAAAAAACCAAACCAGATATGTCTTATTATGAAATATTCGATAGCATTTTAAGTGGGTTCTAACCTCGGGACTAGAACTATTTCTAAGGGAAGAATTCCATCATTGACTTAGTTGTTATGCAAAGATTTATTTGATGTTTAAATTATATCTGAATAACTGCCACGGAATGCTAACTTTTTCAGAGAGAGCAGTAAATGCAGAATGTTTATTACCCCTGTTATTCTTTAACTAAAGTGGCTCTTGAGGCCTTGTTCCATTTTTCAAAGCCTATCAAGCTTTCCAGTGATGTTGCTGATTAAAAGGCACTTGAGTGACTTGAGGCTGAGGCGTGGCTCTGTGGGTCACTGGCTACTTGAGGCACACTTTTCCCCAGCACTGCCGTGATATCAGCACTATTTGTAGGCCTGTGTGTGAATGGACTTGATCTTATGCTTGGAAAGGAATCTCACACTCTTCATCCACATTAAATAATCCATTAGTTTAAGTAGTCGTAACGTTAAAAATGAAATCTTACCGTCCCTAGATATGTTTGTGTTTTGGTGATGAATGATTTTGGAGTAATGATGCTTGACAGAAGTCTTTTGTTGCAGCCAAGCTAGGATACAACGAACAAAAGGACAGGCTAAAGGACTTATCCAGAGAGTGTGCCCAGAAAGCTGCTGACATGAAGAACTTCACATCTTTACGGAAGGATGCGGACAGAGGCCCGAGGAAAGAGTCTGGGAGACAAAGAGGTACATTTTAAAAACATAACCAGAGAACCAATGGATTAAATGACCTTTAGCAGCAGTGCTGCTTGGTGCAGATTGTTTTCTCCTTTTAAGAGACCACACTGTAAGATTAGGCTTTCCCAGTTTTCAGTGTTCTGAAATACTTTGTGGATATGTAGAGAAACTGTAAGAAATATTAAACAATATCAGTTAAATGACTGTTTCCACCCTGGAAGGGTTGGAGGTCAGGTTGGATGTGTTCTGAGCAACCTGGTCTGGTGGAAACTGTCTCTGCCTGTGGCAGGGTAACTGAAACTCTGATGATCATTAAAGTCCATTCCAACACAAATCATTCTATGAAATACTAACCAGAACTGTAATGGAATTCTTTTTCCTTTCTGTTCCGCTCAGACGTGCTTGGGGAAGAGCGCTGCGGTGCCAAGTCCGCGTCTCCCCCGGCCGGCAGCGCGCCGAGGCACTGCGCGGAGCAGCGCGGCTGCGGCACCCAGGGACGGGGCGCCCACAGGCACGAGAGCCAAGCACCTCACCAGGCAAAGCTTTCTGCACACGTGCTCGGATCAAACAGAACAGAGCCTTTCGCTGCCGGGGAGAAAGCCCTGACGAGGACGCGCACCGACGGCGTCGCCGGCTACGACACGGACGCCAGTCAAGACTCCAGGGACAAGGGAAGTCTCAGGAGCAGGAGTAGGGGTTGGAAACCCATGCGAGAGACTCTGAATGTAGACAGCATTTTTAGTGAGACTGAGAAAAAACAGCACAGCCCAAAGCACAAAGCAAACCCGAGCGGGAAATCCAGGCACGAAAAGGAGCGGAGCTTCAACCACTGGCCGAAGGAGAACCAAATGCAGAAGGGTTTGATGACCATCTATGAAGATGAGACGAAACAGGACACAGGAAGTCGGAGTTCGCTGGATTCTGAGGGAAAAGGGAACGCTGATAAAAGCAAAGGATTTACAGAGAGAAAAATCTATGGTGATAACTGGCAAATTCAGAGGACGGAATCTGGGTATGAAAGCAGTGATCATATCAGCAACGGCTCTGCAAATCCAGACTCCCCTGTTATTGAAGGAATCAATACAGCAGATGCCAAGAATGTGAAGGAAAGTGCTTCCTGCAGGTAATGCTAGCGCTCTTACAGCTTGCATAGGTTGTATTTATGGAAAAGTAACCTGTTCTAACTTTTATGTGTTCTTCAAAACCAAACCACCCAGGAAAGCATGCTTTGAAACTTGCTTGACGTCAGGTATGTGGAAAGCTAAAGTGTATCTAGAAATAAGGGCGTGGGCAACTACATGTTCAATTTACCTTCACTCTGGTTCTCTTTGGGAGGCGCTGAGGCAGAACTGCTGAGCCCTGCCGAGGGGCAGGGTGTGTTCATTTGTAATAATTGCTGCACTTCTTTACTTACAAGATTTTTATAGACTGTGTGTAACTTTCCAGCTGTAATGGAATAGGATAGTGTCCCTCTTAATCACACCTGTAACATTGGTGCGAGGAGATGGGAGTGGCAGAAGGTGAATCTGGGGTGCTGTTACCAGTCATAGTGCAGCAATTCAGTTTTCTACATCACCTCAAATACATTGAGCGACCTGTCTGAAATAAATCTTTGCTGAAAGGTGTAAAATTACTAAAACTGGTTGGACTTGATGATCTGAAGAGGTCCATTTCAACTTAAATTAATGTGATGCTTGAAATAGAAAGTTATAATCCTCCCACATGGCGTGTTCAGTGTTGTGTACCTCAAACTGTGCCTGGAGTGTAGCTCCCTCTAAAACCCGCTCGTTCTTCTCTCAAATCTTGTTTGTACCCATCAAATGGAAGGGCACACTCGGGAGCCCATCTCTTTGATGGATCTAATTTGCTAGATCCAAGGAAATTTTCAGATATGTATTTTCATGACAACTTATTTCACAGCAAAAGAGAACGGCAAACACCGGGATATGAAAGGGCCTTGACCTTTCTCCCTTTTGTCCCACTCCCTCCAAGCCGTACAAAATCCCACAATGCAAAATCCTGATGGGCTTTTATTGGTCAAGGACATAATTATTATAAAACTACTCCAAGTCATGGTTGTCTTTTCAGTGTTTGGTTGCCTCAAACAGTGATTTTTGCACAGTTGAAACCGTCTCGTTTTGGAGCGTGCCCAAGAGGCAGAGGGGCACCCAAATAGGTCACTTTGTGAAAGAGGATATGATACATTTCAAAAGATAATATTAATATTAATAAATTAATATTAATAATAAATTTCAAAATATTAAAAAAGGGGATATTATAACTTTCTTCATTAAGAAGCTGCTTACACTGTTGTTCAAACACTTGTCAAATCAAGAAAGAAGCACCTCTTATCAAGATACAACTTCCTGGGACTTCCAGGGTGCTTTGTATGACTGGTAATTCCACCTGGCTGGCAATACCTACTATTTCCCTGCTAACCTTTCAGACTCTGTCTCATAAATCCCCTAAAATACAAATGAATTACTTGTAAGTTGTTTCAGAAAGTGTAAACAATTAATGTTTGGTTTTAAACTCCATTCTTCATGATTCTTTCAGTGTTTTGCTCTTGTTTTCATGTCCTTTCAGTAACAGGGCGTTTTTAAATTGAACTTTTGCCCCTGTGACTCTTCTTCCCTGCCTTATTCTTATAAAGGGTAGAAATTGGCAGGGTGTTTGTCAGTTCTATATCTGGATTAGTAATGTGTGTTTTCTGCTCATCTAAACCAGCAAGAGTTAGTAAATCCTCTGATTTTTTTTTTCTCACACAGGTTTGTAGTTGTGATCTTCCGGTTTTATTCCTGTTTGAGGGGGGGGAAAAAATAAATCAAAATCCCTTTGAATGAGATACCAGGTGGCAATCACAACTTAGAATAATACCTGTTATCCAAGCAAAGAATTAACGAATAACAAATTATCAAATTTCTGAAATGGACGAGATGAAATGTTGGTTAATGGTTACACTTAAGATATTGATACCTACAAATAAATTGGATTAGATGACCAGTGGTGTCTGTTGAAAAGTTTCAGTGCTGTAATCACCTGGATGTTTTTTTTGCAGTGAACAGAACTTGCCTCCCAAAAAATCGGACAGTGTGGTACATCCAGCACCCCCGCAGAACAGAAGCTTCCATGGTAAGAGCCTGCAGAAAAATGACATTTTCCAAAACTATCATAGATATACCAGAATTTCTCTTCTTTCCCCAGCCCCAAAACCTAAAAAACCCCAACAGACACGACATGCTCATTTGGTTCACTCCCTGTGGTTTCCCCAAAAGGTTTTTTAAGAGATTTCTTGACGGATACTAAGCAAGACTTTTTCTTTTAAATGTCTGGGTAGACTGTGGCACCATTTGTTTTCCTCCTAGATATGAAGCAGTATCAGGAAGAAACACTTGTAATAAGGAAGTCTACTTCCTTTTACATACTAATATGTCTGCTGGAGTTCTATAAAGTTGATAAATGCCTTGGCATATAAATATTATAGGTCAGGCTGAGGCCAGCCAAAATCATTATCTGCCGTTGCTAAAACAATGGGAGGGTGCTTGTACAAAGAGGGGCAATAAATAGTAGGCCACTTCCTCAGGAAACATTTGATTTGTATAGATATCATACTTCTCAAATCATGGAGAGTATAGTTTCTCCTAGGACTTAAAGTGGGGGTGAGGGGGGTTGCCATACCACTAATGCCTTTTCTGTCCTTATTCTAATTTGTTGGGGGTTTTTTTGGTGCAGAAAAGTGTTCTGCTTTAGTTCTGTGCTAAACTACTCTTATCAGTTGTTGCTATACAATTCTTATCAACCTTACCAATCAGTTGGATAGGAAAAAGGGAAAAGGACACCAGTGAAAAATATTTAAAATTCTCTTTAGACGTAAAAAATGAGTGGGTTAAAGCAATGGAAAAAAATGATTGAAAAATTGTAGTGATTCCTTGTGATCCTCCAAGATATCATTTTGATATCTTCAAAGAATTTCAAAGAAATTCAAGAATTTGATGATGGGATCCCACCTATTCAGTTACTAATTATTAAATAGATTCTTATTTTAAAATGTATGCATTTAGCTCCATTTTGGAAAAGAATACTTCCAATGGAAGTGATTAACGGACCAAAAAGGGATTTGAGAAATTTTGCTAATTTTACACCTATGTGGGGTTCAAGATTTATTTGGAGTCAGGTTTTGGGTTGTCAAAGTGTGTCAGGACCCCTTTAGCAAGGACAACAGCAGTCCTTTACAGGTTGTATTACCTTGAGTTCCACCTCTGAATATTGTGAATGAGACATGGATTGGTAGGTAAATACCAGACAGACTCCCAGAAAATAGGACTTTAAAAAGCAAATGCTGAGCCCTTTCTGAGAGAGGAACGGAATGTAAGAAATCTTTGTTAGGCTCTCATGGCAACTCCAAAAAAAAAAGAAGTTTGAGTGGGTTTTTTTTTGTGTGTGTGTGTGTGTGAAAAACTTCTGATGGAAATAATGTTGGATTTCTAATTATGCCCACTGTTTTTATAACTGTGCTTTACCAGCTCCTTGTTTTTTACCGGAGCTGAATGAGGCTACTGTTCAGCACTTGAGGAATTCTGTCCCTGACTTACAAAAATAAACTTATTGTCAGAACATTATAAAGATAGAAACACTGGGTGGCCAAATGATTGGGAGAGCAAATGGCTGCTCCTTACACGGGCAGTAGCTGGGGAGAACTGTGGCACTGAAGCAAAGGTCCCACAAGGCCAATCCCACATTTGTGTGGTCAGGTTTTGGCAGGAAAATGTCCGTGTTGAGTAAGCACATGTAGTGTCTATGATTTATGTTCATCGCTTTGTGTTGATGAAGTTTGAACTCGATGACCTGAGGAGGCAAAAATAGGTTTTTTTTTCAGTATGGAGAACTTAAGATGTGAGCAGTGTGAGGGCAAAATCTCCAACCTCATGTTCTGCAAATTAAAGAAAAATTGTGAAATTTCGTTTTTTGGGTTTCCCGTGGTTCAGTTCAATAGCATGAGACAACTCCAACTGGAATCTAGAATCATTCTGAAGAGCTGGTTAGTATATGAAGAAGAATCCAAATTGCCTTTGCTTATGTGTCCCTTGAGAAAACACCACAAGCCAACCATAACTCTGAAAAAGACAGCTCACAGGCTTAGGAAAACTGAACATTTATAGTAATAATTTAAAACATGCAACTGCTCTTAAGGAAATCCAGTTCTTACCCTTATGGTGCAGTCCATGTACATTATTGTCAAGTTTAAAGAAATCAGGAGAGAATTAAAGCTTGTAGCTACTTAGTTTGCTTACCACGACAGAGAAACAAATAAATGCTTTACTGGAGAGTCTTTTAAGGATAAAATAAAGATACCTGTGAAAGGTTTTGTAACTGAATGTTGCTCCAAAACTAAAGCTTCTGGAATATAAGAAATTTTTTTGGTTTTGTTTTTTAAAAGAAGATCGGTCACTATTTCAGAAATAATACTCCATTGTAGAGAAGTTATAACATGCTTACTTCCTTGACAGGGAGGTTGTTCTTATTCCACATTTCCAAAACTTCCAGTAAGTTTGCCTCTAATTTCAACTGAGCACATTAGGCTAAGAGAGGAATTTGTCACAGTATTTGTTACAATAAGTATTACGCTTTGTTGTTGGGTTTTTTGTTGACAACTTAGGAAATACATTTAAAAAAAAAAAAATTCCAGGAAAAGTGCAGCTAAAAACCCATAAAGAGGAAGTTGAATTTAATGTGGAGTTGAGGTTTTTTTGGGAGGTTTTTGTAGGGGTTTTGTATTTATTTTCACTTGGGATCCTTTTCCCCACAGCAGCTGGACTTGGCAGATTTTCGCACATGTTCTGTCTGCGTACATGGAGATATCAGACAAGACCTTGTCAGTCCTACCTGTAGAATGGACGTGTAATCTCTTGAAAATCTGGATTGACTACCCAGATGTGAAAATGGACGTCTGTAAATCTCAAAAGCAGACCGGTTTATATGTCAGAACACAATTACCTTTCATTTATTGCTCAGCTCTTAACGACCCATTGTTAAGGATGCCGGGCTCTAGCTGAGCTGGCCTCGTGTGCCCCATATTTAGGTGTGCAGAGAAGGCACAGCCAAAATTCCCAACGGAGCCGGCCTCTGCTTTTAGCCGTGCATGGCTGTCCTGTCAGCAGAAGGGAAAATAACACATCTATTTTTAAGTTGGCCGGAATTCCGCGGGCACAAAGCACCTGGCGCTGCTGGATGTAGCCGAGGGAGCCGCTCGCTGGCCTCTGCTGCCACCTCCCGGGCCGACTGCTCCAGCAGCTGGGCTTGCAGTGAAAACCAGCACAGCCTGCAGCAGAGGGAAATGCTTCTCCAAGTGCAAATATGAGGGGATTTTGCTTCTGAAGTGAAATATTACCTCGGTGTTGCCGCTCTCGCTGTTAGGCGGCTCCGTGGCACGTAAGCGGGTTTGAACTCTCGGGTTATTTAGTTGTCCCTCGTATGGGCTTGTTCAGTAAGAGTATTTTTCCCCATAAATGTTATTTCTAAAGTCGTGGTATTGTTTATTGTGACATTTTGGATTAATTTTGGTTTTTTAATCATCTGAAGACTCGAGGAAAGCCGTATGGGGGCTTTGTCCCTTGTGCTGTGTGCTGCCTTGGTCTCTACAAACTGTGTTCTTGGTCAGAGGTTTCATGTTTCTAGTCTCACATCACCTAAAGATAGGGCACATATTGACCCTCAAAACGAGTAGCACCAAACTGCAACACCCAAAGTTTTCAGGTTAGTTCTGCTCTGTCGTTGGAGTTTGGGCTCATGTCTTTATGAGTCTATAAAGTTCCAAGAATTTCAATATTTAAACTCGGGGAAATAACAAGTGAAATAGGTAGAGCAGTTCTGAGTCTAGTATGCACACAGAGAAAATAAGGCATTGGATTAATAATAATAAGAAGCATGATGCCATTCCTTGGAGTGGCATCAGAGCAGGTACCTGATATTAATGGGCTAATCCTGGCATTAGGAGGAGTTGGAGTCCCTAAACAGACACGCTGCTGCCTGACACTTGCCAAGTGAGTGTTTTATTCTGTGCGCTGCTGACACGAATACTTCAATGCTTCCTTTGTTTCCCGCTCACCGGGAGCTGCCTTGCTCAGAACTTGTGTATTTTCAGGGAATGATTCCTTGCCTGGGAATGAAAAGGAGTGGGAGTGCTGGCCCAGGCACGCTGCGCTTGGGGCACGTGGGTGACGGTGCTCTTCGTCTGCCTCACAGTCTGCTCTAGGGTTTGAGTTGTTCAAATCCACAAACAGAACAACCTGAGCCACCCCCAGTCTCTGCAGTATTCAGTCTATTTAATTATTGTAACACAAAATGAAGTTTTAGAAGTCGTAATTCTTATTTTGTAATTTAAATGATTTTGGATGTTTGAATAGACACCCTTTTAAGAAAAGCTTCCTTTGAAAATGTGCTTTTAGCCAGATTAAATATTAAGGCGATCTTGAAGTCTACAGGGCTTCAAAATTGTGATAATTACCTATTTTCTGGTAACACAAAAACGCAGACAATTTCCTCCAGATTCTAAGATCTGACCTTCCGTGACAGATTATCTTCAAAATGTTTATTTTGATTAATCTCAGATATTGAAAGAGATTGTCCTGTTATAGTTTGTTTCTGTAATCGCTGAGGAATTATAAAGAAGGAACTGAATTGTATATCTGTTAATTTTGTAATATTTTCTTTTCTAGCCCCAGATTTGAGGAAAGACCCGATCAGTTCTGAAGTTAACTACAGACCTCATCCTCTCGTTGGTTTCCCAACAGAATTACATCTGCAGGTGCCCAGTCCTCCAGTGAAGAGGTAACCAGTACTGGCACATTCCTCTGTAATAGTTCAAGAAATACTGATTTCTGTTACATTACAATGAGCGATATCAAGCACTGACAAGTTCAGGCACTCAATGTTCTTGACAGTATTTTGAATTTTGCATAATTGATGAGTCGAAATTCTCTCGTTTTGATGCTGACAATGTCACCAAATAGCTTAGATGCTTTGAAACCATCTTACCAGAAACAGAGGGATTTAATATTTTTCTGTTTGGGATTATATACAACGTGCAGTGACAAACAAATTTGTGGTTGGTGCCCTCACCCCATGAAGCTTAGAAAATTTTGTCTGGGGTGGGGGGGAAGTTAATTTATGATTAGAAGCTACTGCTGTATCTTGTTTCTAATATGAACTCCAAGTGCTCAGTATCTCCTAAAAGTTAAGAATCTAAATACCAATTTATCTACTTAAAAGTAGCATCCAGTATTTGAAAAATGGATGTATCAGAGTCACAGGATGTTTAGAAGAGAACAGAGGTCACATTTGACATAATCCTGAATGTCAAAGGAATTTATCTTACCTTCATTGGGGCATATTTACATTTCAAATGGAAGAAACTCTGGAGTAATTTAATACAACTTGAACTCCAAGGGCTCTATCCTATAGAACAGATTGTAACTCTGTCGTCAGTTTGAATATTTCAGCACTTTTACCAAGGCTGTATTTGAAGAAAAAGCCTCTGGTCTCTGAGCCTTTTCGTATGTTTTTACGGATACTCACACCCCGCGTGGTTTTGTATTTTAGAGTTGAAATGCCCGAGACCAGCAGGAAGTTTTTCCCCTCATCAGCTCTCCAGCCGGTCGTCAAGGAGGTGGTGAAATCAGACAGCAGGAACAAGGCAAACGAGCCCCTCTCTCCCGAGTGGCTGCAGGCCGAGAGGCTGGAGCAGGCCGGCGGTGCCCAGCCCTTCCCGGCCGGTGTCTGTGGCAGGAATCCCGTTCCCAGCGAGCTCGCCCAGCCCCATGCCGGCAGGAGNGCCACGGAAGCGTCGCAGAACAGCCCGTTAAGGCAAACGGGAGCGCCTTCAAAATCCGCGTCCGATGCGAGCGCGGTCCCGGCGGAGCAAAGGCTCAAAGAGCCCTTTGTGGGGAACGAAGTGTTTGTTCATAAACAGGATTCTCCACCTCGCTTCTCAGTGAATGAGTTCTGGACCGTGTCCGAGAACATGCTGAAGAAAGGATCTCGCCCCACGGGCCCCGGCTACGCGGAGGGGAACAGCGACAGCGTGTCCCTCACCACTTACTTCTCGGTGGACAGCTGCATGACTGACACCTACCGGCTCAAGTACCACCAGAGGCCCAAGCTGTACTTCGCAGAGACCGCAAGCTGCCACAAGGAGAGGCATCCTCCGGCAGCCGGGGTCGATCTGAACGCCACGTACCCTGCCACGCTGGAGCCCAGGCATCCCACCCCCGAGCAGAGGTACAAGGCAAACGCTGAAGGAATCCACTGCAGCCGATAGGTTCTCCGAGAAGCCCACGCCTGGATTCCGTAAAGGGGCACGACCTCCATCTCTGCGCGCGGCTGCACCGCGCCCGGGAGCCGCGACTGCTCAAACAAATATGCAAAACGGAGGCGAAGAGGGGAAAAGAGGTGCTAAACTTGCGGTCCTTGGATTTGTTACTCTAGTTGCCTTAACGTTTACCTCTGTTCCTCAGCTCGTCTCGTCCCGTCGGCGTCCCACGGGGTCCCTTTGAGGCGCGCGCGGCGGCGGCGGGATGGGCTGGGTGTCCCTGATGCTGTCAGGAGAGCTGGTTAGCTGCAGTGTGAGGATGTTCCTCCAGCCTGTGCTCACTGCACTCCTAGATTAACGAAAGGGACGAGCGAGCTGCCGCAGCTCGTGCGGGGGGACAGTGGGGATTGTCCTCAGAGGCGGCAGGAGGTGACGCACGGCTGTTTCAGCCGGTGTCTCGCAGTCTGTGCTTTCACAAACCTTCAAGTGTCTTTCACGAGAGTTTACCCAGAGGATTTATTTTTTATTTGAAAAGCCTTAACGATAATAATATTTCTTTAAGAGCCGTTTGGGTTTGCGCGTGTTAAGAATGAGACTTTCAAAGGGAATTGTAGTAAACTGCAGTAATACCTTCCTATGGATACCTCTGCTCTGCCCGTGTACGTTCTAAAACACGTTCAGCAGATCTGTTCACCCTTGAAGCTGTGTACTTTAACTTATTTAACTCCCTAAGTTACAAACCAGTATAACAGAATAGGATGCTCATTTTAAATACAGAGTTATGCAACTATGAAAAATCCATTTGGTAACATTTTTAGGAGTAATTCTTACTTAGGTTCAGTTCTGATTTATCCTGCAATTGCATGCAAAAATCAATGCTGCTATTTATTAAACTCCCCTCTTTTTTTCCAGCTTGACATTTTGATTCGTGGGGATCACACATTTGATTTTTTTGGGGTTTTTTTTACTAATGTTTTCCCATTTGGAACCGTCTTACACACGGGTATGTATCTGAATGTGCAGCCAGACTGGTGGCCAAGGGGGCACGGAAGAGAAGAGGTTCCTCTTTCTGTGCTCTGTCACTCTGGCTCCAGTTTTGGCAGCTCTGAAATTTACCCTGTCTTTTGTTAACCTGACTTATCTCAGTAACAAGGAGGAAGATTGATTTGGCTTTTATTTGGTTAGTTAAATCAGTGCACAAGAACCATCTAGTGAGTGCTGAGGCAAAGCCTGGCACAACCCAGAAAGGCAAAATTCTTCCATGATTCACATTAGAGTGCTGCTGATTACACCTAAACATCAATGCCTTTTATTATGAAAATAATGCAAGAAGGTTAAATATGCATCATAAACACTCTGACTTACACTATAAGTCAGAAAAGCTTTTTTTTTCATGTTTATAACCTTATTTACATGTGTTTGAGTGCTTCAACCAAATGGTGGCAATTGTTTAGCACAATTCTCCAAGGCAAACCTTTAAACAGCAGTTTTGGTTATTCTGTGGCAGGGTCAGTTTTGTTTTTATTTTTTTTCTTTCAAATAACACGTACCTTACAGTAGAACTGGAACATTTTATATATATGCAACAAGCCAGGTATCTCAGATTAACCTTCTTTGTACCTTCCTGATCAAAATTCGTTGTAGCACTTTGGGAGAAAAAAAAAAATAGAATTCTAGAATTTCTAGTGAGAATACTATGCATGTTTCTGTATGGCTGCTAGTAGACAGGAACTTAACCACGATCCTTTTGTAAGAAAATCAGTTGAATACAGAAGAACACTAAAAATTTAAGAACTTGGGTGATTCCTATTATTTTTAAGAGAGATTTCAGAACCTGTAAATTCAACTTTTCTACTTCATCTAGCCATGTTACATAATCTACATAGCCAGTTAAGTACAACTGTCCTCTAATACCTGTGTAAAAACAAAGATTGGAATTTGTAAATAATGTACCATTTGTAAAATGTTTTGCAAAAACAAACAACCAACCAACCTTGTATTTGAAACGACAGTATTTGTATGTCTGGACAGCACAGCACCAACTGTGAATAAATGTTGGAACACTTCTTTTTCAAGACGCATAGCAAGGTTGATACTCGTGTAGCACAAGCAATACCAATGCCTCTCACTGATTGATACCAATGACCTCTGCTCCCAGCAAGCACAACTGCTCAACTCCTCTCTCAAGTAGCTGCAGTAACCTGGGTGTACTCCTGTGTCCTGGAACAATCTCACCAACAGCTTCCCCTCCTGCCCCACGTTGGCCAGGTATTTCATGATTAAATAGCTAATCAAGGCACCTTCGTTTTTATATTTGACTCTGCACTCCATGTTATGTATGTAAGTCATATTTGCTAACTAATATGTGATAACTCGTTTTAACTTACCTAGGGTGCCTATTTATTTTTTTATAAATGTCCCCCTCCAGTTATAGATTTGTATGAGCCTAGATAATTTTTGTAATGGTAAAGATATTAACAAGTCTTGTCATTAATATATTTTTTCGGTCTTTAGAATTATTTACTTGCAAAGTTCTACTTGTTCAAAATATCAAGATAAAAATTTCAAATCTTTGTTGTCTGTTCTTTTTGTGTTCCACGTTTAAAAAGAAGAAGAAAAAAAGGTTGGCATGGCAGAGCTGCATTTTTAATTTGAATGTGACAGATAAGGCTGCTGCGGATGGTTCAAAGTTTTTGTGGACATGGTTTGGTTACTTTATCTGAACAGAAAATTCATCTTCTGAGGTATTTGTTCATAAGGCTGTTACATAGATTAAACATTTTAAATGGCTATGAAATGCATAAAGCCATTTTTATACCATAATCCCACAGCCTTGCTGACAAGTGACTGACAGATAGATGGGTTACCTTACTGTGTTCCCTAGGGATAAACAAAATTTCCCTGGATCTGTGTACGTAGATCCCTGTGCCTGGTGGAAGAGCTGGAGCCCAGTGCAGCACAAGCCTGCACTTTTCTGAGATGAACAAAACCTTTCATGTCACATCTGGCTAAAGGAGAACACTAAATTAGTAGAAAATACCTCGAAATCCAAGCCTTTACATCTCACCCATCTTTCTTATCCAAAAAAGATAGGGAGCACTGTGCCAGTCCTTTGTTCCAAGACCTCTGAAAGCACTGCTGGCACAGGGGGCAGCAGCCAAGGTGGGAAATGCCAGCAGGGCACAGCCTCTCTGCTCTTACAGCACAGCTCTGGCACAGGAAACAAACCCCTGCCAACAGCAAAACTGTCTGAACAATCAAATACAAACACAAGGAAAGGGCATCTGGCTGTTTTTCCATCCCAAATCTTATTTATCCTGGCCCATTTTCATTTATTGAGTGGGAAGACACTGAGCCACCCTGCGCTTCTGAGACTCTGCTATTTAGTGATTTTGTTAAATGCACTCCTGGGGAAAAAAAACCCAAAAAACCAAGCATGGATCGTACTTCTCAGAATTAGAAATTAGTATTGCCAAGGGAGCAATGCCCAAGAGAACTGAACCCCCTTCAGCCACAGCTTGAACACCATCTCCCCCCACACCTGCCCTGGCACAAAGCTCACTCCACGTGCTCAGCTTTCTTTCTCCAAACACTGCAAGAGACTCCTGCCTTTAACACAGGTGTTTGGAAGTCTCCCTCCGGTGGCACAGAGGAAACTGCTGTTGGAACCTGTTAATTATCTGTCACTGTCTACTTAGAGCCATGCATGGACAGGAAGGAGGAGGATCTTGATGTGTCACCTGCCACTGACTCAGGGCTGCTCGTGGAGGCTCCTCCTTCGCTTTCCAGCCAGGAAATCAGAACCTGATTTCCCTCAATCAGTGAGTGAGGACAGGACACTGCTGCTGGGTTAAACACTGACATGTTTATACACGTATATCTATTCTTATCCATCAACACCGAGCCTGAGAGGGCACGGTAACTGCTGAAAGTAAAGAAAGGAAAACCAGAGAAAGATACAACAGAAAAGCAACCAGCCTCAAGCCATCAGGTGAAACTTTCTGGAAGCAGGAGAGCTGGTTGAGGAACACGTGTGAGCTCAGCTCCGGTGTGCACAAGAGCTGGGTTTTCTCCTCAGCCACGCTGCAGGGTGTCCTTCCCGAGGATTTTATTCATTCTTCCACTTCTGCACGACCACCCTTCAGGTGCCAATCACCAAAGCACGGCCAGGCTGCCGTGGGTGAGCTCCAAGGCCCGGTTCGGGGCAGGCGAGCGGGTGCCGGATGAGCCCTGAGCGGCGGCACCCGGAGGGCGAGGGCCGGGCGCTGTCAAGCGGTGCCTCCTCCGCCGGGACTCGGGCGGAGCCGCGTTCCCAGCCGCTAATCCCGCACCAGGGGCTCTCCTCTCCCACCGCCCGTGCTCCCAAGGTGCGAGACGGGCGGGAGCTCCCTCGGTGGCCCTGCAGGGGACAGAAAAGCTCCGGTTGCGGCCGTAGTGCTGCACAGCCCTTCGGAAGGTACTGACAACACCTCCCGCACAGAGAGCGGGCGATAAATCTCACAAACAAACAAACAAACAAACAAACAAAGCTCTGCGAGTGGGGTGGAATTGGTTCCCGGTTTCCTGAGAGGCGTTTG
>VWZN01003903.1:2073-14350 GCA_013396955.1 Regulus satrapa
CTATTTCTATGCATCTTCCTGAAAGATTTTCCATGGAAGACTTTCACAATCACTTTAAAACCCAGATAGATTATATCTATCCAGTCTACTTTAACATGTTTGTATTACGTGGCACGGGTTTCCTACATGGAAATGGTGCTAGCTTTTGTTTCAGACTATTTCATATCAATGAATATTATTTCATCCTGAGTGGTTTTGTAACACATTATGCTTCAATGACCTGAAAGCAGATAGCTCACCCCTTTTTTTTTCTTTGAAAGGGAAAAAAAAAAGACAGTTTTCTGGGAGCATGGAAACACTCTGCAATGTTTTTTGGTAACTGATACATTTAATCAATTTAATGCCCCTGAAAATTTACAGGAGCAGTACAAACAAAAATATCTTTAGAAATAATTTTGTCTGAGATTCTCAAATGAAATTGGAATGTTTTTTAAAATTAATATTAATTTACAATTAATTTTTAGTTCTGTTCCTGGCAATTGCTATTGCTATTGCTGAGATCCACAAAAATGGGCAGAGCATCAAAGGTGAAAGAGAAATATAATTTCTGATTAAGTCACTAGCAAAACTAAAATACTTGATTTTTTTTTTTTTAATAAAAAGCATTATCTACAAACCCTTATGCAACCCTAGTTATTGGAGGTGATAGTTCTATGGCTCTGAAAATATATAGTATTTCTCTCAAATCTTTCTTATTTTTGTGGAAGATAAATATGTAGAGACAACTATGAAACTCCTTGTCGTTGGTCATCAGATTGGACAAATGTATAAAAAAGCTTAAATTAATAAGCTGGATTAGTGGAGCTGCTAGATCTACTAAGCGAAGAGGAATAGGTTTTAGTTTTAGGGTTAGTCTTAGCTCCTAAAACATTGATAGCTGGCATTTGAGAGTGGATACTGATGGAAATATTAATCTACAGTAATTCTTTGTTTTATCCAAAGCATCTGCCACTGGATGCTGGTAAGAAGATACTAAATGGATCACTGTTTGTCCAGTAAATAATGAATTAGATTATTCAGTGTACCTGATAATTAATTATTTGCAACAGACAACTTGCAAAAGGGAAAAATCTCCTTTACTGCTTTTAAACATTTGAAGAATAGGTCCAAGCCCTCAAAATTAACAATTTTGTGATATGTTTTCTGTTTCCTACACTAACTCTTTGCATAACTAAAAAGAGTGTTCTTTTTTAACATTTTCTTCACAGAATACTGAATTATAAACAAAGGTTTGCTAAGCATAGACAAAGTTGGGACAAATCTTTTAATATTGCCAAAAGCAGGTTTCTCTCTAAAAAAGACAAATATTATGAAAAAAAAATTAAGGGCAGTTGAAAGAAATCTTGAACTACAAATCCACAGAAGATTTTGTATTCAAATTTAGTCTCCTTTAAAATAAATCTGAAGGCTAAACAACACCAGATTTTGAATAAACACTTAAATATTTGTTCTGTCAAGAAGCATACTGAGATATAAAAATCTAATCCAATTAAGGTGATCATTGGTTAAAAACTCAATTCTATGTTCCATGAGGGATTCAAATCTTGACAAAAATAGGGTGTTCCTACTAGTTAATATGTGGTTTTCAGTTTCTACTTCATTGTTTATTTCAAACATTCCTAAGGATGCTTTGTCTGAACTGAGACTTTCTATACATGTGAGTATGCTAAGCAGGCTGTGTGGAAGACTGCTGTTTTGGGAGACAGGCTGAAGAAAAGCGACTTATGTCCCATAAGATAGTTTTTCAAAGTGGAGAACCTTATTGCACTGAAAAATTAATTTTCTGTTCAGCACCAGATGTCAGCAGAGCTTTAGGTCGCTGGCTCACAGTCTAGCATTTTAGCATACACGTGACACGTCACATACTATACCAGACCTACACCTACATGGCAACCACTGGGTGAATTACTAACGGGTGAGGAATTGCTGCTCTCTGTCCTTACCCAGGTGTCCTCTTGTGTCCCACCCGTGAGCAACTCAATTCTTTGTGCTGCACACCTCCATCCTCCTGATTTGTTTTTACAGAGACTGCTCAGGCACAGTTGTTAATTGCTCCCCCTGCAAGAGGCACTCTGCTGCTAGCAAGCTCACCCAACAGCCAATGCTTCCTGCATTTGTTGTTTGGTGGGTTGATCCCAGGCAGCAGCTAAGCTCCCTTCTAGTAACTTCTCACTCCAACCTCCCAGCAGGAAGAGAGGAAAAAAGTGGAAACCAAACCAAACCAAAAAAGTAGTTACAGGTCAAAGTGAAGACAGGTTAATAAATAAAGAAGAAAATTGTGGAAAAAAACCAAGTGATGTAAAAGCAATTCCACACCTACCCAGTGTGGTATCCAGCCTACCTCCAAGAGTGGAGACTTACAAAAAACTTGCCTCCCCTGGTGTTCTTGCAGAACATGATGCTATTTATTATGAAGTGTGTCTCCAGTCAGTTCAGGTCAACTGTCCCAGTTCTCCTCATCCTGGCTTACGCCTGGGAGAAAACAGAGTGAGAAACAGATGAAGAGCAAGCACTATCCAGCAATAGCAAAAAAAATTGTGGATTTTGTTAGTAACTATTTTGAACACAAATGGAAAACACAGCACCGTTTGGGCTTCTATGAAGAAAACTAACTGCACCCTAATTTGACCCAGTCCACAGAGGAGGCAAATCATCCCTTGGTGCTAGTTCAGGGCATGCAGCATGGGTAATCTTAAAACTGGTGAAGGTTGCTGCTTGATGCTGCAGCATAGCTGAGGGGTAGATTTGCAGTGAGGCAGAGCTCTTAAGTCCAGCGTGGTGCACCTCAAAGTCCAGTACATAGAGCAAATTTACCCATGTTCACACAATGACACACCTTTTCAGGCATGTTGCCAAGGAAATTTTACAGCCCTGCACAGTTTTCCTTCCACTACATACTGTAAAAGATCAGTTCTTTAAGAGCAAGGAGATACGTTTTGCTATCCACTCATCTCACTTCTCCCTGTAGAAAGGCAACTTCCCTAAGAAGTTGCCATTTCTTAATAGATCTTTGTCATTTGAAAAACAAACAAACAAAAGCAAAAAAGCAGCAGCATTCACCTGCTCATCACATGCCCTGCCCTCAGCTCTTTTCTCCTTTCTTAGTTGCAAGAGCTGTCTTGTTGCAAGAGCATATGGCTTGGAATCTGTGGTTCAGTGCTGTTCCCCACTGTCCTCCACTGAAATCCCTGGGACTACTGTGGGAAGACAGAGGAGGATATGAAGAGGTAGTGCTTCACCTCAGTTCCGTGCTAAGATGTGTCAGGCTGCCCAGAAAATCTCAAAGACTGAGGGAGTGCTAAGAGCAAGAGAGAGTTCTACATACCAGGAAGTTCTCTGTGGCAGCCACCCACTTTATGCCTTCCATGTCAATGTATTTAACTCCGTACATTTTTTTACTTCAGTAGGACTGTGTTTGGCCTTAAAATACACCATCAGATTCCATGCTAGACTGGGATCTGCTAGAGAAGCACAACATTCTGACTTATCTTCTGTTCATGTGGAGTAAGTTAAGTAGATTCCAGTTTTGTTACACCCAGCCCTTTACCTAGTTAGCCTAGTAAAACAAAATAAAGGGTATATAAATGGATGTAAAATTTTGTGATACAGTACATATGCTGTTAAGTTTTGATCAAATGTGACTTTTGTATACTCGTAGGCTGATCACCCCACTTTACTATTTTTTGTCCTTAAATGTGGATTCTTCTGTTTGAGGACACTGTGTCTTCTAAATTAGAAAATAATAAGAATATGTACAAATATGAAGTCTTTGAATTTTTTTTATTACTAGAAGTGCAAAAAGTATTGTGCTGTTTCCCTTACAATTCTGCTTGTATAGGTCAAGCAATATAGTTAGCTGAGAGTAATTTTTCAGTTGAGCCTCTAGGAGAGGAGAAAGAATGTAGGCAGAAAGAATGACAGCCACATACTCTCTGAACTTAGGCAAGTGATACCAAAACAAAACCTGACAGGCATGAAAATTTCAGACAACACAGATCTTTGAGTAATGTATAATGTATTTTTTTTTTCAAGAATATAATGTAGTTTTCTCAAGCCTTGTATGAGATTAAAGGCTCTGCACAGAATCATGTGAGCATTCTAACTCAGTTCCACTGAGGTCCTTAGGGGCCTGATGCAAGTCTTTGCTTATGCATGCAAGAACATTGCCCAGCTTTGAATTTGACTCCTGTTGTATAAAGCACTCTCTGTCCCATTATAAACCAATGTTGTTTTAGTTTCAAAGAGTGTGACAGATTCACACTTACAAACTAATGCTTCTGCATTTTTCCCTGTATCAAGGGATTTTAACGTAACTGAAAAGAATTTCTTTCTCATTTTCCAGATACTTGCACTCAGACACTTTTTGCAAGAGAAAAAGTGTGATATTACAACATAAAGGCTAGTAGCATGGGTGCATTTCTCTGCTTCAAAGCAGTCACATGGAAAACACTTTATAGTGAAACATGCGTATTGGCAGGCAGTGACTCAAAATCTTGATGTATGGGAAACCACATAGAGTTTACTTTTGCCAAGAAGGCTTTAGGGAAAAAATAAAAACATACCACTAATTTGAAGAATTAACTTGCATAAACTCATGTAAACACAAGTAAATGGGATAGATTTTCTTCAATGTAAACACTTGAGCACCATATTCAAGGAAAAGATAGTGGGTTTCGTTCCTGTAACTACTTCTATAGCCTTCCAAGAAGGAAAAGTTGCCCTTTTCCAATTGCTCCCTCAGTTGCACACAGCAAGTCACCTTTGCTTCTTTTCTCCTGTTCTTTTTTCGTTTGTTTGTTTGTTTGGTGAAGGTCTGGGGGTCTTTTGGGGTTTCTTTTGAGGAGACATCCATGTTTTCTAAGCTGAATTCAGTGCTAACAATATATAATGTATGAGCAGCTCTTATGTATGGGTTAAAGATGTGGAACTGCTCTTTTCCTCCTCCCGTAGGAAAATACACAAGGGGACAAGCTGTTGCTGAACTGAGTTACACAGGGAGAAGAGAACATTTAGTGTTGTCACAATTTGAGAAGACTTCTGTGGGTTTTGTTTGGTTTATGAATTTATTACTGAGGTTTATGGATTTCCACCTCCAGCAAAATTAACAAGAAAAGCGTTGGGTTTTGGTGTTTTTTTGGTCTTTTTTTTTTTTTTTTTTTTTTAAGTGCCATTGCAATAGATACCACATCCTGAAGGACACTTTTGGAAGACTGTGGTCTACCATGGTATCATATTCACACTCAGACTTGAAATGATCAGGAGTTTCCATTTTCCATTGTAGACTGATGTTCTACATCAGTCCCTTTGAAAAGTGATAAACAGGTCCAAAGTGCTGCAAAACTTCAAAACCAGAACAGATACTCTGGAAACTACACTTCTACAACTCTGTATTCTTACAGTGATATCAGTATACAGGAAAGGTGGGGATAAGTTTATTTCGTCAAAAATGAGCCTTTGTTTCACAGGAGCTATCGAAACAGAATGTGTGTCTGTTTCTCTGTCGCAAAAGAACAAAATTACCAGCGTGTTGTCTCTTTCACAGAGACTCTTTCATAAAGTCTCATGGTACTCTTTCATAGAGTAGCCAAAAAAAATATTACATCTGAAAAGGATTTTTTTTTTTCATTTTGCAATGGGAAAGGAAAACACAACATATTAAGGAGAAATGGCTCTTGATGTTGCATTTTCTTCTTTAATCTATTAGAGTAACAGTCTGTGCATCACGGACCAAGCAAATAAGGTGTCTTTGACAAAGCAAGAAAATATCCTTGGATTTGAGCTCCAAAAATGGGCATTTTTAAAATCTGACACTTCTAGGATTTGTATCCAGTGGATGGTTTTGGAGGGAATATGGAAATACACATGGGTGAGACTGCTGGTTGCTCTGCAAGGGACTTCACTCAAGACACGCAGCTCCAAGCAGTTAAAACTCGCCAGCGTCAACACTTTACAAGGCACCCGGGATAAAGATGCTACCGGGATTGAACCCTCATTGTTAGTGAAATGTATACAGTGGTCTTGGCTGAGCAGTCTGGCTTTCTCTGCCAGCTCAAGGGCAGTAGGAACCGCCTAAGGGTTTGAGTTAGAGCCACCAGAGGGAGATATAAGGCCACACAGATTTGAGTTGTGCCATCTGCTGTCTACTGATAACACGTTCATAACCATCTGTGCTGCCATCTCAAAGCTCAAGCTAAGTCAAACTAATTGTTGAGGCGAACAATAACACCATTAGGCCACCAGCATATGTCAAAGATGAACATTACCAATTTAACTTTGCCTCTGGCAAAGCCCACACATGTAATCCCAGGGACAAAAGCAACAAAAAATCCAAAACCAACCCAACCCAACGCAAACAAATAAACTGAACTACCACCTAACAAAAAAGCCTTCAAACAAAATTCTTGTTGTTGTTTTCATAGCAGATCTATGCAGCATGTTGGAGAAGTTTACAAATGTGACTCTGTGCTGTACATGCATAATTTGTTTTATACCTGTTACTGCTCTACTTGTTTCAAACTGAGATCCAGGAAACCATTAAGTTTCTGCAAATATTTTGGCATGGGCCTTTGGAATAATTCTAATGAAACTCAGCCTGCTGGGTGTTTTTCTTAGAGCATATTGCAGGGAATTCATGTTTTGGAAAAAATTCCATAAAATATTTCAAAGTCAATTTTACACTAAAAATTCCTTCAAAAGCAAGAAGACAGACTAAAAAAAAGTTACTTAGTGCACTGTGCTTGAGAAGTTGATTCAGACAAACTCTTGGTTATATTTTTATTCTCTAGGGATATTCTTTGTCTTTCTATTCTTTGTATCTGTCTTTTCCTTTTTTATGTCCTTCCTAGACCATTCCTAGTTGTAGGGTAAAATTAAGAGGCTAAATATAGTAATAAAATAACGCATAATAAATTAGTAATAGGAAATAAATTAATATTGACAATGATGTAATAAGCCATACAGTAATAAATCAAATGCAGCTGCTTGAAAAACTCAAGCTACAGTTGTCAGTATAAACTTGTAGATTTCTGCTCTGTGCCAGAATGAAAAAAAAAAAACAACCCAACATTATGGAAAAGTTTATGTGAAAATATGTTGAACTATTTTGACCATTTTCATTTCAGTAATTCCAAATGTAAGTATTTTCAAAATGCATTGGCAGCAAATTGTACTTCTGATGCCTTTCCCACTGTTGGCTCCCTTCTAATTCTGCTGTCCGACTATGGGAAATCCTTCATAATATCTCCATTCATCACTGATTTTAAATTATCTTGTTTGTGTTAAGGCTAAGAAAGAAAAAGACACAAAATTTTGGAAGGGTAAAATGTCTGGAGTTAGAACCTGTGATTAGCTGGTCAATCACCTTGCCATATGAGATACTAGGGGGAAAAGGAGACCTGTGAACAACAACCAAAATGACAGAGCAATGTAACTGTGATAAAGGTGAGAAACAAACCTGGCTAATCTCAGTGATTGACAGGATAGAAATAATTTCAGAGGCACAGTGGGGCAACTGATAAGGATGCAAACTCAAGGACACAGGATGCTGGAGAAGCTGGTGAGACTCGGCAGTTGCTGAAAAAAGGAAGGGAAAGGGTCAGATGGAAAGGGGGATAACAGGAGCTAGTTGCCTGTAAGATAACACTGGTCACCATGTTGGTCTGACTGAGACTGACACCTAATTACTACAATCTGTTCTACCTTCTTATCTTTTGTATAAGAATATCCTTATTCTTACACATCCTTTCTTATCTAACTGCATAGTCATGGTCTCTATCTCATGTGCATGACTGCTGCAAGGACTAAGTACCAGCTACTGGGCCAACTGATGTGATGAATTTGGTGCCAGCAACTGGTGTTAGATGAAGGGTTTTGGTGCCCCAGACCTGTAGCAGCAGCTACCAAAGTGAGTAGGGTGTCAGTGCCAGTCACTGGGTCAGAAAGGGGTCTTGGCCACCAGTCACTGGCAATGAAATAGTGCATGTTTGAAAAGCCATGAAACTGATAATGGATCACTGTGAGGAAAGCTGATATTGTTAGAATGGAGGAATGCTCCTTGTTAGGAGGTCAAAATATCCTGTCTTGTTTTTGCCCCATAAGGATGAATCTAGAGAACACTGAGTTGCTCATAATGTGGAGCAGGAAGAGAGGAGAACAGTGTTATTTCAGATGCAGAATGGTATCAGTCAGATTTTTATTAGTTGTGTTTGTGCCAAGTATGTATTTAGGCTGGAAGTTAAAAGAATTCCTTACTGGTAGAAGAATAAGATTACGGGACACCTTATCAAAGGAAATGTTTTGGCCCCAAAGCTTCAGTTAAAACCGATCTTGGAATGATTATTGACAAAGGTTTACCTTGGCATGGCTACCCAAGTTCATAAGTGACTAGTTTTTATCACTTCTGTATTTCTACAGAAAAGTTGGTTCAGAATCTCCTATTAGCAAATGTGCTGAAAAAGCATTAAAAAAAAAAAAAGGTACAAAATCAGTTCTAAGACACCCTGTGCAAGGTTGATCTTCAGTCTTCCCCCAGGTACTCTTTCTGTATTATGGCTATCTTGGCTACTATCATTCTGTTGCAGGAGAAGAGTTCAAAAAGCAAAATTCATGTGTTTCTTGCTTTATGACTGTAGCACTAGGGCTTGAAAGGCTTGACATTGTGTGAATACTCAGTTGTCTCTAAGGCAAACTGGATGCTTCTCCTTTTTTCTCTTGGTTATTTTGCATTATTTTGCATACATGGGTGCGTGCACACACACAGGCACACACACACATTTTTATCTGCATATACAAATTACATTTGTTTTTGTGTTCCCACCTAAAACGGTGAAAGGACAGCACTTGTTTGCTACACAGGTACTCTGGATACTGTCTCCTAAAACCTAAGAAAGTCTCTGCTTTTGTGCTATAATTGGTGGCTGATGAGACTGCTTCACTCTCATGAAAGCATCTGAAAAACAAAACCCCTATAGTTTTGTGCCTCAGATATTTTGCATCTCAACACTGCCTGATGTTAACCACACAGAGTTGAAATTAAACCTCATCTTTTCTTTTTACCTTTTTCTTCTTTTTTTCTTTTTGTTTTTGTTAAGTGTGAAGATGTTCTAATGGCCCTACTTTTTGTAAATCTCATTAAGATAGTGGTGACTACACAATGGTTAACAAAAGAGGCAAATGACTCAGATGTTAGGGACTTAAGCCTTCTTTAGGGCTGCTAATAGGAGAATGGAAAAATTTCTGCCTGAAGGTTGCTGAATGGGGTGATAGTTCAGTTCTTCCAGACACTGATCATCCCTAAGAATCAGCATATTTTCCCCTTTCACTGAAAGCAGCTGTCCATAAGGACCAGGCACTTTTTCTGAGTCAGGATATAGCACGGTGAGAATTCCCACTGCTGCTGCTGCAGCATCCAAAGGTACCGTCACCAAGTGCAGGCTTACAGAGAGAAACAAGACAGCACCCGCTCAGCTTCTGCTCTTTCTGTTCTGCGCCTGTGTGAGTTGTCCATAGATCCTACAAAGAGGGAAGAAGGAATGATAGTCCTGCAAGTTTACCAGTGCTGACACAGCTTGCTGTGAGGGTGTCTGGACAATCTTTGGAATTACAAAGAGCTGCTAGTAAAATACAGACCTTCCTCTGCACAGTAGGCCTGATACTTAGAAATGGAAGTAAGACAGTAGTGCAGTGCATGTCTTTGTCTGGAGTTTGTCTGATCTATGCTGTCAGCACATACTTTCATCAGTTACATGGCATTTTGAAATTTCAAACTTGTTCTAAGCATAAATCTGTTTAATGATGCACAAGTCTTGACAACTCTTCATAAAACCCTAAATATGCAAGAGGCTTTGTCAGGATCTGCTTCTTGTTGTCGGCTCAGCATTGCTGATGAAGCTGATGGCTTGCTGAGTTGTATCACTAGAGCTGGCACAAAAGCTGTGGCTTCCTTATCAACAAGCAGTGCCACAGAAAGGGACCAGACCTGTGGGTCCTGGTTCATGGCAAGTTGAACATGAGCCGGCAGTGTCCTGGAAGCCAGGAGGGCCAGCTGTGTCCTGGGGGGAATAAGGCCCAGCATTACCAGCCAGGCAAGGGAGGGGATTGTCCTGCTCTGCTCTGAGCTGGGACAGCCTCACCCTGAGTGCTGGGGGCAGTTTTGGTTTGTACAATACAAGAGAGACATTGAACTCTTAGAGATCATCCAAAGAAGAGCAAAAAAAGTGGTGAAGTGCTTTGAGGGGAAGCCATATGAAGAGTGTCTGAGGTCACTTGATCTGTTCAGCCTGGAGAAGAGGAGACTGAGGGGAGACTCATTGCAGTCTGCAACTTCCTCATGAGGGGAAGAGGAGGGGCAGGCACTGATCCCTTCTCTGCGGCAGCCAGTGACAAGACCTGAGGGAATGTCCTGAAACTGTGTCAGGGGAGGTTTATATTGGAAAAAGGTTCTTCTATTAGAACAGACTCCTCAGGGAAGGCGCCACAGCACCAAGCTTGACAGGGTTCAAGAAGTCTTCGGACAATTCTCTCAGGCACATAGTTTAATTCTTGGGGATGGTGCTTTGCAGGGCCAGGAGCTGGACTGATGATTCTCGTGGGTCCCTTCTGACTCAGCTTATTCTGTGATTCTATGAACCAGAGATGAAATATACATATACTGAAGCTTTGGAAGTTTTACTGAGTGTTTGCTTCAATTTCACTGTCTGCATGAAGCTCTGTGGGGATTTCAAAAAAGCTACAGGAATATCCACTTACATGATCCATGCTTCTTGCTACACAGATGTGATGGACGTATTTAATTCACTGTAAATATCTTCGTAGTCATGCTACAAATGGATTTTTTTTTTCATTCTTTCTGGTTGCTCTTGTTAACTATGCCTGCAAAATCAAATTGTAGCCTTGTTTTTTGCTTTTTTTTTCTCCTTCAGAATAAAACCCTGAGTGAGGAACATGCTTAAGCACATGCTAAAGTACAGGTTGCAGTGCTTTGTTCAAAATTTGTAGGTATAAGAACGTGTTTAACTATAAAAACATACTGAAGAGCTTTCCTAAACCAAGACTCTTCCCTAGAATAGTAACAAGTTAGGTAACAACTGTTAACACAAGCTTAATTATGGTCTGAATTGAATTAGTGAACCCACACTGGCCTTAAGGAGGGAAATTATTTTCATTTTACATTTAAAATGCAGATATATGTGAAAAGAAAGAAAAGCAGCATTTTCTTATACAAAGGGCCCACTTCCTGCTGCTGTTAAATATTTTGAAGTGTAAAGATTAGTTCTGTTACTAAAATGACAAGCATGGGAGACATGGGAGTTTCAAGAAAACTGGATATTAAAATCAACAATTTGATCACATAATAATGGAGAATTTAGGTCATTGGCCAGTGGTCAGTTAGGATGGCTGCTGGCTAAGGGAGAGATTAAATGATACAAAGGGAAGTTTTCAATGCATCGCTTTTCAGAATGCCAAAAATTATCAGCAAGCTGTACTGTCTAGAAATATCTGAGTTCCAATCACAGATTTCAGTGCAAATCAGACCTCTTTGTTAGGCACTGCTCAAATTAGGGATGCATTGAAGTAATCAGTATTCTCTTCAAAAAATTTTTTTTTAATTGTTCTTTGTTTTTTCCCCCCTTCATTTTTATTGCTAAGGACTTATTCAGGAGCCTGATACTTAAGAGCATGCAGTGGGGAAGAGGCAGGAGAGATTTCTTCTTGTATTGTGAGTTCAGACACCCATATACCTTGATTGTAATGTGCCACTGGTCAAAGCTGTCCACCTGAACTGTAGTTTTTAGATTAAAATACGCTTGGAAAATTGGCAAGAGCTTGGCATACAGGTCTTCTGAAAAGCAATACAAAGTCTAGCGTGGTATTGATTACTAGTCATGTTCCACTAGTCATGTGGCCAAAAGCATGTAATGTCTTTACTAATGACCCTAATGATGGGACAGAGTGTGTTCTCAGCAAGTCTTCAGATGTTCCCAGACTGAGGGGAATGTCAGATATACTGGAGAAGAGGGCTGATCTTTAGAAGGACCTTGACAAACTAGAGAAATGAGCTGATGAGAACCTCCTGGAGCTGAGCTTCAGCAAATGTCGGGTTTAGTTTGAGTTCTCCAGTTCATCTCAAGACAGACACTGAGTCTAAAACAGCAAGTTCAGTGGAAGTCACAGGTGCACAGGAGGCTGGAGGATGGCACAGGGCAGGAGTGGCGGCAGCAAGAAGTGTTTTGGGGTTTGTTTTTGGTTGGTTTTTTTTTGTTGTTTTTTTTTTGTTGTT
>VWZN01003903.1:15228-82676 GCA_013396955.1 Regulus satrapa
GCTGTCTGGGCGGAGAGGCATGGTCGCTGCGCTGGGCGCGAAAATATGTGGCCCGAGCTTGCGCGGTGCTCCCGCAAGGGTTTGCGATCCGGTCGTGGCAGAAGGCAGCCGGGCAGATGAGACCGTCGCTAAGCGGGTAGACCGTAGGGTGACACGAACGCGGCGCAGGGTAGCGGTCCCGAGCCTGGTGGTTTCAGTTTGCCCATCTAGACGCTATCTGCTCAACATCTGTTTGCAGCGGACAAGATAAAGTAGCTCCTTGGCACCCTGCGGTTTTGCAAATGGAAACACAGGCTCAGTTTTTGCTATGCATTAGCTTAAATGAATTTGAGGCCAGCCAAAACTTAGGTGCATTATTCTTATATTTTCTTAGTCTTGAGTCAGATCGCGACTAGCACTGATTGTTGGGGCATGATATGTCCTTACTCCTAGGAGGACATACATTTCTTAGACTGCAAACTTCTCCCAATGTAAAACAAGTAGTAGCTACACTTATTTTCAAGCCTTTCCTTCTTGTAGCCAATATTCAGATTCTCTTTCCTGCGGCAGCTAAACAGCCTCCTCATTTGTTATCCTGCAGCATTTCTTGCTGCAAATATTCCTCATTTGCATAAATAATGAACTCACTGTTGCATTTTTGGTACTGTGCTCATCTTCAATTCTTTAAAAACTGTAATTTCTCAGAGCAATTATGTGTGTGTGTGTGTGTGCAGGTGTGAGGAAGCCATACTTTACATTCAGTTATCCACAGGTTTTAGCTCCTAGATGCTCTGTTTGGTGTAGTGGGAACTGAACTCTTCAAGCATTTTGCTGTTAATATATAGCACTTGGAAGATTTTTTTTGTTGTTTGTTGTTTTGTTTTGTTTGTTTGTTTTTGGTTTTTTTTTCTGGAGCTGAAAGGAGCCTGCCTATTTATAAGGTAATCAGTGCTATTTACTACAGGTGTTACCAGCCAAAGGCTTGAGAGGAGTTAAATTATGTGGTCATGAGGCTATTGTATAATCAGGAAGCTTAGCCATTGGCAAGTACCATTCTTCAGCAGCACAGAAGATAGCAAAGTGTATTTTAAAGGTGAGGTCTGTCCGCAGACCGAGAGCTGACACAAGCATTCAGGCCTGTCTAAAAGGGAGTCTGTGAAAATCTTGAGTCTGGGAGAGTCACAGCCCGTAAAATCTAGACTGCCTTCAGCACCTACCCTTTGTGATACAGTGGAATCTGTATTTCACTTACTGATATGTCCTATCTCACACTTGGTCTTTGGCCTCTGCTTTTCTGATCAATGATACTAGATTAATTTCTTAATTTGTCACTGAGATGAGAATAGTAATTTTGAGTTTGCTTTCAAGAAAATGTTACTTCTCTTCCCACTGAAATCTTGACTGGTTCTCTTTAGACTGTGGGACCAAAAAAAAGGTAATTTAAGAAAGTCATTTTCTGCCTCAAATTCATATTTTTCCTTCCATTTTGCTTTGCATAAGTACTTCTGTTGATATTAAGCAGACCTCACCATGGGCATAGGTATTCTCCAGTATTTTGAAGGGAGAGACATAACTCCTGATGTCTTAGGCTTGTAGGTGTTGTGCTGACATGACTAATCATGCAAATAATTCTAGGGGCTTCCATGCCGGACTGCTTTTCTGACTAGTGACAAAAAAAATAAATGATATCTAAGTAGAAACCGATAGAAGCAGATTAACAGGGCCAGAAAACCTCAGCACAGGCATTCAGCTGGCTTTCCTCACCTCCGTGCAGAAGACAAAGTGGAGCACTCAGCCTAACACTACTTGTTGCACGTGCTGTACCCATGTGTCCTCTCATAAATTCTGCAGGGCTGTCAAATGCTTCTGCAGCTGCAGAGGGGGCAGGAGAGCACTGGCCCACAGCTGGCAGAAGCGGGCTGTGATGTGAAGGAACAGGGGCTATGCTTGTTCAAGCACACAAGCACTCAAGCCACCCGTGCTGCTGCGCTGCCCAGATGTCCGCATTTACAAGTGCTCTGTCACCTCTTGCCATGACTTGCACTGTCTTCAAGCGCAGATATAATGGGCAAAAATACAGCATCCCACCTTTGAATGAACCAGCTTTGCAGTCATGGCAGACAGAGAAGGGTCTTTGGTCATATAATTGAAGGTGTGGCCAGTTGGCAAGCCAGGGTGCGTGGGTGTGTATGGGATGAGTGTGTTGACCGCAGGCAGGCACTTTAACTCTTTTGTCATATATTGAGACTGTCACAAAGCAATATAATGAGACTGGTAATATCTTATTTGCATTATGTAGGCACAATTTTTTTTTCTGAAAAGAAATGTTTCTACTAACAAAAGTTTGTTTAAATGTACTGAGCAGGGTGCCTAAAATCAATTTAATCTAATGATCAAATAAATTTTAAAGTATGTGAAATGCAGAAGATTTGAAAAGTGTTTTTCATACATATTCATCAAGTCAAACTGCTTAATGTTTGCTTTTAAATGTAAGCAACTTAAAAATGCATTTGAAGACCCGAGTTAAAAATAGTTGACTTGCTGTTTGCCTGCACCAAGAAATCTATTTTTGTCTTTATTCGGTAGATTGCACACAGGCATTTCTGGGGGTTGTTTCAGGCCCCTTTGTAGCAATCCAGTCCCTGGATTTGTGTATTAAATCATTTTGGTTTGGTTAGCAGTCACATTTTTTTTCCTGAAGGACAGATGTTTCTAATCATATAGATAGGGAAGGAATAAGAAAGTTTATTCTAAGCTTTAAACGTGTATTCAGCTTGCTCTGTGAACAGTGACTTGGTCTCACTGTCAGTTTCAAAATTGTTCTGAAATTCAGGGGAATGCCCAAATTTAAAATGTCCTTTTAATACTTGACTCTCCTTTGTACTTATGGTTGATAGATTTTCCAAGCACTACTGAAAATAAACCCCATCAGTAGTTCATTTTAAAGGGTTTTATCTTTGACTTTGAGGCTAGCTAAGATTTATTATTTTATCTCTTAAAAATAAAATATGTGATACTGTCTGGAAATACTGTTTTTAGAGTTCATGTGCATGTTTTGTTGAACTGAAGCTGCATAGGGTGAAGGAATTTATCTTTCATTCTCATATTTATAGATATTTAATGCTGTACAAATTGTATGTTTAGAACGTGAAATAAGCAGAAATAGATTCTATGTATTTGTATTCAGTATAAATATTTATATGAAAACAGGTATATGGAGTGTGGAGGCAAGACTAGTATCTCTTCAAATTAGTCTATTATTTTGTAGTTAGCAAGAGAGTTCTGTTTTGTGATCTACAAACAATCAGCCTCAGTTCAGAACCTCTGAAATGATTTCTTTGTCTTTCTTGGGCATTATTTCTTTTTGGGGTAGATACACTGCTGTAGGTCTGGACCCAATTGATCTTAATGAAGCAGCCTGGCTGAGTGATCCTTTTGGGATTTCATCTGTGTTGCAACTGCGACAGCTGCTTGAATTATGAGGGTTTTCTCCTTTTTTCCCCCCGCTTGTTTGCAGGGATTTTAGCTGCCTTGCCACAAGCTTTGCCAAGTTAGAGGCTAGTGTTTCTACCTGACTTCTGAAGGCTGAAATCAGCTGCCTTTCCAATCTGTCTGTCAGTCATCCTAACAGCCAGAGTCTTGAGATGCTAGAGGGCTCCTTTAATATGAGTACTTACCCTTCCTGCTTCTCGGGGGCCCAATCCTGCACTCTTGAAGCAGGTAGGATTTTTGATACTGCCTCTGGTACTTGTAAAGTCTCTGTTGTGACAGGGACCTACATTGCCAGGAGGGTGCAGCTTTCTCCCACATCACACACAAACACACACATTACTGTTTCTGTTTGCATGCTAGAGACAACGAGGCTGCGTGGCCTTCCCTTTTTGCTGCATACATGCACTTCTGGGGGCAATGTTCTGACAGGAATGACTTTTTTGAGGAAGGTGAGCAGAACTTGCCTCTGTTCCTCCTTTGTGCCAGTCAGGCTGCACAGGTGCCTTGCTTCCATATGAATTGCCAGCAGCAGCAACAATTGCAGGTATGAATAGTTTTCACCCAAAATATTGGACAATATAAATATAATAATTATAATAATTGTACAAAATATTGGATTTCAATACATCAGAATATCTGCTTTGCAAGGTGCAGTTCAAAATACATTTAAATATGAAATGGGATGATTTAAGTATTTGCAGGGAAATGAAAATCAAGAACCATGAAATAAATAATTATTTTCAGGCAACCTGATAAGCATTTTCTTTTTCTATAATTTGCTAAGGATTTCACTTTTGTGCTTATTAGTAATGTGTTTTGATTGCATTCTTGTAGCAGGGATAATCATTAATTTGATTGTGAACATGTCTTATGTCCATAAATAGGACAAAAGATTGTGTAATGCTCTGGAACATCATAGATATAATGCTGGTCTCATGCCAAGATAATTTTCAGCAATGAGATACATATCTAAATAGAATGCATTATGGTCATTACCTTAATAAAATGTGAGTCATGCACACCAGCACTTTCATTCTTAAAATACTTCTGTAAACTGGTATATCCATTTGCCAATGGATAGAGCACACTGTGGAAGACAGATCTGTTGCTGTGTGGACAAATAGTCTCCAGCATTTTCCCTGAAGCTCTGTGCTTAATTTTGTAACTTATGCATGAGCTCACTAATGAACATTTCAGGCATGCGTGCATGATATACGTTATCACCAAGGTTTAACTAAACCTATAAATGTAAAACTCTTGTAAAGTCTATTCTGATTTAACAAAGTCCTGGATTTTAAATGAGATTGTCGGCTAAGTAAATCAGTTTGTTCTGGATGACAAATAGAAAAACTTTGTAGCTAACTCTGTATGTGAAGGTCCTGTAGCTATTCAGAGAAAGTATCAACTGATAGCACAACTTCCAATCAAGCATTCAAGCTAAGGTTTCTGAGTAACAATTTATGACTCAGAAAAACTTGCACATTTTGTCTTGAAAAATATATGCATGCTCTGGGAAAATAAAAGGGAAAGTTGAAACTATACAAGCTGTCAGACCACGTCAGGTGTTGTCCATGCAGGAGATCAGCAGGTGAGTCAGAAGGAATTTGGGAAGTATCGCATCTGGGGGATGCTGTGGTACTTCTGTATTTCAAATGGATTTTCCTACTTGGAGAGAAGAAGCAGTCACTTCAGGGATGTGTAAAGAGCATTCAAAAATGTCAGCCTCTGACAATGACATAAATTCCTGATTAAATAAAAACTTGTACCTTTCGGTGCAATTAGTCCATATATTTCTATAGATTTAAAAAATAATTTTCTAATAGTGATTCTTAAAAACAGTTCAAAAAAGAACATTTAAAAAGCTTCAATCTCCTCATGGTACTGCATCTTCTCTTCATCCTGCTATCAAGTCTATTACAGTAACAGTCAAAATTAATTTATAATCCACCTGCTTTCTGACAAGAACAGTTGTCAGTTTTTTAGCTGATATCTCTATGTACTTGTTTGTACTGTCTTTGTGTGAAAGAACATTTGGGAGCTGAGCAGAGGAAGGGAATCTGATTCATAACAGGTGAATAGGAACTCAATTAGGTTTTGGTACAGCTGTCCAAAACATTCACTCTTTCTTGTGAGGGCAGGGTACATGCATGGTGACTGCATTCTTCTTTCTTCTCAGTTTTCATGTTTGCTAGTACTCTGTGCAAAGCTGGTGGAGAACGGTGGATTCTGCTGTACTTCTATGCTGAAATTTGTATAACCATGGAAAATATGTCAACCCCAGACGGCAAATATATTTTGATTTTCTTCCATCAATGAACATCATCTACTGTCAAGCACATTTTCACAGAATGAGCTGGCAGCTAAAATTCTTTTAAAATTGCTTTTTAAAAACAGCATTTATGTTTATAGTGATCTTTTTTTAAAAAATTATTTTGAAGAGATTTATGACCAGCTGCTCTCTGTTATTCATGCTTAAGAATCCAGTACTGCACATTCTGTGAACAAACAATCAGTACAAAATAAAGTGGTTCCTGCAGAGTATTTTACTGGCATGTGTTGCTTCCTTCATCCTAGAGGTGGGTGGCTTCTTCCATTTTGTGTGTGATAGTGGAGCATCTGCAGTCCCTGCTTACTTCTGTGAGCCCCTTTCAACATTACTATCACCTTTTGACAGTGTTTTTGAGATGGGGAGAGCAAGCTGAGTAGAGGAGGATTGTGCTGTTGAACAGGCATCGTTTCACAATGTGCTGACAAGTTTTATTTCTGCTGCTGGTGGCAGAATAATAGTGGTATCATATTATTGCTAGTTTTCAACACATGCTTTCCTACAGATGGTGGAGATTAACACTGCAGTGCCTGTTGTTTGAGCTGCAGTGCTGAAAACAAAAGGTTTGCCACAGCTGCTTCAGCCGCAGCGAGGCAAGGGCCCCCCAGGGACCTTTGGCAGGATCTGGTCTCTGTGCATCCCTGGCCAAGAACAGTTTATGAACACTGTTCATTTGTTTATTTATGACAGCTGGTTGTTGTCAGTGTTACCTTGCAGGTCACACATGTTTAAACTTAATCAGAGAGAGCGCCCGCCCTTTCTTTTGGTTTTTTTACCTAAATGTTTTGCTGAACCCTATATGAGGTTTTAACAAATGTTTTCTATTAGATACATTGATTGTGTGGTCAGAAACCTCAAGCACTATAAGCAAGTGGATCCTAAACATTTTGGGCTAATTTGGTTCTCTGATACATTCTTGGAAGTATTCAAAATTACGATTTACATTAGAATGTGTTTCTGTACTGAAATAAGCATCAAAACTTGCGTTGACTTTCACTGATACAAGAACAGCCCCTGAAGCTATTGTTTTAGTTTGGCCTAAATTGCACTGGAAAGTGGTTTGGGATATTTCAGTGAATATTCTAAAATAATATTTCTCCCTTGACATCTGGTAAATTGCATAGCTGGAAGTTGCAGTATGTATGTGCACTCACTTTTAGATCAGATGTTTTGGACCACTTCATGCACATTTCAAAATGCATCCTTAAAATGTGTAGTAATGTTTCTATAGTAATCAAGATAAGATGGAATATTAACAAAATGCCTTTTTTTTTTTTCTTCCCCCTAGAGATCTGAAACCTTTCCATTAACAGTGAAATGAAGATTATGTTGGAAATGAGGTCATGGGGAAATGACTGTAGTGGATGTTCAAGCCTTTTTGGGACTAATTTTCTTATTTTGTTTGAATTAAAACCAAAATAAAACACAATTAAGTTTACTTAGGGAGTGTTCTCCAGATTTTTGATAAACTTGAAGTTGCAAACTTTTAGGTGATGAGTATTTTTTTCAAAATCACTGTTAGATAAGAAAAATAATGTGAGAAGTGATTGGATCTTTTGCTGAAGATTAAGGCACTGGCATCAAGCTGGTAAACACATATTTTAAAAGATCCTGGGGACAAATTTAAGTAGGTATAAATCTTAGCAAAAATATCAGCATTTGAGAACAAAGATGCATCCTTTATGCACAACATAGAAGAAAATAGTAGCTTTTCTAATTATTTTTTCCAAACATTTTTGCTGGAAGCTTAGGGACTGCTGAATGGACATGGATATCTGGGCATTTGAGCCTTTTTAGTTTGCCCAGTTTCTTGTTAAGAAGTTGTAGATTGAAGAGGGTGAGTGATTCATACATGCCTTTGAAAATCACTAGGTTTTTTGCTAAAAGAATGAAAATCAAGAGTGGTCTTCAGTTCCAATGGGTGGACACCATAAAACTATTATGATATCTTGACTTTCAGGTAATTTATTGCTACAACAGGTGTGATTCACGTAGGCTTCTGGCGAGCAGCTGGTACTGGACTTGTGACATTCTGGCTTCTCCAGCAAGACCTGCTGAAGTGTCATAGAGAAACTTGTAGGAGACACAACTTTCTCCCCACCCTTCAGTGAGTGCAGATATTTCAATAAGACAAGAAACCACATGAAGCCAACAAGAGTATCCAAACATTTCTTTCTTCCTGATGCATAGGAAAAACATGCAGTGGCTTGATAGATGCTGTGCTCGAGTATCTCTGTTCAGCTGGAGTGAGTTTCTTGTCCAATTGTGGCAAATAAGAGTTTTGTCTCTGGCTTGGGGCCACATTTTCAATGCTTTAATTTACTTGGGATTTTCTTTTGGCAGGACAGGATGTTCTGCTCTGTCTGTGAAAATGTCTTACTTTATTGACAAGTTATGAAGGTCAAGAGAAATACTCAGGTTTGTATTCAGAGACATCATCAGAAGATGAAGAGCAAGGGACCCAAGAAAATAGAAGTAGTCCGTTTACAAATGCTAATCAAATTTAAACCTTCTTCGGGGTTTTAACTGTAACTGGTCATGCTTTTAATTTTCAATTCTCACCTCTTTTTATATATAATTTCTGTTCTAGGAGGCTAATTTTATACTTGCTTCTGAAAATGTTGTCCAGATATGAAATAATATATAATCTCTTTATAGGTGCAGTGAGAATTGATACTTTTGTCCTGCTGGTGATTTGCTGTAGTGATTTTGATCAGTAATGCTTCTGATTATATCCACTGACTTTGAGATTTAAATTCTAATGCAAAAGTTATATTTGTGGTCTAATGCTGTCTTCACTGCATAGCCTTTCCTAGCTCTGGGTCCCAGGAGACCTTTCAACTGAAAAATCTGTTTTCATCTTTTACTCCCACTGTTACTTGCAGAAGTTTATTTCATACTTCAGAGTTGACAGTGTTTCTTAAACTGACATTATAAGATAGTTACTTGTAGGAGATATTTATAAAGAAAAAAGATAGGGAGAAAACGCTGTACTTTTCTTTAAAAGTTCCTCTGTTTGGAGATACTTGCTTCTTCTGCATCTCTCAAGAAATTCAATATTAGCTTTAATAATACAGAATAAATATTGACTGCTGTATTGTGGTATTGATTTAATAAATCCCTTTGATACTAATGTATCTAACTTTTAATCTTTTTTTTTTTTTTTGTACATTAAAAAGGCTCTCCTGACCATGGTCCAGTTATAACCACCTGTTTTCCCCTCTTAATTAAAATTTACTCTCTCTTTACAGTTTCTCTCAACGAATTAATCTGCTGTGTGGCTTAGCAGCAGTTCACACCAGGGAAGCAACTGGTTGACCTCGGGAAGCCAGTAGATCTGGGGTGTCTGGATTTTAGCAAACTTTTGATACCAGCTCTCACAATATGGATATAATGCTTAACACACATCTATACAAGTCCATAATATTTTGAGTGAACAATTTACTACTGATACTAAATTAAGAGCAGCTGTAGGCTCCATTGAGGGTAAAGTGGCTGTTCACAGAAATCTGGATAGACTAGAGGGCTGGGCAATCATCAACCGTATGAAATTTAGTAAGAGCAAGTGCTATATCATCTACCTGGAATTAAGTAATCTTGGTTGTATGTACAAACTGGAGGATAAGAGATTGCAAAGCAGCTCTGCAGAAAGGTTTCTTTGTGTTTATGACAAGTTGAGCCAGCTGTGCCCTGGCAGCCAGGAGGGCCAGCTGTGTCCTGGGGTTCATCAGGCCCAGCATCCCCAGCCGGGCAAGGGAGGGGATTGTCCTGCTCTGCTCTGAGCTGGGACAGCCTCACCCCGAGTGCTGGGGGCAGGTCTGGGTGCCACAATATAAGAGGGGCATCAGACTACTGGAATGTGTCCAGAGGAGAGCAAAAGATCGTGAAAGATTTCAAGGACGAAATATATGAGGAAAAGTTGAAATCACTTGCTTTCCTCATCTTGAAGAAGAGAAGGCTGAGGAATAACCCCATTGCACTACCTCAAGGGGAGCAATGGAAGGCAAATTGTTCTCTTCTGTCTAGTAACCAGTGGTAGGAAACAAAAAAACAGAAAAAAAAACCAAAAAAAAGGGACGAAGCTGTGTCAGGCAGGTTCAGATTGAAGTGAGAAGGTGATTGATCACTGGTACAGGCTCCCAACATAGGTAAGTAGTCATAGCATCAAGCCTGGCAGGAGTTCCTGCAGGAGTTCCTGGCAGGATACTCCTATTCAAGAAGTATGTGAATGATGCTTTTAATTATATGATTTAGCTTTAGGTTGTCCTGCAAGAAGCAGGGAGCTGCATTTAAAGATCCTTATGGACCCCTCTAAGCGTGAGATAGTCTGTGATTCATCCAGCTATGATCTCAAGAAAAAAGAGGGATTATAAAATGCTCAAAGCATATATTTGTTGAGATGTAACACTTGATTTGGTTTTAGCATTTTGAATTTTTCAGGGTGTTTACTTTTGGTTCAGATGTTTTTCTATGGCATTTGAGTGACATAAAGGCTCTCTGTAGACCCTTTCTGAATGTCTCTATAAAGATTGTCCTCTTCTGCCTTTCCACAACTGTAAAGTTTACTGATATTTGTCTCCGGCCATTGTTCTGTTGTTGCTGCCATACTTTCTTTTTCATTTTTTCTGAAACCAAATGAACTTATGGAGGCGGGAGATGATGTCGGTGAGGGTACCAGAGTATAATTAAGAAAAGAGTTGTTACTATGCTTTGAAGCTACAGCTTTTGCAAGAAAATTTTACCAAGTGAAGCTGCCCCTTGAAATTTCTTTGGTCTTTTCTATTGAACTTTCAAGTCTTTGGTGGTTTATGGACCTCTTGAAGTTGTACACAGTCAAGGAGAGTGGTACTTTGGCTTGAGTCATAAGGAAAGACTAGAGATTTTTTTTTTTTTTCTGTCTGCATATCAGGAAACTAAGTGCTTAAGCACCCTGGAGAACTTAAGCAAGTAAGTTACGATAAAAGCTGCCCAGCAAATACTTGAAATAGAATGTTAGTGTTCAAGACATGGAGTGTCTAGGAAAAGACCCACTGAGCAGCAGCATGGCCCTGCTCATAGAGCCAATTGGGGACTTGACATCTGCCATTGCAATTCTTTGCACTACAGGTTCCCCCTATTCTCCATGACAGGTGAGTTACTATCACTTAGAAGGGGAAAACTAAGAGTATTGCCTTCATTTTTATTTCTGAAGTACTTCGCTATAATGGTAAGAAATATATATTAACATAAGTCCTCTTGTCAGGAAAAAGATCTGAACTTAGACTAGCCTCTGGCTGCACTACTTGTGCTCTTAGCTTCAAGTGTGACTTCTACCTACATGTTGAACAACATATCATGGTGCTGCCAGGGTAGCTCAAGCCGCAAGAAGGAATATCCACATGCAATTGTGAGAATCAGGGAGTTTAGGAGTTAATGTATCCTTGTGGTACTGAAATGGCTTCTCAATTTACAGAGTTGTTGGCTAATTATTCTCAGCCTCTCTTCTCTCACCTCCCCAGAGCTGCTCTATTTAATACACCTCAACCAGTTTATCTTTTCCTGTTGTGCTGGGAACCCCAGGAAATTGTGTTCCTTACATTTGAGAAGAAACTGAACTACTCATACTGGCAGTTCTCTTTGCTGAGTGATTGTTTTATTTAATGAAACTTGCTGTGGTATCCAACTTGCTATGGTTGAGCACCTTTGGCAGTCTCAAATGGGTGATAGCTCTATACAACTTAAACCTAGTGTAGAAAGAAAGTCTAATTACTTTTGACTTCTTGAGGCTTTTAAATCAAAATGGCTCATGTTCCCACTGAAAATACAAGTGTAAGGATCTGGTATAAAGAAAACCACAAGGAACACTCCTGATACTGAAAAAACCTGGCATGTTGGAATCCCACACTTCAAACAACAAAAGATAGCCAGTATCATATTTTGGGAAGAAGTCTTGTACTTTAGTTGTCTTGATGATTAGTTCTACTCAGAGGAATGAGTCAAAAGCATCCTACTGAATGGAAGAGTAATGAAGGAAACGGATATGGAAAAGAAATTTTCTGCAAATTCCATCCTTGGTTTGTTAATAGTCAACACCATTGTTACAGTCTTGAAATAAAGCCTTTAGAGTGAATATAGAGAAGTATTTTGAGTTTTTGTTCTCCTGACAATGTTACTTTTTCTCCTGATGTTGTTTCAACTCTCTAAATCTCATTTCTTTAACCTTGTCTGTCTGAGAAACCTGTTGTGCCTTATAGGCCTTAATAGCATTTAGCAGTAAAAGAATGACTTATAAATAAAAGAGCTACTAAATGAGGCTTTCCTCGACCATGCCATATCCTTTGACCGCCAGCAACTCTAGCAGAGCTACACTCACACTGTAAGACTCTCACTTCCCTTGGTTTTGAACATCATCAGCATCTTCTGTAGTCCTTTTTCAACTGCAAATGCCTATGGATGACTAATATATTGCTAGTTTATGCAATTTCCAGTCTGTAACTGTCTAAATATTGTCTGTTAATATGACCTAGTATTCCATCTTGTTTAATTCCTTACATTTCCTCTAATTTGAAATTGGGTTACAATGTAGCAGAGTATCATGAAGAGCAATAACTAAAGCTTAAACTAAAGCATTTGCCACATCCCTGCAGGCATTTTTGTTAACATTCTTGTTCAGTTTGGAGCCAGTTATATTCAGGTTATAATTCATAGCTTGGTGTTGAAGGTACAGCCCAGAGATACATCAGTTAATGAAAGACACTCTCTGGCAAGCAAATCTCCCTGTATTTTCCAAAAAAAGCCTTTGAAGGATACAATAAGGAGGAAACAAAATATTTTTAACCTGTCACATGTTTTAAGACAGTCCTAAAAATTATTAATATCTATATAGGGAAGACAAGTTTTAGTCTTTTTTAATACTGATTAGTCTAACAGTTTAGTCTAAGGTTCTTCTGATACCATGATACTGTTGATTGTTATAGGACCAAAGAAGATTTATTGTGAACTTGGGAGTAATAAACTGCTCTTTCAGTACTGCAAACAGCAAGCTGTGAATAAGATGGATCTGCAGAGTATGGAGTCTTTTTCTATCACATCAGAGTTTGATTACTGTAAAATACTTGACAAACCTTGGTACAACTGTGTTGTATAGTTACAATGTGGCACAGGGGAGGAATTTTACAGGAACCTAAACAAACAGGTCTGCTTCAGTAGTCTTAAATAGTAACATTCTGGGACAAACATGCAATTTTTATTAATCCTTGCAGAAAAGAAGATGAAGCACATTGATGGCAAAATTTTAAATCACTGCATTAAATCTGAGCATGTGTCCAAGCACTGACTACATGTGAGGAGCAGAGAGATATCAGGAGGGCCCAGTTTAGCTTTCTTTTCAGGATTAGCTACATGAACAGATCAGGGCTTTTACTGCCTTTTTTGCTGACATGTTTCATGTTGTTTCTGGTATAGATATGATGGTCAGTAAACCTACCACAGTGAAACACCTCATGCTGGGTTTTATTAAAGATAAATAATACCCTCGTGTTGGGAATTTAGGACACTATTCATAAACTTCCTTGGGAAAATTCCTTTTTTCTCTTTCAGGTATTCAAAGATTTTGAGCTAGTTCTCAGGGAAAAAAAATCTAACTCAATATAAATTTTTAAATTTTTTTTATAACTATCTTCTACTTTGACCTTTGCTAGACTGTTTTAAAGACATTTTCATTACAAGAAAAGCTGGGCTTCTAGTGTGATCCCATAAACATAAGACCTGATGCATTAAGGCAGACTAAAATTTGTGGCATTTAAAGTAAGACACAGAGATGTCAAAACTGATTCCTTGTTTAAGGGACAACAAAAAGAGAATCAGAAGGGAAAGTTGAGATTCTTGCTAAGTCTAGGGGCATTATTTCTGATGAAAAAGGCTTCTTGCAGTGTACAGTTGAAAGGAATAAAAACCTGCAGAACACAATCCTATTTTTACTCTAGATATTTGTTGTGGTTTGGTTTGACATGGGCCAAATGCCAGGCCCCTATGAGAGCCACTCACTCACCCTCCCCTGCCACAGCTGGGCAGAGGACAGAAAAATATGACAAAGGGTTCGTGAATTGAAATAAGGACTGGAAAAAAAAACTCTCCAAGGGCAAAGCAGGCTGAGTTTAGAGATACAAAGTGAGTTTATTACTTACAAAAGCAGAGGAGGATAATAAGAAATAAAATAAGCTCTTAAAACGCTCTTTTTTCTCCCAACCTCTCCCTCCTTCCTACTGACTGCACAGGGAGACATGACATGGGGATTTTGGTCAGTTCATCACCAAGATTTTCTTCCATTGCTCAGGGAGAGCAGTCATTCTCCTGTGAGACCATGGAGTCCCTCCAAAGGGACACAGTTCTCTGTGAACTTCTCCATCATGACTCCAAATCTCATGAGCAGCTGTCCTCCCAAAGCTGCTGCAGTGTGAGTCCCTCCCACGGACAGACAGTCCTCACAGAACAGCTGTGGTGTGGGTCACTCTTCCATGGGGTGCATCCCCCAAGGACAGGCTGCTCCAGCCTGGCAGCAGGGCCCACATCTCTCCACGGGGTCTCCCATGGGATCACAGCCTTCTCCAGGCATCCACCCACTCCAGCATGGGCACCTCCCCCACGGGCTGTGGGTGATCTCTGCATCCTCCGTGGATCCCCATGGGCTGTGGGTGATCTCTGTATCCCCCGTGGATCCCCATGGGCTGCCAGTTTAAATATGTGGCCTGTCAGAACTTATTTACAAGGCAGTGGTTTCTTCACTGTGTTCCAATTAAACACTTAAATGTCTGCTCCTTGTTGGCAGCTTGGATGCACAAATGTAGCACACATTTAAATGCGCTGTTGAATCAGACCACAGTGCTCTGCAGGATCAGGCTCTAATACATGAGTACGTTTTGTGGATCACATTAGCACCACACAGAGGGTGCATATGCACAGGCAGATGTGTGAAGTTATCAGCCTTGGCTTTGGAAAGACATGTATAAAAATTGACATGTTTACCTACAATACCTGAATGCCAGTTGTTTATTAGACAGCTGTGATCACTGGTGAACTGGAAAGGAAACAATGTCTCTGAAGCTGGTGGCAAAATTTGCTTAACTCAGCATTTCACCTGAAGTATCTTAAGCAACCTACACTGGCTCTGCATTTTACTCTCTCACTGCAAGCTCTATCTTCATCGAGGAATTAGTAAGCAGCTTTTGTGGAATGACTTTGAAATTTCCCCTTGTGCAGCAAAAACTGTGGCTATATTTTGAGCCAAATAAATAATTCACAGGGAGTAAGTCATTAAGTGAGTTCATCCTCTTATTTTCTTTTGTTTATATTCCTCACACTTGCAGTAATGACTCTAGCTGCTAATTGAATGAAAGCGAGCTCATCTGAGTTTCTAGTACTGCATTGTTTACTAGGTAACACTTTGGCACTACAGCTGAAGATGTTTTGTGCAATATGCTGTTTTGACTGCTTTGCCTTTACCTAGTTTCTACTATTGCCCATAGTTGACTATTTTTTTCTCTTTAGCCTGGTTCACAAGCATGGCTTCTGTCCCAACAATAGCAGTATATATTAGCATTTCCAGAGTGAAAATCTGGGTCAGATGTGTCACACTTACACTGAAGTGAAGGCCTTACCTCCCAGCCCCTGAAAATCAGTTTTGATCAATCTGAAAAGTCAAATATATCTATGAAAATTTATTTTTGCTCTGTGTCTGTTTCCAGGAAATATTTACAAGACTTTGAAATATGCTGTCCTAAGTATTAACAGCAGTAAACCATTCATTCCAGTATTTAGAGAAGGCCACCCCAAAGGGGAAGCAAGGAGTTTTTGAAGTAATTCCAATTCCTTTAGGTGAAAGACTCAAGACTAAAGGTCTGTTTTATCTGTATCTTCTCAGCCTGTCATTCTGGCAGGATATTTCCTACAAAGAGTTTGAGAGTTTGTGACCAAACTAGAAAACACAGCTGATAAATTCACAGGCACCTCACCTGCTAGGCTTGTTTTTTCTGAACCTTCTGTAGTCTCAGCATTTTTCTGCCACAGAATTCTTCAGTAGACAAGAGAAATTAAACTGACAATAAACGAAGAGTGGAGATAATTGCTGCCTGCTGCTTCTAAAGTGCAAGGTGGAAAAGAAGTTACCATACAAGCAGTGCTGTGATAGCAAAGACTGTTGCTTTCCATGTGTAGTAAGACCCTAAGGGTAAAGAAGCCTTGCTTTACTCCAAGTAATCACTTGAGAGGTAGGTGACTCTGATTTGAAATATATTTTTCTTCCCAGACCTCTTCAGATAGTGACATGAATGCTAGACACCTACCCTCTGTTCTTGTCATAAGGTCAAAGTTGGATTAATAGCTTTTCTACAGTTGATGAAGTGTTGCTATCCAGGTGTTTTCCTGGAAGCTCCAAAGCTCAGTCCTGAATGATTGCTACTCTAACCTGTTTCCCATCTTTAAATGTGCCTCAAAGCTCCAGTTAACTGACTGGAGATGACACTGATGGACTGAACTTAGTACTGGCCAGGAAGGCTGTCTGAGTGAAGTCTCAAGCAAAGGAAACAAAAGCCATTGTGGGTATTTGTCAGTTTCTGCTAAAAAGAGCAGTGGAATGGAGTGATACATGCAAAAGGTATTTAAAATAAGTGCACGGCTTGCCTCTCCACTTTCAGCTAAACAAAGAGGTGGCTGAATGAAGAGCTCAGTGGGGATGGCCTAGGAAGAGTTTGGCTTTCCCCATTGCATCCTCATAGAGGACCAAGAAGTGCCTCTAGTTGTTACCAGGGGCACAAATCGTATGTAAAGTAACACCTAGACAGTGAGTCACAGGTAGCTGTTCCAGGACAGGACAGGTCTGACTCTTTCTAAAGCAGCTAATCTCATTCCTAGTAGTCCCCACCCCCCCGTTCTTTGTGAGCTTTGAGGAGGACAGGGAGATGGACAGAGTCATATGCATGGTCCTACCTGAACACAAGGAATTGGGATTGGTAGAATTGTGCCTCTGAGGAGTGGAGAGGGTTCTATCTTTATGATGGCTCCAGTCACTGTCTCCAAAGGCAGTGTTATATTTGGTCTGCTGCAAAGTGGGAAGCAATTAGACACAGGTACCTGAGAACAGTTAGTCTCTCCTGCTCTTGGTTACACATAACAAACTTTCTCCTGAGAGAGTGGGTCTCATCCACTTTTCAATTTTTATTTAGTCTTTGCATCCGCCACGGCCAAGTTCTTTAGAAAGGGGAAAAAAGCCAAGTGTCATGTCTTCCAGTAAGATGAGTGATAGGAAACTACCGCATGTATAGGAAGCTCCTGCTGTTCCACAGCCTAGCATTGCTGCTTTAGCATTCACTGACAAGAATACTTATTCCCTGCAGTCATCCCTCACTTGTTCTTTTCTTGACAGCAGATGGGAAGCAGGATAAGAAGACACCCTGAAAAGGAGTAATTACATCCTTATCTTTGCTTAATCTTGATTTTTCTGCACCTTCTTTCATAAGAGTTGATTAGTTGTGCTGTGTCAAGCACATGCTTAAAAGAAATCTATTTATGGGGACACTCTGTTTGCAGCTGGAAGTGGTTTACAATGGCAAAAAAAAAAGGACTTTCTCCACTGAGATGTGCCGACAGACCCAAGGTCATGCTAGTCAAACAGAAGACATTCTGTTAGTGAGCAAGATCAATGTGCTAGCACAGGCAGACCCTCAGGATCACAGAATGGCTGAGGTTGGAAGGGACACCTGAAGGTCATAGGATCCAATCCCACGTTTCAAGCAAGACCACCTACAGCTGATTGCCCAGGAACATGTCCAGACATTTTTTGTGTACCTTCAAGGATGGAGACTCTACAACCTCTGTGAGCAAACTGTGCCAGTGCTCAATCACCCTCACAGTGAAATGTGTTTCCTGAAGGTCAGGAGGAATCTCCTGTGTATCAGTTTGCGTCTGGATGTCCAAACTGAGGATGTTCCTTGGACTAATCCAACTGGCCACAACTTACCTGGAGCTAAGTGTAAGCACAAGTATTTTGATGTACCAGCATGAGCAAAACAATTTGATATCTTAATTATGGTGAAAGAAAAGCTGAAAGAATTATCTGCCGTGATAAGGGAAGGGAATGCCAGATAGGTTTGGCTGTGAAACAGTGGCTTCTCTGTACTGTTCAGTCCAAAACACCTGCAGGCTGACCAAGATTCCTTTGATTTCCATAAACTACAGACTAGTGAGTGCTCCTGTTGGCAAAGAGCTTGCATTTTAAAGTGTATTTTCATTGTCATCTCTCAGAGATGCATATTTAGTTTACATATAATTTTGGTGTGGTAATCTCAGGTTAATATGAAGGATATTTATCATACTTCAGAAGGTAGGGGTCCAGGTTTTAAGATTACAGCATGCAAACCTCCTTCCCAAATTAGGCAAAATCTAGGGAAATTATAGAAATGCATGAGAGAAATGCATCCAGTTTGCTTGCAGAAATGCTAGCAAGTCTCCTTAGCAGAACTGATATTGCCTGGTGCAGGGCAATAGCAAAAAGAATTCCTGTACAAGGCAAATTTGCAAAACCCTGAAGTACAGCATCAGCTTTGAGCAAACAAATCTTGTGGCATCCTGCAATGTTTTCCAGTATTCAGGGCTATAGTGTCAGGAGGAGCACACAGCAGACCAGGGCATACGTGTGCACCACAGATTGACACAGACCTGCTGTTTGTAGAGGTCACCAAAAGCGATTTCCTCATGATTTCTAATTTAAAGATACAGTTCCTGTGTTAGTAATTAATGAGAATTAAATTACCCATCACCATGTGTCCATTTTGTCTCTGCTTCCCACCTGTGCGTTTTAGCACAAAAAGTGGTGAAATTTCTCATGCATACCATGGCCAGATGTGTTTGACCTGAACTGTGAGAGTATTTGAAGCTGAACTAATTTTTCTGGTAGTGTGGAAGTTAATATCATATTTGTATGAGAACTCATATAAATTGAATTTGAACATTTTGATTAAGTTCATGTTGACTTTAATTTTTGTGAAATACTGATAGCAGAAGCACCAAAAATTTTTTTCAAATGGTGAGCCCAGGTCTAAAATTTGCATCTAGGTTTTATGCATTTCAGAAACTGAAGATGCTCAGATCTATATTCTGATTGAATTCTAGCTCTAACTTCAGTAGTTCCCTCCAGAAGGCACCTGGAAAAAAAAAAAATTAATAATGATAAATGGATCTCCTAGTGAATAGTAATAAGAGGATGCCACATTTTTTCAGATCTGTTTGGAAAAACAGCATACAATGTAACACCATAAGTAAATAGCCTAAATTATTCATTTTTAAATCAGTCACTTATGTTTCATGGAAAAAAACCCCAAAATCCAACCTTGCTTTGCTAAGGAACGTCCTTTATGCACACAACATATTAGAATAAGTTCAAAGTTCAGTGGGGCCAGCTGTTTGTTAGAGAACGAACTGCAAGCTGAGATATTTTTGACTCTATCATGGGAATGCAAAGATGCCTGCAAGAGCATCTTTTAATATTGCTGCAAACACAAACGTCTCTTCTTTATCTGTGAAGCAGAATTTTGGAAAGGGATGCCTTCTACATGTTGATAAAGACATCTATTTCTCCTCATTATTCTGCTGTGGGAAAACAGGGGAAATTAAGAAGGGTGCATGCTATAATGACTAAGTAGCCGTGCAGGCTCCTCTGTTCATTACTGGTGGCAGCAGCAGTAGCAGCAGTTATTACCTTTTTTGAAAGACAAGATTTGTTATAGCAGCAGCCTATTACACCGTAAAACCTGTTGTCCTAAATTGGCTTACTTAGCTAGGCAAAGGCAGAAATTGGTTTATAGGAAAGGGTGTGAGAGAGATACAGCTCCTCATTTTTTTGTGCCACAGGTTTTGTATAAAGACACAGATAATGAGGCTGGCTGACATTTGTGCCACTGGCAGCAAGTGCTTAGATGAGTGGGGCAGTTAGCACCCTGCAAGGACAAGCTTTGCTCTTATACATCATACCTGGGCACCGACCAAAGCTGTCTGAGTACACACTGCTTCCTCACAAATGGTGTGTTATTTCCCAGTCATACCATTTGGCAGCTTTGCCAAATGGTGTCTTCTGTGAGCACTGAGGCTAATATGGGAAGGGGCAGCTTTCGGAGAGTAGCGAGAGTCAAGCTTATGTAACCTCAGAACTGTCCTTCCCATCATCTCAGGGGGGGGACAGTGATGCCCCTAACACCCTCTTGCAACTGTGTCTGACACACTGGCTATTCTTTGCAGAAATGTAAAGGAGTTGTGCTGCTGTGTAGGCGCTGAAATGGAATTGATAATAGATGTTTCATGCTCAGAGGCTGTTCCCCGTGTAAGGGGACTTGAACACACACTGAAAAAAAGATAAATACTTCAGAAGGCTGTGGTAATGCAATGTCCTTCTTGTGAGTTGTGCAGGATAATATTTTTTCATTTCCACAGTCTCCATAGCTCCCAGTCGTAACTCTCTGATGTTACCACAAAGTAAGTGAAAGAAAGGATAGGTATAATTTCCTTTATAATTCACTTCCTACTTCAGCTTCTAAAATTGAGCTGTTTTCTATAATCTCTTTCTTAGTGTCATGGCCTTTTGAAACACAATTAAAAAACAATGTGGGCTTTTTGTGTGTTTGCTTGTTCAAATAAAGCAAGTTCATACTGGGACCGCTGCTGTTTAACATCTTTGTCAACGACATGGACAGTGAGATCAAGAACACCCTTAACAAGTTTGCCACCAACACTAAGCTTTGTGGTCTAGCCAGCATATATGCGCTTGCAGTCTGCGAGGCCGATTTTACCCTGGGCTGCATCCAGAGCAGCGTGGGCAGCAGGGGAGGGAGGGGATTCTGCTCCTCTGCTCTGCTCTGCTGAGACCCCACCTGGAACCCTGCACCCAGCTCTGGGGTCAACAGCATAAGAATGATGTGGACCTGTTGGAGTGAGTCCAGAAGCCACAAAGATGATCAGGAGGATGGAAAACATCTCCAGTGAAAGAAAACTGACAGAGTTGTAGCTGATCTGCTGAAGCAGTGGGGTACAAAGACACACAACCTCCTTGATTGCTCTGAAGATAGTTTATTGTAATGAGCTGAGCCTTTTTATACTCCAAACTTAACAGAAACTTAACCAGAACATAACCAAAACAAGCAGGCATGGGCTGCCTGCCCCTGCAGTGTCACTGTTCACATGTCCCTGTACCCAATCAGCTCTGATCATCTGGTGTACGCACGTCTCCCCAGGCAGGCACTGTCTCACACGTGGGGCAACTATCAACCCATTCTCTGGCCATCTGACCCACAGCTGAACCCTTCCCAGAGTGCTTTTTGGTGAGCAAAACGGAACAGAAGTGAACAGGATTTAATAAAGGGAAAAAGGTCCTTGTTCTTTAAGGATTTTCTTATTTCCCACAGTCTGCCTAGAGAAGGTCAAGGGAGAATTTATAGGACTCTTCCAGTACATAAAGGGTGCAACAAAAGACCTGGAGAGGGACTCTTTACAAGGTCATCTACTGATAGATCAAGGGAGAACAGTCTTAAGCTGAAGGAAGGTAGATTTAGATTAGCTATTAGGAGGAAATTCTTTACAGTGCGGGTGGTGATGCACTGGCACAGGTTCATCAGAGAAGCTGTATGTGCCTCATCCCTGGAAATGTTTAAGGCCAGTTGAACAGGCCTTTGTGCCACTAGCTCTAGTGCAGAGTTTGCCAGCCCATGGTAAGGGGATTGGAACCATTTGACCTTCAGGGTCCCTTACAACTCAAGGCATTCTATGAGTCTATTATTTGGATGCCTCAGTTATATATGGTTTCTGCTACACGATGATTAAACAGTCCCTAAGCAAAATCTAGAAGTTCAAGTGTAGGTGACATAGAACATCCCACTGATGGCACTATTTTTATTCACAGTTTTCATCCATGTTCACTGTACTGCTTCTGCATCTCCCAAACAAAATTTCATTCTCATTGGATTAGGTCTTTAAAGATACACAATATCTACCAGTACAGAATTTGTGGTCTAAGTAGTGAGGAAAAGCTGTTGGAAATGAGGGAAAAGTCATTTAACTATCCATAAAGACAGAATTAGGAGCAGAAGATGCTATCTTGTCTTCTGAATTTTATGCAAGTTCCTTAATTTCTCACTGTATGCATTTAAAGAGTTACATATTAATTATCATATCCTCCCATGTTTTGAAGCTCAGAATGTCACTTACATAAATTCAGCCTGGGAGGTACATATTGCTTAATAGCTGAATTAATTTTTAATCTCCCTTTGAAGAATATTAATGCTTTATTTTCTATACTTCTCAAAAGCAGCATTCCAGCAAAATGTCTCAAAGAAGAAAGCACTGGGAATACTTACCTTTGAAAGCAACATCTTATCATCATTTATTGGAACTGTCAAACTTTTCCGCAAGGCTAATACTTCTTTCCCTGACTGCTTTATTGATGCTGGTGTCACTCAGCATTTATAGGAAGACTAATTTCTCAGCATTCAGCACCTGCCTGAACTTTTTGAACCTGAGTCTGTTACACCATGGTATTCTTTGCACTGCTGAATATGAATCACAGCCTTTTCAGAACCTGTGAAAATATTTGAGTATCTATTTAAGGATTAAGGGAAAACAGTTCTATCAAAAGTAGAAAATGAAGAATGAAATCTGTTTTTTTCCATAATGTTATATAGATTGAAAAGTCTTATGGTTTCCTTTTGAAATTGTCTAAAGTTTTTGCTACCTGTCTTGAAAATACAGCCACTTCACTAGGATTAAGGATTGTTCACACATGAGTGGGCTGAATTAAAGCTAACAGGCGTATTTTATTCTTTTGTTACTTTACCTCTGAGTGCTTAACTTTGCAGGCTTAATGTTCTTTAAGTGTAGGAGGATGATGGGTGAAACTTAGTGGCATACTTGCATACATATGCAAAAAGAGCAATCTATGATCCTTAAATTAGGGTCCTGTTCTCTTGATCCAGAGGTGTTATATATAATTCAGATAATGTATTTTCTTCATCTTTTATAAAGAAATAGTATTCAATTTCCAGCACTTCTATATTTGCCTTGGTGAGACAGCAAAAGGACGATGCTTTGGCCCAAAACAGGTATTTTTAAAAAGAAAAATTTGTTGATGCTATATTGAAATGTGGAACAGTCACAAATCAAATCAAGCCTGCAGAAGTAATTTATACTTCAAGTAAAAAATGCTGACCTGAATCCTGTAGCTGGGTCTAATGTACACGAAAGTGTAGTTGTCATGGGTCTAAAAAGAGATAATTCTTGCACATTGTTGAAAGACAGTGTGTATGCCTCAGACCTGTTGGCAGTTGTGCACTTTGAGAAGAGTGGGAAGAAACAATGTTCCTTATAAGTTTTTGCTGGGTAACCTTACACATGGCAGGAAAGGCTTTTTGTTTTCACAGCTCTGCCTGTTTATTATAACTGGCCTGCATGCTATAAAGGTCATGGTCAAAGTTAGATAGGTGCTGGTCAGACAGTGGGAAAAAGAGCCTCAAGAAGGCAAGATTAGGAGTAGTCTTCTTACAAATTAGAGCCTGGTTAGTGATACAACTAGCAAAAAAAGGCCAGTTGCCTCTAAGCTGAAAATCAGCATATTCTGGAGATCATGTTGTTTGTTACATTTAATGAGTTAGTGAAGGAAAGAGACAGCCTCTGTGCAAACTCTGCTGAGGGCTTTCATCTCAGCAAGTTGTGATTATTGATAATCCAAAGGGATCCAAGAAAATCTGGGCTGCCATAAAGACATGGCTTACCTTAGAAAGTATAACACATGCTGTGGGTGGCCTCATTCCCTAAATATATGGATGGAGCTGACCTTGAACAGCCTTCTGCAGAAAGTGACAAGGGCATCTGGTTGAAGGTACTTTCTCATCATGCTGTTAAAACTTGAGTAGAAACTCTTTAATGCCTCATAGTTTCAAGTTGGACATGAGAGAAAATGTTGCCTAATCATATACAACATACAGGTCCCCCCCTTTCTGAAGGGCCATGACGTTTGCAGCCTGTCACAAAAAAGAGGATGATGCACAGAGTTATTTGCCCTCAAAGTAAGAGCAAAGATGGTGAGCCAGATAACACCTAAAAGAGAAGATGCTTAAAGGTGTGATTATTTAATTCTGATCATGAAGCAGTGTCTGATTTTGGTCACATATTAATGCATTAACATCAAAATCACTTCAGACAGGCAGGCCCCTAAGAGAGACACTTCTGAGGCTACTAATATTTTAAACTAGGAAAGTTTTGAAAACTGTGCCTTCATACCCAACTTCTAATATAGGACCATGAGGAGGAGATAACATTAATGGCTGTAAATGTAGATCAGATATAAAATAGAGCTTCATTACAGCCATAATGAAAACAGAAAATGTATTGCGTGGTCATAATGAGATCAAATACTATCTCTGGAATTTTAAAAATTACATATTTTTTTATGAGTACTAGTAATACCTTAATGGTGTAAACTAAATCAAATATAATGATCTCCTGCTTCATGTGTTGGCTAAGGGCAGAAGTACACTTCCCATGCATGTTGGTAAAGAACAGACGTCTATGCTGTGGGATCTCTCTTTACAGTTACCAGAGTTATTTATGGACAAAGTTGTCCTTTTACAATAATGGCTAATTGTTCCACTTCTGTCCTGATCCCTCTGAGCGTGCAGAAAGTTGACAGCAAGGTGACAACTAGTGTAATGAAAACATAGATTTCTAAACTCCCTTATACAGCACTCTTGTTGCAGGCATCCTTTTATACTAGTTGGTTGATATGACCCTTATTCCCTTGTCTGTAAGTAGCACCAACAACCTAGCTGTTTTAGCAAGGAGATTAGTATTTTCATTTTGCAAAATTATTCTCATTTATGATCATGGAATCATAAAATGCTTTGTGTTGAAAGCTATTTTTAGAGGTCGTTAAGTCCAAATTCCCTGCATTGATCAGGTACATCTTCAACTAGGTCAGGTTGCTCCGTGCCCAGACCAACCTAAACCTGAATATTTTCAGGGATGGAGCATGTACCACCTCTCTGAGTAACCTGTTCCAGTGTTTGGAGATCACAGAATTATTTAGGTTGGAAAAGACCTATGAAATCAATGAGTCCAACCTTTAGCTGATCATCACCTTGTCAACTAGACCAGAGTACTAAGCACTACATCCAGTTGTTTATTGAACACCTCCAAGGATGCTAACTTCACCACTTTCCTGGGAAGTCCATTCCAATGCTTGCCAATCCTTTCCATGAATAAATTCTTCCTGATGTCCAGCCTGAACCTCCCCTGGTACAGCTTGAGGCAGTATCCTCTCACCCTGTCACTGGTTGCCTGGGAGAAGAGGTTGAACCCCACCTTGCTGCTAAACCTTTCAACAGCTTTTCTGCCCTTCTCCAGGCATGCTCCAGCCCCTCAATGTCTTTCTTGTAGTGAGGGGGTGCAAAACTAGGGGGGACACAGAGCTTGAGGAGTGACCTTACCAGTGACAAGCACAGAGGGTTGATCACTGCCCTGGTCCTGCTGGCCACACTGTTGCTGATACAGGCTAGGGTGCCATTGGCTCTCTTGGCCACCTGGGTACTGAATTGCTCATGTTCAGCCACTTTTGATCACCATGCCCAGGTCCTTTTCTACTGGGCAGCTTTCCAGTCACTCTCATTGTAAAAGTTCTTTCCTTATGTCTAGTCTGAATCTCTCTCCTCTTTGGATTAAAACTATTACCTCTTTTTCCTGTCTCTGCAGGCCTTACTAAAAAATCTGACTCCATCTTATAAGCCCACCTTAGGTACCAGAAGGCAAAAATAATGCCTCCCTGTACCCTTCTTTTCTCCAGTCTGAAAAGCTCCAATTCTCTTAGTCTTTCCTCCGATGAGAGGTGCTTCATCCTGCTGGTCGTTTCTGTGGCCCTCTTCCGGACCTGCTCCAGCAGCTCCATGACTTTCCTATACTGAAGACCTGGCAGCTGGATACTGTACTCCTTCTGGGGTCTCACTAGAGCAGAGCAGCAGAAGCTGCTCACAGTTGTTTGGATGCAGTCCCAGGCACATTTGGCTTTCTTGGCTGTAAGTATGCATGGCCAGGTCCTGTCCAGCCTCTCATCCACCAGCAGCCCCAGGACTGCTCTCCATCTGTGATCTCCCAGCATGTGTTGATGCTGAGGGTTGTCATAGCCCAGGTGCAACACCTTTACCTTGGTCTTGTTGGACCTTATGAGGTTCTCATAGGCCCACCTGTGGACTTGTCCAGGTTCTCCCTCTCTATGCCATCCATTTCCTCAGGCATGTCAAATGTAACACTCAGCTTTGGTGTTAGCAAATTTGCTGAAGGTGCACTAAATAATGTCTATTTCTATGGTGTCTGGCTAAGAAACATTAATTTTTATGTCACCAGCTGTGGAACAGGATTCTTTCACTTCCTATTCTTCTCCTAATTCTTTTTCTCCAAAGAGTAAAGGTGCCCTCTACTGAAACCTAACTGTGGGATGTCTATCTGTGGGATGATAGACATTTAGAGAATGGGTCTGAATAACAGAGCAAGACTGCATGGTAGAACTGCTGTTGCATCCTGCTTGTACACTGATCTCATCCCATAGCAGAAGATTGCCTTGCAGGCGCAAAAATAGTTTTCAGTCTGGCTGACAGAACCAGAATAGTCCTCTCTGGGTGTGTGTTAGAGCACATGTTAGATCCATGTCAATTTCTAGGAAGCTTTGCTGCTATAGCTTTGCAGCAGAGCAGCATTTTTCCTGCCTACAAGCAAAATCTGGGTGATGCTAAGGCAAAGCATATTCTTCTTCATGCCGTCATTTATTCAGAAAAGACCACACTGGTTCCAGCTGAAGGTTTGTTAAAACAAAAACCCCAGATCTTCAGGCTTGCCTTGATCTGTTCATGCTGTCATCAGTAGACAAAAGCATAGATAGAAAGGAATGCTGTGGCCTGCATGTCCTAAATTTGATCTGGACTGCCTGGCCTGAGTGATGGGATATCCATTTGTTTGTAACATACTGCAGAATGTCTCTTTTCTTTTGCGTGTCTTCCCAAGCATGTGTGGACTTGAAATTGGGTCAAGCAGTCTTACATGAATCATACAGAGTGGAACATAACATCTACTTATTTTGAGGATGTACTAGATCTGACATGCTTCGTAGCTGGATCCATTGTTCTATTTAAAGTGGAGGGTGGAATCTTGGTAGCATTTATTGTGAGAGACCACTAAAGGGCTACTGCTGAGCCACTGCTGAGCTTTTCTGCCTGTCAGGAGAATTTTTGTTGTAATATTCTATTTGACATTTGCAACTCACTTATGTCATTGCAAACTTACTTGAAAATAAGAAAAACTGCCAGGCTGGTGTTGTGCAAATGTTAGTGTCTGGAGGTTCTCTTTGAGTATTTGCTCTCTCTGAAAAGCAAATTTTAAGACACATTTCCTTTCTCCATCTCTCAGCTGATTGTGTGATCTTCTGTTCCGCTTTTGCTTGTAACAGTTCCAAGCATCTTTTTCTTTTCATAAGATCACAAACTCAAATACCTGTACATTGGTTTCTTTGAGACTTCAGTAGGACCTACCTGCCTATTAAAATATTATTTTTACTGACTTCTAGAGAATGACTGAAATTTTAACCAAGTAGATAATAACTACATAGAATTTTAGAATCACTTGGATTGAAATTAACCTTAAAGATCATCTGGTTTCAGTGCACCTTCCATGGGTAGGGACACCTTCCACTAGACCAGGTTGTTCAGAGCTTCATCCAACAATTCCAGGAATGGGGCATCCACAACTTCTCTGGGAAACCTGTGCCAGTGCATCTTCTTCTTAAGAAGATCTGCCAGTGGTCTTTCTTCTTAATATCTAATAAAAATCTACCCTTCTTCAATTTAAGGTCATTTGCACTCCCATCTCTGCTTGCCGTTGTGAGAATTCCCTTTCCATCTCTCTTGTAACCACCTTTGATACTGAAAGGCCTTTGCTAGGTCTCCCTAAAGTCTTCTCATCTCCAGGCTAAATAGCTTCAACCTCTTCACAGTGGAGGTGTTACAGCCTTCAGCTTCACATCTCTCCTCTGAACTAATCCCAGCAGTCAACATCTTTTCTATATTGAGGGCCCTAGAGCTGGATGCAGCACTCCAAATGGGGTCCCACAAGAGCTGAGAAGATGACAAGAATCACCTACCTCAACTCCTGGCAATGCTTCTTTTGAGGCAGCCTGGGACATGATTGGCCTCCAGCCTCTCACCACAAGCACTCCCAAGTCCTTCTCTTCATGATCCAATCTTCACCCAACTTGCACTTGGGATTGCCCCTACCCAGGTATAGGACTTTGTACTTGGCCTTATTGAACCTTATGAGATTTGAGATGAGAGGCCCACCTCTCCAGCCTGTCCAGGTCCCACTGAATGGCATCCCTTGCCTCCAGCGTGTTGACAGCACGACACAGCCTGGTGTCAGTCACCCTCAATGCTGAGGGTGCCCTCGGATCCCACTGTCTGTGTCACCGACAGGAGATTTTAAACAGTGATAGTCCCAGTGCTGGGCCCTGAGGAACAGCAGTTGCCAGTGGTCTCCACTTGAGCTGTTGACTGCATCTCTTGGAGTGTGACCATTCAGACAATTTCTTACCCAATGACTATTCCATCTGAAAATCCATGTGTCTTCAGTTTAGAGACAAGGATGTTATGTGGGATATTGTCAAATGCTTTGCACACATTCAGGTAGATGGCATCTGTTGCTCTTTCCTCATCCACCACTGTAGTAACCTCATCATAGAAGGCTACCAAACTTATCAGACACAATTTGCCTTTAGTGAAGCCATGTTGGCTGTCACCAATCACCTCATTATTTAGATGGTGTACTACTAAAAGGAGTGAAATGTTAAAATTCACTACCTAAAAAGGAAAAAGCACAACCAACCTTGTTGGATAGATAACTTTTAAAAATGAAAATTAGAGCATTTATGGAATTAGTATCTATGTTCTGGGTCACTGGTGCCTTTCTGACCAAGATGTGATGACATCTGACTATATCCATCACACTGACTTCTGCTTATTGGATTTACACATTTTCATTCATCAGGTAGCCAAAAGTAAGCAGGAACTTTGACAAACTCTGCAATCTGACTGCTTGCTGCTGAATAATGGCTAATAGAGAAACCTGATGAGAAATGTAAAATGAATACAGTGCCTTTGCCTCTCTTGTCTTGGTCTCTTGTAATCTTAAATAGTAATCTCAAGCAACAGCTCAGTCGGTAGAGCATGAGACTCTTAATCTCGAGGTCGTGGGTTTGAGCCCCACATTGGGCGCCAATCTGTAAGAGATTCTTCGGGGTGCAAGACAGTCAGGGACATGGCAGAGACCTCTCTATAGTTGAGTCAGATGTTAGTAGTTTATTTTAGGGCGTGGGTGAGAGAGCCCTGCTAAGAGCNCTCTTTTACAATCATTTATATAATCTATACATTGGATATTCTATTTCTTCACCAACCAATCTTTATAAGTGTACTAATACAGTAACATTTGAGTGTAACCTATAGAAATCGCCACTTTTGCATATATTTAACTATCTCAGGATACTTTGGACCCTTCCTTTTAAGGCTGGGGAGAAGGGTCTTTTAGTTTTATTGGGGGGAAGAATGTGTTTTGGCTTGCCAGACCAGTTTCTTTGAATTATTCAAACTGTGCTTTCATTTGTATTTCTTCCTTAGCCTCTCTGGCTAAGGAATCATATCTATAATTCCTTTCTGATTCTACCTTTCCAACAAGCAACCTTGACACTTTGAGACCCTTCTGGAATCTAATCATAAGAGTACCTTTGGACTTTATCCTCCTTTCACCTTTTAAATAAGCTTCACACCCATTCTTAGAAAAAACATTTTAAAAAACAGCTTAAATATGTGCAAAACAAATTTGAACCACTTCTTGTACCAACACTTCCCTTTTCCCCAAATAATTCTGTTCTTCCCCTGATGTTTAGCCCCGTCAATTTACAGATCATGAACATAACCTCTCCAGTCTTTGCTTTGCTAAGCGAAACAATTCCAATCCTTCAGTTCTTTCAGGCCTCAGACAGGCCTCACTCTGTTCCTTCATGTATTTGTTTCCAATTTAACTTCAGCCTACTTCAAGGTTGTTGCCCAGAACCAAACACAAGAGTTCATCAGCATCCTTGTGCAGTGCTATTTTCAGTCTCAGTTGTTTTAGATAGAGGACAGCTAAGATATTTTTGTGTTTGGAGAATCATACAAAGTTTAGCCCTGACAATAACAACCTTCTGTGTTAACAAAGAGAAAAGCAATGACTCCTCTAAATCATCTTAATCTGCTATAGGACATTTCTGCAGATGAACAGGCACTGCAAGTGTTGGAGTCAATAACATGCTCTAAGATTCATTTTATGTGCTGTTTGTTCACGGGCATTTCACAGCATCTGCACTGTGCTGCTCATATAAAAATTTTTATTGGTCCTCTCCTGTTTTGGGACCCCAGACATAGCCCATGTCTCAAGTTCTAGCCATTGTGCATAGGTTTTTGTTCTGGAAAGGGTCTGGAGATGTGCTGCCTCCATGGAAGTTTGTGTCTTGTACACAAACTCGGGATCCTCCTGATAGCAGCACTGCAGCTTGCTGCCAAGCCATCTGGCTCAGTCCTCTTGGGCCATCTCTCAATGGGATCCTTCTGGTGAGCTGTACTGCAAAAGGAACTCCGGATAAGGACAGTGCCTTGCACATTAACTGCACTTCCCCTTCCTGTCCTCAACTGCTCCTTCCATGAATGTGCATGCCTTCCTGCCTTTCCTTGCTTTGCCCTCCTGCATGTGCATAGTCTGGGCCAAAGTCCCAGTTACAGGTGCATGGCAGAGCCTTCACTGCCTTCTTTGAAAATGACTTACTAAGTGATCGTAAAGGTCCCAAGATGTTTGCAGGGAACATCAACCAGTCAATCAGAGTATGTGTCAGACATTTGCATTCTGAAAAATTGATATCTCTCTCTGAGCATCAGTAGCAGGAATAGAAAGATGATCATGTTAGAAGTCTCCAGGGAGACTTTGTGTCAGTCTTCAAGTATGTAAAGGGGGTTTATAAGAAAGATGGGGTCAGACATGTTAGAAGGGAAGGCAGTAATAGTGCAAGGGTTAATGGTTTTAAACTAAAAGAATGTAGATTCAGACTAGATATAAAGAATATTTTTTTTTTTTTGAGGAGAGTGAAACACCTGAACAGATTGCCCAGACCAGTGGTAGATGTCCCATCATTGGAAATGTTCAATGTCAGATTGGAAGGGACTCTGGGAAACCTGATCTAGTTGAAGATGTTCTTACTTATTGCAGGGAAGGTTGGACTGGATGAACTTTAAGGATCCTTTCCAACTCAAACTAATCTATGAGGCTACAATTTTATGATTTTGTGATCACAGACTAGAAAGCACGTTTCCTTCAGAAGAGTGTTAACAGGATTCTACGTAGCTCTGGTGAATTACTAAATACAGTTTTTTTGGAAAGGTGAGAAGGCTATGTTACAAACAATTCAGTATCTAGTTCTAAAAGCTAAAACCTGTATTTATTACCTTTGATTTAATGTATAGCTACCTCTCACAAATTCTTTAAAACTTGCTTTTCACAATGAGATATTCCCATCCTGCAAATCTTTCTGCAACTATGTTACACTGAATTAGAACAAGTGATAGGTTGGCTGTTTCTGTGCAATTTGGCCTGTGGGTGTTCAGTGTACATATATACAAGAGCAATTTGGTTAATGACTCATGCTTACTGCCCTTGTCTTTAAATATGTGTTGCCCCAAGCAGATGGAGATCATAATGAATACAGTTTCAGAAAGAGACCCACCACCAAAGATGCAGTAGTGGGAAAGGCTTATTCAAGTATTTATTTTCCAAATCCCAGAGTTTTATTTGTCATGTCTTACTGGCATATTAGCTACTGCAATTCTTAAGCTTCTCCCTTAAGACAGATGGAGAGAAAACTACTCCAAAATATTTTCTCCTAAATACTGATTACCATACTACTTACCCTTTCCTATTTTTTTGAAGGAAACATCATACAGTTCCTGAGTTTCATGTGACAAATAAAATGCAGGTATGTTTTGAAAACAGAAATGTTGTCCTTACTTAACTTTCCATTCTCTTATGCTGTTTTGAGAATGAACCAACATGCTTCAGGTCACGGGAACAAATAAGAACTGTGGTGGCAGAGTAACAGCAGTATTTGAAGTAAAGCTGTTTAGCACTTCTCAAGGTACAAAGACCTTGTCTCAAACTAAAACTACAGAGGGAATAGGTGCACAGAAGGAACATAAAATATACACATGGAAAATTGAAATATACAATGTAGCTTGGCAGGACTTATTAATTTGTCTTTTCTTGGTGGGTAATCTCTCAATTACTAGAACATACTTTCTATCTTCAGCTGTGCCTAATGTTGTTTTGGCATGACCTTAATTAACATAGTTAATTACACAGTTCTGAGTTGAAGTTAGGTACTTAGATCACGTTCAGCCAGTATTATCACTTTCATCTCATGAATACATTATTATGGTAATAAAATTTCTTTGACTAAAAATACAACCTTTATCTGCATGCTTTCTCTTAATAAAAGTAATTTGGTATTTGTATATCTATCTCACTTGAAGCTGTGTTTATAGTAAATTGATCTTTCTTTCATGTCATTTTCTGATTATTCTCTTGCTATCAGATACTGCTGTATTGTTGGCATGCGAATTAAAAGTCAAGCATAATCTTCAGTTTCTTCACTAGGGATACTGTTAAGCAGGAAAGATGGTCAGGAGCAGCATGGAGGAAAAGAGGGTATTTCAGTATGCAGTGGTGAAATCAGTTAAGGGTGAAGAATGGACTACTACCTTAATTCACTCATGAAAGGTGCAGGCAGCACTTAGCTTCTGAGGTAAGTTCCTGTAAAGTTAACCTCTTAATATGTAACACACAAGGCCAGATAAGCTGACCTGATGATGAAATTAGGTCTGTTGATTTAATTTGTAATGCATCAGGGGCCATGGTGAATACCATGATCCAGGGGAGTTTTGTCTCCTGATTTCAAAGTAAGTTCAAACTCTGTTTTGGGCTAATGGAGAAGCGTGCCATCCTGAGAACCCTTTGCAGGTTGTCACTTTTCCCATACACTGTTTTCTCCAAATCCTGGTCCACAGGCACCACGTCTTGGCAATACTTTTAACATTTATTACCAGGATGTTGCCTTAAAGCCTGTCACAATCTGGTGCAATTAAAGGGTTGGATCCTCCTGTCATTCAGCTCTGTGGGAAGTGTGATATTTCTTCGTTAGTCACTCCTCAGACAGACAGGGAAAAGGGACATATGTTCAGCTCTGTGTACCTGAGATAGCAGCCAGGGCTCCTCAGAGTCAGAGAGACAGATGGGCTCAGCCTCTGATGCTCCATTCTGTCCTCTGAATGAGCTGAGTGGCTGCAGTATATGCTCTGACATAAGTCAGCCCTGAGTCCAGCCTACTGTGGCCATTATTGTGTTCTTGCTTGTGCATGGAGACAAAGAGCCTGTTGAGAGTTGCAATGTTAGATTAGTTCCTCCAACTCCAACCATTAATTTTTTAATGTATTTCTCTGTCTCTGCTTAGAAGCCTGGCCAAAACCAGGAGTGCCAGTGCAAAACATTTCCCCTTGTACTAATATATCTGTGAGAGTCCAAAGGAAAGGCAGATCATGATGAATTGTTTTAGAGTTAGGTCTTTCAGAATTTTCTTTGTTAAGGGCTGTTGTATAGTACACCGTGGGTCTTGCTCAGGAGTACTCCTGAGGTGTGGAATGTCTCCACTGGGTTCTGTGCACACAGGGCAGAGTTCTGCTGCCTGAACTACCACATCCTTAGATTTTCTCCGTTGGCAGAATTGGTCAGTGTTGTTTGGACCAGGCTCCATTTGAGTGCGGTTCTTTGAAGCTACCTCTTTCTAAATGTCTTCTCAAAACATCTATCATGAAATGTAGCTTTAATAAGTGGTGTGGCAACTGTTGGCTTTTTAAACCCGGTTTTAGAAGATATTTGTTTCAGTTTTGAAGGGTGGGTACAAATATCATGCTTAATTCCTGTGCTGTACAAATGGTAATACTGAATACTGCATTCTGACTGAATGCAGAGAGCTCTCACAAGAGAAATGAACCAAAACCTCTTGAGGCTGCCTGGGATTCCCAGTATTTAGTGTAGCTGAAAGATACAGCTGTCTCTGAGGAGACAGAGCTCAAAGCCTTGCTCAGAAACATTGACCAAGTGGTTACAGAACATATCCTTGGATGTCACTACCCTATGTACATGCAAAACATTTATGACTGCTGCTCTGAGTGTAAAGATTGAAACTCATTTGTCCAGTGGTGTTATAAGACTTTTGAGCTATGAATAGTATTACTATTCAAGATGAAGGGATTTTTTGTGAAATTCTCACACCTGTCTCAGGGGTGATGAAGTGTCATCTCCCAACTCACAAAATTACTCTGCTCTAAATCTCCTCAGGGATTTTTAAAAGATGACTTCTGAAACAGTTTATTTTATGTTGTCATAACTCAGTAATCTGAGAAGTGCACAGCATATAACTCTGCAAGGTTTGTCATAGACTTCAGGTATTTATGAGAGTCAGACTTCCAATATTTGTATTAATTTTTTAAACTTACCCTTCTTTCTTTTTTCTCCAAACTTTTGAAGCCAATGGGACTCTACTTTTGACTTTTTGAAATACCTAATAAATGTATATGCTACATATACATGCATGTGATTCAATGCTGTGGATAGACAGTATAACTTACCCAAAAATAATAAACAGAGAAAATTATGGAAATGCCCATTATTTTAGGATAGCCAGTGAATCTATTAGGAAACAGTTCAAGAGAGGATAGGCAGAGAAGATAGACTCAGGTTTTTTCTACCACAGTCTTCCTTATCCAGGCTAAGAATGATTGACAACAGCAGTTCCATCTTGTCCACGTGATCACACAACCAGAAAGAAAAGCTCAGGCTCTGTTGCTTCCATTGTGTGTACTCTTGGGGCTTTTCAGAAGTTGCCTGCAGAGGCAGACCTTGAGAAGTCTGGCAGAATCTGCTGAGAAAATGATGACTGCAGAAAGAACAAGCACATCTCTTTCATCTTGGGCCTGGTTCCTGACAACTTGTGATCTATTTGATGCATGCTTTTTGCAGTGGCTGGAGTTCTCCCAAGCATGTTTCCAGGCTTAGGGAGAGGATGATTTAAAGTCAGAATATCTAAATCAGTGCTGGGCATTCATTGCTACATGATGTGGTTTATACCAGAGGGACTTCACATGTGAAAACAGTTTGATGTGTCATTAGATATTTCTGCTGCAAAAAAAATATTTGCAATTAAGAGACTGTTTTTTCCAGTTATTTTGCCCAGCAAATCTGCAAGGTATTAGTTCAGAATAATTTTGAATCCTCACACTTTCCCTTAGAGATACCCATTATGTTTTGTTGCTTAAGGAGTGAAGGAAGTTTTAATGAGAAATATTTCCCTTTTTCTGTTATCAAAAGTACCTCCATAAAAAAAAAGTGTGGTAACATTTTCTAGTGAAAGTGTTTCTGTTGTTGTGTGTGATACTAAGAAAGTCAACCTTTGTCTTGTTTAATTATGGAAAACGCTGCTAGGATGTAAATGCAGACTATGTGGACCTTGTTACCACAGATGGTGGCTTATACCTGGGATTCCCAGCCGTGGAAACCAGTTATCTCAAAGCTGGCAGTGAAGTAGGCAGCTGGTCTTCAGAAAACACAGAACTGGTGCAGCTCATGTGGTAATGGCATCTAGACTCAAACAGAAGGGACCACTCCTGTGCACTGCTTGCAGAATGGAATGATCTAATTTTCACAGTCCATAAGCATTAGCTGAAAAATGTAGCTAGTGGGTAAGCCCTCTGTAACCTACAATCACTTGTCTGCCTCAAATTTAGTGGGGAAGAAAAAAAAAAAAAAAAAAGGAAAATATAGTAAGTGTCCCTGTGCCTTCTGAAGGAGTAGAAGTGTCTGAAAATTTGACTCCATCACTAGCATGGTAGGACCAGCCAACAAAGCTAGTGAGAAAGCGAGTTGGCTTATGTATTCATTTTGAGACCTTGCAGCCTGGGAGGGAGGCTTTGGTGCTGCCCTGACCTGCAGACCTGGGTGGTTTCATAAAGCAATCAGGGCTGCTGCCCAGCAAGGACTGACAGCAGCCCTCTGGGAACTGAGTTGTCTCTGGCTCTGGCACACACAGCATTTTTGCAGATTGGGCTGTGGGTAAGGACACTTACACGAAGGGAAACCTTGTACCACTGCCTCCTCTTGAAACTGCTCTTATCCCCTTGGGATATAGCTTGATTCTATTGCTGCATCTCAGCCACACTGGCTGAGTGTTTCCCTGCTGTAATTGTCTGAGACAAAATGAATATAATTCACTGATTACTGCAGCTATTTAAGATGCTTAGAGAGTACAGAATGAAAGTTAAGATGTGAAGATATTCCTTTTCAGAAGATTTATATTTGTGAGGGTTTTCTCGCTATTTTTCTACCGTATGAAGAAATGAAGAAGCTGAAGAGAGTCTAGCTCAGGCTGTGATAAAGAGGTATTTGTTTCCTCACCCAGCAGTGTTGTTTAAGCTGGAGACAGGGAAGTGTATTTATGTCCACACTGCTGTTCCAAATCAGTGCCACCTGTGAGAAGAATGGACTCTGATAGATTCCTGTAACACCATAAGACACAAGTGTTATATTGAGGTTCTGTTGCCTTTTCTGTTGAAAAATCATCACCATGGTGAATGTTTTTCATTGGCAGAGGAAATAGGCTGATACTTTCCTGTGTTGTGAGGCCAGATAGGCTGAAGTAGGAACTGCCAGACAGTGTAAAGAGGATGTAGTTACTTGGACCAAAATGCTGCAGCTATGTAATGCCGGCTATAGGGTGCTACCTGCTGGACAGTGATGTGCGGCCCTTGACTGAGCAGTGTGAGCACCTGCTAAACTTCAAACTGCATGTGGAAGTACTGCCATTCAAAGTAAAAGTCTGTTCCGATCTTTATTAATTTTGGATTTTAATTTGCTGCAGTAAGGGATAGTAAGATTAGATCTTTCAAAACCCGTTATACTTTAATCCTGAACAGTGTTAGCAGCATTTTTTTTCTGTTTCCCCATCCACAACAAGCAGTTGGGTTGGATGTTTGCCCTGATTATCTCTTGAGATGGTAAAGTCAAATTTCTATTTAGCCTAAATTCTTCCCCAGAGAAAGATGTTTTTGAAGACCTGTCTTTTCAAAGACTGACCTATCATAACTCTGCAGCTGTATTGAAAATTCTCAGTAAAAATCATACTGAACGTGGAATTAGGTGATTTTTTTTCCTATATTAATGCATTTACTTGAAAGTGATTTTCACATGAGACTGGAAAAATAAAATTTTATGAGTCAAACGTTTCTTAGTAGGACCTAAACTTTTCAAAAAGGTTTTGAAAGTGACCTATATATTAAAAAAAATTAATTAATTAGGGTTAACTATTCAGAACATAACCAATTTTCAGCAAAATTACACTTCTCTTACATTTTCTTTACTTATTTATCTCCACTATCTAGAAAGCTGAACAGATACTAAATGCCCTGTAGAAAAATACAAAGCATGGTAGAGAATGATCTGAAAACTGTCTACTCTGAAATGTTAAAAAAACCCAAAGGAAATATTGCTTGAAGCTGTAGATCAAATACAGAATTTATGGAGAGGTTTTAAAAAGCAGGAAGTTGCTGGAGATTAAGTTTCTCTATAACCAAGTTCCTGGTAAGACCTATTAAGAAACTCACTGAAAGAGCCGAGTGTGGTGGAAAATCACTGCTTGTTGCTCTCCCTGGGCTGTCTCCAGGCCAGAGCACATATCCTGACTTTGTGAGGTCTATGTCCTGTACCCTGACCCACAGGACTCAGTGGACCCAGTCTCTATTTCCTGTTCTGTTGTCTGACCAGATTCAAAAGGACCCCTGAAGGAAACACAGCAAGTGTGGGACTCCAGGGCATTCAGTTGCTATGGTCTGCTTTCCTTCTTTTACTGTGATCTTAGAAAATGTTCAGACTGCAAGGATAGCTCCTAAACTCTTGAGGCTGTTTGGAAATGCAAGTGCTGGTTTTCTTGTTGCATCTTTTTCTCTAACACCTTCAGATCACACAGAATTTCCAAGAGTTTACTTTTGTTCAGGCCAAAAGCAGGATTTGAGCTTTAAGTTTTCTAAGCTAGAGATACCTGGTTGCAGACAAATCTGCTTAACATCTTGTGTGTTGGAAAGTGAGACTGTTTTCCCTGGAAACAGCTTTGCTTATTATTCTGCGCCCCAAAGCTATTTTGGCCAGTGGAAATTGATCAAACAAACACAGTAGCATTTCCTCTCATTTTGTGCAGAATGGAATTAGCAAGAAAAGTTCAGAGCAAGGAAGAGTCACTAAATCTAGGCTTCTTTTGCTTCCTGTGTTCTACCTCTCTTTAGGTTGGAATGCAATTGATCTGATATCTTGTGTCTTTAGTCTATGTTTTTTTTTTAAAACCAAGAATATGCTTCTATTTTTATTTTAGTGTATTTTCATGCAGTTTGGATGTTCTGATTTTTTGGTCCACGCTGCAAAGCTGTTGTAGGGAGCCAAGTTTCTGTTCCATGGTGAAATAGTCTCCTGCAGCTTTTCCTAAACATTGCTCATATCCTGAACACATTTCTTCTACCACATGCTATTCTTAGTATCATTGTTCTGTGATAGCATCCCTTTACTTTCAGCTATTTTCTCACTGAGGAAAACAGAACAGAGTGATCTGAATGCCTATGATGAGTTTCCTCATGGATATAGCTGTCCCCAGGTGCATCCTTTCTGCACAGGAAAGTTTTGCAGGGAGCATACTGCTTCAATCCACTCTGCAGCCTTAAAGTGTGGGTGGATATGGCTGGTGACAGTAGGCAGGCCTTCTCTGTCTTGAGATGAAGAAATAGGTGTTTTTCTCAGGTCTCAGTACCTGTATCCAATAACTTGCATTATGGGAAGGGATAGCACTGTGCAGAGAGGTGAAATAGGGATGAACTTCTGTGTTTGCATTGGCACACTGCAACCAGATTGATAAATAGCAGTCACACAGCCTACCTGTATAAGACATGCATTTTCCATCTTATTTTCACTCCTACACACAAACTAGTAACGTCAGAATCCTTGTATCTGTAACATGACCTGGGAGAGGAAGGATCTAATGCATGAAAGGTAGCTCTCACAGCAGTGAGAGAATTATTTATACAAGGAGAAAATTCTAGAATGCAATTACCCACCAGCTGGAAAGGAGTAGGTTAGCTGCTGGGAGAAGCCTGCAGACACAAGTTCAGAGAGGGAGCAGGGATGGAATTGCACTTATTATCTCTAAAGACACTGCAGCCCTGTTAGCAAAAGCTGGAAGGAGGCCTACAACAGAAAAAGGAATGAAGATTATGCTGCTGATGAAAAGCTAATAGACACCCCTGTGCGTTCAAGAATATGGATAGTAAAAAACCTGTTTTCTGCATAATGTGGTAGTGAACTGATGGGACTCCAGCCCTACCACTTTTTCCAGCCCTACTACTTTGCCACATTTCAAAGCTTCAGACATAGTTCAAATTGCCAAAGTGTTGTGAAGCTGGTTTTAAGCCACTGAGAGATCAAGGAATGGGTAAGGTTGGAAAGGACTACAGTGGGTCATCTGGTTCAATTTCCCTGCTCAAGTTGGGTCATCTTAGACCACAGGGCACAGGGTTGAGTCCAGATGTTTCTTGAATATGTTCAGTGAGGAAAACTCCACCTCTGAGCAGCCTGTTCTAGTGCTCAGTCACACAATAAAGAAGATTTTCTACAAGTTCAGGTGAAACTTTCTGTGCATCAGTTTCTGCCTGTTGCCCCTTGTCCTTTTGCTGGGCACCACTGGGAAGAGCCTGGCTCCACACTGTGACACGTTCCCTTCAGATACTGTCAGACATTGCTGAGCTCCCCTCTCAGTTGTCTCTTCTCAGAGCTGATCAGGCCCACTGCCTCTGCCTTTCCTCATAGAAGAGGTGCTCCAGCCCCCTCATCATCTTTGTTACCCTCTGCTGGACCCACTCTGGGAACTTCTGTCTCTCTTGTCCTGAGGAGCCCAGGACTGGGCACAGCACTCCAGATGCACCTCACCAGGGCTGAGGAGAGGGACAGGATCACCACCCTCCACCTGCTCTTCCTTATGCCTCCCAGGATCCCATTGGCCTTCCTGGCCCTCAGGACACTCTGCTGGCTGATGGACAGCTTGTTGTCCACCGGGACCCCAGGTCCTTCTCCACAGAGCTGCTCTCCAGCAGGTCACTCCCAGCCCGTGCTGGTGCCTGTGCTTTTTCCTCCCCAGGTGCAGGATCCTGCACCGGCCTCTGTTGAATTTCAGATATTTCTTTTCTTCCCATCCCTCCAGCCTGTCAAGGTCCTTCTGAAGGGTTGCTCACCCCTCTGGGGTTTTGGCCACTCCTCTGAACTTTGTGTCATCAGTAAACTTGCTGAGGAGGCATCTGCCCATTCATCCACGCCACTGGTGGATAAGTTAAACAACACTGGGCCCACTATAGAACCTTGGGGGACACCAAGCTTGTTCTGTGACAAGCTTCCAAACAGACCCTGTGACACTGAGTGCAGTACTCTGGGATCTGCTATTCGGCCAAGTCTCCATCCCTCTCACTTTCCACTCCTCCAATCCAAATATCCTGAGGATNACAGACCCTGTGACACTGATTACAAACTCGTTGGGATCTGCAGTTCTGCCAGGTGTCCATCCACTTCACTGTCTGCTCATCCAGTCCAAATGTCCTGAGTTTGCCTAGAAGGATATTGTGAGAAAGACAGTGTTGAAAGTCAAGGTAGACAATATCTTTTAGATAAGCAAAGCTTAAATACAAGTGGGGTTTTTTTGTTTGTTTTTGTTTTTGTTTTTGTTTGTTTGTTTTTTGTTTTGTTAACTTCAAACGTCCTGGTGCTTATGATGCTTGATACACAAGGAGGTTGACACACAGGGTTCAGAGGAGCCTTTAGTGGTTGCTGAGAAGGTGTCTGGATTCAGGGAAGCTATAGGGCTTATTAGCCCTAGGGGTCAAGAATCTGGGTCCATTGTTTTTTTGGTCCACTACCAGTGGATTAAACTCGTCAATGACAGCACAGAAATGGGAATTTGGCAGAACTGGAAGACGGAGAGAGGGATTGCAATGTCTGGAGCAGCTTTGAGAAAGGGAGAGGAGAGGAAAGAGCCTTATGCATCTGCTGCTAGTTTGTATCAGTATAGCCCACAGGGAGATTCCTGTTTTAAACTGCTCATCTTTGAAGTCTGCACGCAGCCTATTTTCTGCTCTAGTAAGAAGACACAACCATTTGCCTTTCAGACGCATAAGAGCACTTTAGCTGGGAGAGAAATCAATGCAGGGTGAGGAGAAAGCAAGGCATATTGCAGATGGGGCAAATAACCCAGGCCAAGGGGCTGCTCCAGTTCAAATTCAGAGGGATGATTCTACTTCCAGGTGGCTCAGAGGGTATTTGCTGCTCTTGTGTTAGTGGAGGCTACGAGATGAGTGTGCTGCTCAGCCCTGACTGTGCCCTTGCATGATGTATGTTTCCAGCCTAAGCCCCACTGTACCTATTACAGGAAGTGTCCAGGACATAGGTGAGGCTGTGATGGCTTAACAGCCTAGGAATCTGTTGGATACCCATCCTCAGAGAAAAGTTAATGCTAGAAGTGGTGTTCTCTGGCCCTGATGCTAAGGCTGTGAGCAACAATGGCCCCTCTTCTCTTTCCACACCTGAACGGTAACAAATGTCTCTAGGTATAGCTGTGAAAAGCATGTGGAATCAAAGAAATACGAAGGGAATAGTATGGAGAATTAATAGATAATACTGCTTTTTTTGGTTCGTCCTTAAGTCATGGAGGAAATTGCTCAGTGAAGGCTGGGACCTCCGCATCCCTGGAGATCTCTTAGTGCTGCAGCTTAATGGAATCTGGTTCATCTTCTGCTTCTTGGTATTGACCACAGTCTACAGCTCTTGCATCACGTTGCTGCTATTTCTGTGGACAAATGAATATCCTCATCAATAATGAACAAGGATCAGAGAGCTGACTTGCCATTGTCTTTCTGTGGAAATCTCCAGGTTGTTGGAGTTACTTTGTTATGATCTCCCTTTCTGAAAATCCAAAAAAGGAGAGAAAAAAATTATTCTAGAGTTCAGTATGATGAAAATGGAGATTCTCCCTGCTTTTGTAACCAAATCCTTTATGATAACATAATATTATTTTTCCTGAAGTAAGTCTGCAGGTTTTTCTGATGAAGGACCTTTTTTTTTTTCAAGGATGGTGTACAGATATAAGGTGTTGTATTCCATTCGCTGAAAAAAGCCAAGTCTCCACTGAAAAGTGAATTAAGGTCATCTCTGCTCATTTGAGTGCTAGTACCCACACCATCTAGGGTCTATGGGGACTGCCAAAATGAGCTTGGGCTGATTCTCAGAGGGAAGGAAGGCTGCTGCACTAAATGGAAGTGGCTCCTTCCTTCTAGACTACTCTCAAATGAGATGTGCAGAGTGGTGAGTGAAGTGAGAGTGAAGTGCTCTCCAGGAGTGCTGGCCCTGAGGTCCCCAGCCTAGGGATGGGTCCTTGGGTCTCACTCGTGTCTGGAAGGGCAGTGCCTGTGGGGATTAACACCTCTCAGCCATGTCCCTCTGACCCCTCTCTGCAGCTGAGGAGCCTCATGCCAGGCTCTGCCCACTATGCTGTGCATGCAGAGGCACATGTGGGGTGAGGAAAAAGGCTGTTGCAAATGAGTGGGCAGAGGGCTCTGCCATTTTGTTATAGGAATGGACCGACCACAAGCTCTCCTGGAATCCAGATGAATACGGTGGGATCACCGCTATCCGAGTCCCTTCTGAGTCTCTGTGGCTTCCCGACATTGTTCTGTTTGAAAAGTGAGTAGCGTGGCTCCTTGCTCTGGGCTCAGGCCAGAGCTTGGGCAAGGCATGTCAGCTGCCATGAGGTTTGTGTGTGCTGTCAGAAGGCTGCTTCTTTAGGCAGTGTGAATGTTCTGCACCTCGTGCTCCAGGTGAGGGCTAGAAAGCAGAGTTGAAATGGGGAAGGACTGGGGCAAACATAGTCCTGAACTTGGTACTGTTTCTTCCTGTCCAACTCCCAGTGCTGACGGACGTTTTGAGGGATCCCTGATGACCAAAGCCATAGTGAAGTACAATGGAGTGGTGACCTGGACACCACCGGCCAGTTATAAGAGCTCCTGCACAATGGATGTGACCTTCTTCCCCTTCGACAGGCAGAACTGCTCCATGAAGTTTGGATCATGGACATATGATGGCAATATGGTGGACTTGATTTTAGTGGATGAAAATGTAGACAGGAAAGACTTCTTTGATAATGGGGAGTGGGAGATCTTAAATGCCAAAGGAATGAAAGGCAACAGAAAGGATGGGCTGTACTCTTACCCATTTGTCACTTACTCCTTTGTGTTGAGGCGCCTTCCATTGTTTTACACTCTTTTCTTAATAATCCCTTGCCTGGGATTGTCTTTTCTAACTGTCCTGGTGTTTTACCTACCTTCAGATGAAGGAGAAAAGCTTTCCTTGTCAACATCAGTTCTAGTCTCCCTCACTGTTTTCCTTTTAGTGATTGAGGAAATAATCCCTTCTTCTTCCAAAGTCATCCCTCTGATCGGTGAGTATCTGCTCTTCATCATGATTTTTGTGACCCTCTCTATCATCGTCACTGTGTTTGTTATCAATGTCCACCACCGATCCTCAGCAACTTACCACCCCATGGCTCCCTGGGTTAAAAGGCTCTTTCTCCAAAAGTTGCCTCGTCTGCTCTGCATGAAGGGCCATGTAGATCGCTACTCGTTCTCAGAGACTGAAGAGAAGGGAACCACCTCGAAATCCAAGTTTCTGGGGAAGCAGAAATACAAGCAAGCAAAAGACGGAGAAAAAGTTGTCATTGCCTTTCTGGAAAAGGCAGCTGACTCCATTCGGTACATTTCCAGGCATGTTAAAAAGGAGCATTTCATCAGACAGGTAGGTGGAGGGAGGGTAAAGAGGGAATCACACTTTCCTTGACAGCAATGGCTTCCAAGCTCTTTCCTTCTCTGCATGCTTTTCCCTTTGCCTCTTCCTCCTGCTCTCGTCTGAGACATATTCTTCCTCAGACCTTGATAAATAATATGGTTTTTTGAGACAACACATAGCTTCAAGGAGAAGTGTATTCTGTGAGAGTCCCTGCTCTTCACAGATTCAGGAGACTCCAGGAGCCTCTCCTATAGGAATTCCTGATTTAGGATTATTTGAATAACTTTGTCCTATCCTAATTTTGGGATACACATGAATCTGTAAGCCTCTAAATTGTCATATGCTCAGAAAAAGTAACTTTCAGACTTACAGGCAAGCTCTATGGCATTTTCCATGTGTCAGTCCTGGTCTCCCAGCACATACTGTGCACTCACTCCATAGCTGCTCTGTTTTGAGTGAAGGTCATTTCTCTAACACCTGTTTAGATTAGCTCCCAGCTACTATCCTTAACCTCTCAGTGAGCGTCCTGGCTTTTGAAACAGCAGATTGCTGTGTTTGCAAACAATGCATTTCATGCAAAGTTAGGGCTGCAGAGCAATGCAGCTAGCAGCATTTGGAAAAACTTCTGTTTGCACTCTCCTAGCAAGAGCTAGGACTTTGTTCAAACTGTGCTGAGAGGACTAGAGCAGAAAGAAGAGCAGTAAATTGAACATGTAGTATGTAAACACACACTGTCCATGACTGAAGCCTATTTGAAGCTGAAATAATTTTATCAAAAAGGTCCCTTGAATCAGCTTAGTGAGTAGCACTTTTATGTGTGCATAGTCGTGCCAGCACTCACGACTCAAAATTCCCTTCCTGAGTGTACCCAATCTAAGTCAAACAAATCACTTAAGCAAACACGAGTAAATCAAACTTCTTGTACTGGAAGTGTCCAAGTGTCCAAGTGCTGTGTCAGAGCCTCATCCTGGCACTTTGAGGAAAATGGCAGGTCTGAAAAAAGAAATCCACTTCACTGTAAAGCCATCTTCAAGGCTAAGTCTGTAAATTTTCATATATACAGTTAAGTAAAAGCTTTTGTGCAGGCTGAGGAAGTCTCATTACCACGTGCACAGAGCCATGGAATTGCTTTGGGGGTTTGAGCGATTTGCAGCTGTGAGTGCTGAAAAGATGATCTCTGTTTGTTTTAGGCTACCACATACTACAAGCATCTAATTTTAAAAGCAGATTTGGGGAGCTGAAATATATGTAGTAGTATCAACACAGTACCAGGCTTGTTACTATTTATGCTTTTCCTCCCTCTGTCCTTCCCAGGTTGTACAAGACTGGAAATTTGTAGCTCAAGTCCTGGATCGGATCTTCCTGTGGTTATTTCTGGTGGTGTCAGTGACGGGTTCAGTTCTCATCTTTACCCCTGCGTTACGGATGTGGTTGAACAGCACTTTGTAGAAAGCACTCCCGCAGTAACATAGCAAGTACAGTGCCAGGGGATGGTGATGCCTTGGAGTTTGGTCTCTGTTGTACAAGAGGGGAAGCAGCAGCAAGAATGAGGGAAGGTGATGGTAACAGTGGGTATTTATTAGTGCTTTCAATCTTCATAATAACTCAATCTTCATAATAACAGTTACAGATTTTGCTGGAAACAGAGAAGAGCTTGAAGCACAGCCAAGGCCTAAAGTGAACTGGGGGTGCAAACTGGGTTATAGTTATTTTATTGTTAGCTTGGTTGTATTGCTATACAAAAGCCAAGATTATTAGTTAAAATTTGAAATAGAAAGTCTTGCACAATCCTTGTACTTAAAAGGCAGATCTGCCAGTTAAAATGCTATATTGTAAAAGAAGTTACAGTAGGAACACAAATCTCTACCCAGTTTATCTATGTTTCCAAGTAAAAACCACTGAGTTTCTACAGGTTGCTTTATGCATGTGTCAGAACTGGCAATTGCATAGCATGTATGTCAGAAAAAGTAAATTCTTCTTAGATGAGATGCTCAAAACTCTTGACTCTAGCCTCACCTTCCCTTGCTGAAGGATCAGCTCGACAGGGGCAGAACCTACGACTGCCCACCTGCTACCAGCCTTGCACACTTTGTCTCTCCCCTCGGCCATCAAGAGGTGGTATTCCACTCCCCACTTCTCAATATTATTTGCAGTTTTGCTTGCTGCTCTGTAAAGTACCGAAAGGCTGACAAAGCGAGGATTTGTCTCCACATTTAGAAACTATTATTCCTTCACCTGCTTGTTCACAAGTGGAAGATCACCTAAGTGAAGGTGGCTATACTACTCTATAAGGCAACAGTGATATTCCTGGACTGTTCAGCTGGAGGGAAGCTGCAGATATCTCTTTTGACAGATGGAAGTTGTGGTCGTTGCAGGAGCGGGGTTTCTCTTGAGAGCTATGGGGTGGGCTGGTCTCCAGGAAGATACATTTTTGGATGTTGGCTTGTCTGTGTTTTCTGGGCAATTCAGAACTTGATTCCTTTGATTCCTTTGTTATGGGATTTTTTTTGCATGATTAGAAACAGCTCTTGAAAGTGTTGAATAAGTGAGATGTGACAGAAAACACCCAAGTGAAACTCTTGAACACAGGAATGAAGTGCTCACCACTTTTGCTGGGGCAGTGTTTTCCAGTATGCTGTGCTTTAGAAAATCCTACTGAGAACTTGCAAATGTTTTCAAGGTCAGGAAGGGATCTGGAGATCCAATTTTTGACAATCTAAATATGTGTTATAGTTTTACCTAGCCTTGAAACTGTCTCCCTAGAGATGGAGGTTAGAAAGTGTTAAAAACACATAGAGGTATTCTTGTGCTTGAATTGTGCATGCACACCAGACCTCCATGAATCAATGTAATTCCATCATGTTGTGTCAATGCAGAAACTTCTGTTGACTTGTGCAATTGTTATTAATAAAGATGTATTTAGTAAATGATTCCTGGAGTGTCCATACACTGGGCTTTGCTGTTGATTTGTTGTCAACAAAGCTAGATTGTAGCCCATTTTAAAAGTTTTTTTTTTCCCAAATCTGTTCAAGCAGAGGGATCAGCATGTTACTTTATAGCTCTGTATGTGAGTTTGAGCATGAGGCATTCAGACGTGGTTATTATATTGCTGGAATAAACCCATGAAGTTTAGCATATACAGAGAGATGTCTTAGCATAAGATACTGGCATAAAACTCATACACATTGACCATTCCATCAGTCACTCCTCTCTTCTTGCATAAAGTGCATTTGCTCCCCCAGACAGTACTTTTAAATGTCTGTAGGAAAAGAGCCAGGAAGCTCTTCTTTCTGGTATTTCCAGACTATTGAGCTCCAGAAGTGGTAGGTATTCCCTGTGAGTACTGCTTCCAGGGGGCTGCCTGTTAGCCGTGACAGATGACAACCTGCTCCCCTGGGCAACTGCCTCAGGTGTCCATCTGACAGATGGTCCTGTCTCCAGCATGCAGCACTTTTGTTGCCCACCTGCAGGCAACACATGGCTCTGTCTCACACGTCTGTGTCTGATCCAAGCTGTTGTCTCTGGCTTATGCTGGTGAAGATCAGCAGAGCTCATGTGCTGGAGATGTATGAAAATGCACAGGTACGGCTTCTGGCCTTGATTCTTCTAGCGTTGCATCTGGTACTGCTGAATCTGTAGTCTCACTACTTATTCCCTTGGGCTGCCTGATCCTGAGCTTCTCTAAATCTCTTTGCTGCTGGCCCACAAAAGCATTCAACATCTTCCCTACAAAGGTCTGCCACTAAAAACACAACTTGGGAGGACATTTGGAAGACAGTCCTCCAATGGGGCTTTCCCTCTGCTCCACCTGTGGATGACAACACTGCAAATTGCAAATCTTAACCAAAAAACTAGTAACCCTCTGCCTTAACACTGTCTCAACCTGTGCTGTCTCAGTTTCTGGGCATTGGTTTGCTGAGACATTGGCACTGCTTGAGAACCATATATACCCACTTACCAAATGATAAAGATGAGAAACTTCTGAGCCTTTTTGTGGAGGCAAACTGGAAGAATGGTCTCCCTTGAGAAGAATATGCAAAGAGATGTTAAGCTGTTGAATTGCTTCAGTGCTTTTAAAATTAATTCATAAATGCCATCATTCTCAAGGAAAGGAGAATTCTTGCTGCCAGTGGTACAGTCATCATTAAGACATATTAACGAGGGGTGTGTTGCTGATGTGACTTTGGAGCTGATGGAGTGAGAATAGACTTTTTGTGTGGCTGTGCATAATGTGTGACCCAAGTCACATCTGGGGTGGCACCATCTCTAGCTGTAACTTTTCTTGTTATTTCATATAGAAGGCCCCCCCCAACTTTCAACAAGAGTTTGGGCAAGCAAAAATGTTTTTGTGTGTGGTCTTCCATGTCTGCTTGCCAGGGCACCCCTACTGCAGCCTTCTTCAAGGTGACATGCTGGTAATGCTTCCTGCATCTCCCATCTCCACTCTGTAATCAGTCAAGCACTTTCACAAAGCTGGCAGCAGTACATTAGGCTCCCAGTACTGAATGTGCCAAACCCAGCTGAGAAGCACAAAACATGGCTCCAAAAGTTACTGAATTGGAGAAAGGAAGGGTAAATAGTACAACAAAAAGAGACAAAAGATGACTTTGTAAATCTGGGGTTTTGCTGAAGTTACATTGTTGACTGTGAGGTTGTAGCTGTCATGCTTAAAACACCAATGCAATGCAATGCGCCTTCAGCCACAATTTTTTTATGGGTTGGATGTTAATAGAGTATAACCGTCAGATGTCTTTTCTGTAGAAAGGAAGGTTTTAGGGTCAGAATTCAGCTCTTCTCTTCAAATTTCCTTCCTTTTCCCTTACCTTCTTTCTCATTAAAGAACCAGTATAGTAAATGTCATTTAGTAGCATATATAAACACATTTTACAACAGGAAATCTTAAAAAAAAACCCAGACCACAAATTCTTCAAGAAGGTGTATTTCAGGAGTGACATTTAATTGACAGGCTGACAAAATAAACCATGCTTTTTCATACATCTATCTGTCAGTTACTACATAATTGAACAACATTCAGGGAAATTACAGAAAATAATAGTTTTCTTCTACTTGTTCTTCTACAATCATGACTGGGTGTATTAAGACAGTTATATTCTTGTCATTCCACCTTTAACATATACACACATTAATTCCTATTCTCTTTATTATGAAACACCAAAAAAGAGTAAAAGGCCAGTCAGTGACTTCAGAAGCAGGGAGTCTTACTTTGTAAATACTGGTGATGTTCAGAGCAGAGACTGATGCATGGCAGAAACTGAAAACATTGCATTGACACTGTACAGTTAAATTTAGAGGCTCTTATAAGAGAGAAGGGCTTTGGAGCCATTTGGTTTAATTGTAGTGGTGCCTTTTAAAGAAAAATCTTTCAGCACAAAACTTACAGGAATATAAACAAATTAGGGTAAACCATTTACATTTTTTCAGAAACCAGGAACACATCTGCTAAATTTTTCAGGAGGAAGCACACTAGGATTGGGACTTGGTTAGAGCATCAACCTTAGCCCAGAAGGACATGGCCCTACAGTTACAGGTTTGCACACAGCACAGACCCATGAGGAGTCAGGAAAGAGAACACTGCTGCATAGCTGTTGGAAACAAGGTGCTCAGCTTTGCTCAGGATTTATGGTATCCAGCCTTCTTCTGCTGGGATGTGCATCGTCGAGTTTGGTCTTGGGTTTTAAAAACACAAAACTTCAGATCAACCAATGACCTCAGATGTCAAACCAATTCTGTCTATGACAAGTAGCTCCTGGGGGACAAACCCTTCCCTGTTGGGTTTTTGTCTGAGCCTGAGTAAGCAAGAGTTTTCAGAGCAGAACCTGTGGACTAGGACCACCGTTAACCTGATGAAATATGTGGCTTGGAAATCCTACTGAAGCTCATCAAGGTCCTGGTACTCACTATCAGGAAATAAAGGGAACTTTGGCCACACAGAAAGATAAATGGCAGACTAAACTAATTTTAAAATATTTTAGAAGCACATAGTTTTCAAATGTGTATGCCTTAAATGGTAACCACATTTTAATGTTAAGTTTCAGATACGATTAAATGCTTAAGATCTGTCTGATTTCAAACATAAATGTAAACACGTACTTTATTTTTCTGGATGTAGCTGGATGCTGATGAGGTGGTGAGCAGAGGGGTTATGTTAGAAGAGAGAAATAGAAGGTAAATTTCTGAACTGAAAATGAAATAAGAGCAAAAGCGGATAAAAGCAGTGCCTCAAGTTACATCTCTGCTACTAGTGGCTGGATAAAGAGCCCTACAGTCCCAAACACACAGATGATTATAAATACCCAGAGAAATACTCTGTCTATCACCATAGCTACGTATTTCCAATCGTCTTCCACCTGCAAGAGAATAAAAAAAGAGAAGGATAAACTATATGTAGTGTTACATACAATTGTGAGCTGGCACTGTGCAGTTGTGCAGTAGAAATGTCCCTTGTGCTTTTGAATGTGAGGAAGAGCACACACGCAAGTCAGGAATGTTGCTTGTCATGCTTATAGTTGCTGCAGTTTCCAACTTGCTTCAAGAGGGGGCTGATTTTCTAATGGTATTTTACCACTTTTGGCTGAGAATATACAACAGTATCCTCATCTGCTGAATTGTTCTAATTATTTGAGTCTGAGGGCAGCACAGGTTGTGATAATGATATTAACAAATAGGCCCTGATCATGTGGTGGGTGCAGAGTGGGGGGTTTAACAGCAGCCACAGTCACCATAGCTGTGCACCACTAAACCCTGTTGAAGGATTGTGTTGAAGGCCTCACACAAGACACAGTTTGCTATTCTGGCCTGATTTGAAACACTGTCTCGCCAGTCAAGCCCCACTGATTTCAGGAAACTGGACACATGGACTATTGCAAAGCAAGGGTTCCAACTGAGCCAACTGCAGTGTCATGTGCTAAGCAGGACAGAGTGCAGATCTTGTATGGCTGAAAGAGAGGCCTTAGAACCACAATCAAGGACTGTCCTGTCCTTTAAACTGTACCTTTAAACTTGTACTGTGCAAGGAAACACTGCATCAGAGGAACATTCACGCATACAAACTAGTGACTAGTTAAGAGCTCTCTGCTCAGGGATCTCCCACTTGTTTTCCCAATTTTACTATATTTTCCTCCAAGAAAATACTGGGTTTAGAATTTTGATGGTGTTGAGGATGAGGGATATAGCAGCAGCGCGTATTGGAGGGGGGTATAAGTAAAATTTAAGCAGAGTAAATTTGATGTTCTAAACTATGATAATGGCAATTCAGCCCAGGTGAGAAACAGATAAATAAGATAAGACTTCAAGTTTGTATTTTGTTTAATCCTCTCCAACCTCCTAGGGCAATTCAGAGGATAGCTATAATAGTCATTAGTGTTGAGTTGAGTGATAGGGATGTAATGAAAAAGAGGGGGGCCATGATAGTAACAAGACCACAGGTAGAAACAGGCTGGTATTCAGGGAAGAACCATATTGCTTTGTATATATGGCTGAAGCAGAAGCAGCCTCCAGAATAATTTTTCTCAGTGCTTGCTTGAGAACAAATTCTGTTTTTTTTTCCCTGAAAAGGGGATTTTTGTAATGAAATATTAAAATAAATGTAAATGAAAAGTCATATTTCCCATCTCTAATATGTTCTGAAAGGTAAGATACAAAGCAGTTGATGAACACGCTGAACTAAGAATAAAATTTCATGTGGCAGGAGAGATTTGCAAAATGCAAATCAGTGAAATTAGCAAAGGAGGACTTCTCCTGAGCTGTATAATCAAGAGAGCAAATAATTTGGATGACTGTATGCAAAACTCCTTCTTTTTGGGAGAGCATCAGAGAAAGCAGCTGAGTAAGTATATGGATATGTTTGATGTAGCTGGTGTGATAATGAAAGCGGGACTGAAATGTTTGGGTTAAGCAAAGCACAAAGGCCATAGGTACTAAGCAGGGCTCAGCACAATCCCCATCCTCCTCTGTGGCAATAGGTTCCTGTGTTTTGCTTCAGGCTGGCATGTACTATATGCTCACTCTATCACCAACCAGTGAACTCAGTCACCAGCTTAACTCTACTCCTTTATACAGAAATTTATAGATTTTACCTTCAGATGGATTTTTTTTCTGCAGAGCATAAAGAAAGGGGGGAATAAAGGTGATCCTTAGGTTTCACAGCAGTTGTATGAATTTCAACAAAGTATTCTGATAGAAAGTATGCATATCAACATTTTCCTTAGAAAGCTTTTGTGATTTTTCAATATAAATACACTTGTATTTAGTTTTGAAATGGATTTTACCTTCATAGAGCATCTAAAAAACTTCAAAACCAAAAGGAAAAATCCCATGACAAATCAAGTGCTTAGGTTCTAAACACTTTCAAAAATATCTTGAAGTGTTAGAGAATTTCTTGCTCCTTGTAAGTTCTCAATGTTCTCAAGAAAATCCTTTTGCAGCTTATTTTAGTTGCTTGTGTTTACACATGAGGATGTGGCCCCAGAATCCTTTAAATTCCAATGTGCACCATTTTATAAGACAGTAATCCCAAGTAGGAAAAAAAAATTATATCCTCACACAAGCAAACCCATTAGATGGTCTTCTTCCCCAACAACTTGTCTTACTGCTTCTGTACCTTTAGGATTCCCTTCTAAGACCACATCCAGCTTTCATGGATTCCTCTGACCTTCAGGACTTCCTCCAAAGAGACTCTGGCAATCAATTTCTAAACAGGCCAAAGTCTAGCTGCTGGAGATCCAGTTCTGCTGGCACCCCCCATAACTTTACCCCAGACCGAAAACTCTTGTCATTCTGTGGTCACTTTGCCCATGGCCTCCAACTGCCACATCTCCCACTAGTCCTTCTCTGTTCACAAAGAGTGAATGCAGTGGGGCACCTTCCCCGGTTGGCTTGCTTCCTGCATCAGGAAGTTATCTTACACACACTCCAGGAACCTTCTAGATTGATTCTTCTCTGCTGCGTTACCCTTCCAGCAGCTTCCTGGCAAGTTGAAATCCCTCATGAGAACAAGGGCTGGTGATCATGATAGTTCTTCCAGCCTCCTGTAGAATGCATCATCTGCCTGTTCATCCTGCCTAGGCACTCTGTAACAGACTCCTACCAGCACGTGTGCCCTGCTGACCTAGCCCCTGGTCTTTACACACAGGCACCCCACCTTGTCACCACCACTGATTGCAGTACAATCCAAACAGGTCCCAGTGGGATGGTTACCTCCCTTACCTCTTTGGTTTCGTTTTGAGACCTCATGTTCTCTGCGATGAACTGGACATTGCTAATGACATCCTTCACCTCTGGGGAGTACTCCACGTGCTCTGCCATCCACTTCAGTGACTGATGGCTCAGCTGTCTTTTGGTGATAGGGAGCTCAGTTGCCTTATCACAGTGACTGCAACACTGCTCTTTGTGCAGTCTGGTGTCTTTGTGCTTGCTGTGCTTTGACTTGCCCAACTTACTGTCTGATACTTTCTTGGTTTTTCTGGAGGTGCTTTTTTTCTGCTGTTCTAGTGGCCTCTGCATCAACAGGATTTTGGGGAGCAGGCTTAGAAAGATGGTTTTTACCCATTTGGGCATTGTGTGTGTTGTTGGAGTCCTGTAATGTATATTGAGGACAAAAACTGTGATGACAATTGACAGAGTCACAAATATCATTGTGAAGAGTAAATATTCACCAACTAGGGGAATTACTAAAGAGGTAGATGGGATTGTTTCTGTGATTACCAGCAAAAATACAGTCAAAGAAAGAAGCACAGAGATGCAAAGAGTAACTTTTTCACCACAGTCAGATGGCAGGTAAAAAACTAGCACAGTCAGGAATGAGATGAAAAGACAGGGAATTATCAGATTTATGGTGTAGAACATTGGTAACCTTCGAATATAAAAGGAATATGTTATGTCTGTGTAGATCTCTTCACAGCAGTTATATTTGATATCATGTTTGTAGCCGGAAGCATCAACTATTTCCCATTCACTGTTTTCCCAAAAATCATTCATATCTACTTTGGATCCAATGATCAGAAGATCAATTTTGGCTTTGTCATAGGTCCATGAGCCAAATTTGAGTGAGCAATTCTGATGATCAAATGGGAAAAAGGTAATATCCATAGGACAGGAGCTTTTAAAAATAGCTGGTGGGGTCCAGGTGATCATTCCATCATAGCGAAGGAGGGCTTTAGTCTTGCCTTCAACTTGAAAATCTCCCACAGCACTGGAAAGACAAATGAGGCAAAGACAAAAAAATTACCATGGAAGTAAAATATAATGGGTGCTTTCATAGATGCTGCAAGGGGATATTTTAGAGAGAAAGGTTTAAATGAGTAAAATGGGTAAAATGGATTATCATACTTATTATACAAGACAATATCTGGTTTCCAAATTTTATCTGCTGGTACCCGAACAAATTCAATGCCATCATATTGTCTGGGATCCCATCGCAGTTTGTAGTCATTCCAAATCTGGAAGAAGAATGGAGAAGGATTATAAAAACCTTAAACTATCAACAAGATAATTGAGAGAAGATAACAGATTTTCCTGTAAAATTACAGACTATGATAAAGTGTAGCATGTGAAGAAGGGGACAGTGTTCCAAAAGACATCAAGGCCATGACCTGGAGAAATACTGGACATGTGTGAATCCCGCTCCCATTGATTGCCACTCTCTTCTCTGTGACGGGGTGCCAATCGCAACGAACTGCTGGCATCCTGAGATCTCTTCTCTATCTTTTGACATCAGTAGAGAGCCTTGTCTGTGAAAGGTTACCTCCCTAGTGCGGAGAGAAAACAGGGGCCTTGCTGCAGCACCCCACAGGTGAGAGGACGGCAGCACCAGAGACCAGCACCCCATGTTTGGCCCACCTGCAGATGAACACGCAGCTGCTGCAAGAAAACAGTATTGGTTCCACAGGAGTACTGAAATACCAGGTCAGGGCAGCAAGGGATGCACAGCAGCTCTCTTACATTGCTGTCTATTGTCCTATCATGGGGCCATGGTCTCTCACCTACCCTAAGTACAGGAATTTTTACAGAACACTTTGCCTGGACCACAATCAGTGCCTGAAAAAAATGGTGCAAATTAGCTACATTTTCTCAGCAGTTTAGGTTCTGTAAGGATCCTTATCTATGTAAAAACACTAAAACTATCAGGGATAATGGAGGCGTGTTCTTCTTTCCAATAAATATTTTTGTGGGATGATCTAGGACTGCAGAGCTGCGTACTTAATCACTCTTTAAGAAGCACATCTAGATTTTCCAAATGAAAACTAATCATGAGGTTGGAGAAGAATATATCCCACAGGAAAGAAAGAAAGAAAATGTAACTTCTAGGTAAAGAGAATGAAAAAATTAACTTTTCAGTTGTGGAGCTTCTTCATTTTTAAAAATCCTTTTTACAAACCAAAAACTTATGCTATAGATGTAACTTACAAGCGACACACATTTCACCATTTCGATGCAAAATGCATGAGAAATGTAACACAGTCACTTACGTGTCTTAGCCACAAATTTGTTTCCATAATCTGATTGACTTCATCCTATGAAGAAACGCAGGCATAAACAGTTACCATATTCCAAGATGGCCAAAAACTTAGCCCACAGAAAATAGCATTTCACATTAACTGATAGCAGATTTTTTTCTAGCATCTTTCAAAAGGTTTATACATTGTACACTGTTGCATGCAATCCTATTGAAAAATTATTAAAACTTTACTGAAAAATCATGCTCCACAAATATTAGACATAGGGAAAGCTGCACTGTTTTGCCAGGTGTTTGAGTATCTGGAGAGCACACAACCTAGAACTGCTCTGATCTGTACCAGAGAAATAAGGTTCTTCCTGTGGTTTTGGTTTTTTTGGGTTTTTTTTGTTGTTTTTGTTTGTTTGTTTGTTTTTTGATTCAGTGTTTAAAAATCTCTGATTACACAGTATAGAATTGGTCAAGATTCAAGGAAAATGGCATCAGTATAGCAATGTTTTGGATTTCTCTGCAAACCTCTAGAGCACATGCACTTGAGCAGCACTAAATTAGGTAGCTGTCATACAGAGATACATACAAACACACTTCTTTTTACAATAACCTACTACAATTGCCAATCAGTCATGAATCAGAAATGCGATGCTTTGCTTCTTCCACATTGTCTCTGTCCTACCCAGCATGTTTGCCCCACACCTATTTGCATTCCAAAACATGCAACATTCGTCCTCACCTCTGTGTTCTAAAACACCACTCCTTCCACTTGCCACACTTTCCCCTTACCTCACTTTGAAACAAATAGATTGAAAAAAAAGAATGCAAAGAAGTAGAAGATTTTTCCCCTCGGGACAAATGGGAAATGCCACACAGGAGAGCTGGTCACATGCTACACACAGCATGGATGCACCGGGTGTCTCTGGAGTGGGCTGTGAAGAGTGGGCTTGAGCATTCAATACCTCTGCCCTGGGCTCTGAAGGCTGCTACCTGAAGCAGGGGGATTTGATGCTACAGAGTTAGGAAGTGAATCTGCGTCGCTCAAACCACTTGTTCAAGCAACTGGAACAACTTGTCTGACTGAAAGAACAGCAATATGTATGGTACGTGCACTTAGACACACATGAAGTGAAAGCTAGGAGAGTTTGTTTGGTGCGTGCAACCATCACGGTTACATCTCCTGCTTCAGTGATTTGCATGTGTTTACAACCATCCCCAAAGCAGTATTCTCTAGTGAGTCTTACCACGTTTGTAAGCTGGGTAATGGCCAGTTCAAAATACACCGTGACAGGATCGGACACATTTTCCACCGGCCTAATGAACTGGTTGTACTGGGAGAAGAGTTTGTGAAATAACCGTTCCTCTGATTCGCAGGCTGTGGTATCTGTGTTGGTAAAGATAATAAACAGCTAAACCAGAGGTAAGAAAAAGGGGAAGAAGGTGCCAGAAAGCATGCTAGTATGTGCTACAGTTCTGGATAGTGCTTGTGACCATGTGTAAAGCCACCAGCGCACAGAGAGGAGAGACTGTCAGTATGCTGTCAGTTGAAAGCATCCTCCTGCAGAGTGTTGGCTACTCCTTATTTCCTCAAATAGTAAAGTAATGGCTTCAGTGGCTGTGTCTCCTAAGCTGGATTTAGCCTACGAGTCTCCATTTGGCCCACCCTGGTAGCACACCAATGCAGAACAAGATGGTGTGAAATATAAGAAGTAGAAATGTGACAGATTTAATCTTTGTGAGTCTTCCTGGTAAAATAGGGTGTTCATCAAAAGCATAGCTATTTAGAAATTAAAAGTTTGAAGCTGAAAATACTGAATCAAAATCTCTATCAGGTAGGCAACTACAATGACGCCTCGTAATCTTAAACATTATAACTGCATTTTATCCTCACAACTGATGTTTCCACTCTTTACATAGAGCAATTTTTCTTTGCAGAAAATTCATTTATTACGTTCTATGAACAATAAAAAAGTGTAAATATTAGCATTTCTTATAGAATAGAATTCTTATAGCATGCATCTGTGTAATACAGAACTGTTCTTTGGGAACAAGCAGATCACAGCTGTAACCCCTCATTAATGAAGAACAGACCAGATGGCTCAGAAGAAACAAAGTATGTGACAGGCACTGAGCTGAATCACAGCCCAGTTAAGAAGAATTTTCTCTGGTAACCTGTTACACATAGTCCAAACCTGAAGCAGTTATTTTCACAGTGTTAAATACTATACATTTTGATTTCAAAAGGAAAATACTAGATTTTATTTGCTCTGGCAACATCAGCTCAGAAGAACAATTTCCTTGAATATTTTTGCTATTACAATACATTACTGTAATTCAGCACCTAAAATAAAAAATACTTTATAGATACTCAAGATTTAGACTTTCCTTCTCATGTTGGACACAGCTGTGTTATCAAAGCTACATGATGATCCTAAAGATATTACTGTTACAACTGAGGAAAAATTTGTTTTCAGACTCATTGTCATAAATTTTTTGCATTAGTCCCAGACTGCACTAGAACACATTAGACAAGCAACCATGACAAGCCTTTATGATTGCAAATATAAAACATAGAAGGGGTTTATGCCAGGCACATGGTCTCTGGCACAGCATAAAGCATAAAATTTATGATTTACATATCCTTCAGTGAACAAGGGCCTGTGGATGTGCAGTTGTCCTGCAGGGAGGCACTTGGTCTCAGTATGCTGCACTTTCATGATTAGACTGTCCTTCCTCAGTTCTTGAAAAAAGATATTTCACCTCTAAGGTGATACAAAGCATCCTGCAGTTGCAGGGGATTATCATAACTGCAAGATGAAATGTTTGCTACTGTCACTTACTTGTACGGAAAGAAAATTCTAGGAAAAATTCCAAAACTTGATGTTTTATTTCATCCTTTCAGCATCATTCAGAGAAGACACGCAAATGTTTATAAAGTTTGCATGCTTTTATATCATTTATTGTTCCATTCAAAAAATAACTAAAAATTTTCTTTTCAGATTTCATCCTCACCACCCATAGCACTGTAATTAGAAGTACACTACTGTGGGAACATGAAGTCTCATTACTAAAGTAAATACATCTAAAATCATGTTTAATTTGATATTTTCCCACTGGTTTCTTAACTGACATGTGCTTAACTGATGTGCTGACATTCAGACAAATATTAAGATCTTATCTCATGATGCTTTAAGACAGTTTCTTATGCCTTGCAAAGACAAGCACTATATTTAATACATATTTTGGTCATCTGCAGAAGTGAGACTTTCAAAACAAATGTGTCCTAAAAGAAAAAAATCCTGCTAAAGTCAGTGAGAGTTGTGAACAGAAATGACTGCAGCGTATTTAAAACACAGATCATAAACAATAGCGAAGAACAATAGATCAAGTTCTCTCTTTAAAGTCTAAGTACTGACCATGCACATCCATAGCCTGCATTATTTAAGCCCTTGCAAATTCAAGCACCAAATTAAATTACTAGGACCTCTAATCCATTTCTATTGTTTTCTAGAAACAGTTCTTCCATTAGTTATCAAACAGTAATGAAGAGTTTTACGTTGGAAAACTAGTATTGCTTTAGCTCTTTTCAAATACTGTTTCAAAGTTACAGATTTCAGGTTAGACAAAGCTGGTGGAAGCTTTACAGGGAATTCATTCAAGAAAACAGAAGCAGAGACAGAAACTAGAAAATATTCTAGAAACTGGTATCAAAGAGAGCCTACCTTTAATCAAGGATGTGAATATGAATGCCCACACACAGAAAGCAGGGCAACACCAGCATAGCCACGTCTCAGGATGCATTGCTAGCAGCAGAATAGAGCTTCCTTTTGAGAACAGAGGTTTGGGGGAAGAAGCAAGAGGCAAGAAGACATATAACCCTCCTGATGATAAGTAGGCAGTAGAAGAATAGATTTGTTTTGCATCTATGGCAAACTCTGCAGCCTGCTGAGCAGAGAAAAACCTCGCAGAGTTGTTTTCACTACCACTAGGCAAGGAGAGCTTATGCCATGCAGAGCGAAGGGAATCAGGCAGCATCCTATCAGGTGACTTCACATTTCCAGTCCCTGCCCCAGGGAACATGCAAGAGTGCAGGAGAGAGAGGGAAGGCAAGACACAGGACAGCCGTCATGGAGCAGGGGGAGCTTTCACTCAGCCCTCCACCCAAGGGTTAAGAACTCTCACCGTGCTAAACCAGCTGCTTTAGCTATTGCCCAGTGATCACCTGAGTCTGTCAGAATACGCAGAGGTGAAACAGCTTCAGTTTCTTAGCTGAGCACTGATTCTTCAGGTGATAGAAATGGATGTTATATGGTTTTAACACGTCTACCAGATTCCATATGAACCTTGAAATAAGCACAGCGTCAAATGATGGATTGCTTGGCAGTATTCTCAGTGAATAAATCCAAGGCAAGTAGACTTACTATTGCATCTGACAGGAGCAACTAAGCTTGCTGAGTTCTTTCCTGACAATCAAGTCAGCTTACAATATAAATTCTTCAATTTTTTTTCTTGTGTGTGTAGTCTCCTGTGCCAGTATGTGGAAATGGAGGAACAGAATAAAGAAAAAAACGACCAGGTACTGTTACAGGCCAAGTTCTCTGCAACAGAGTCTTACTCTTAATAAAAGAAGTTAAAAAAAAAAACAAAACTGATCTCATGATCCTTTAGAGGTTGATGCATGTTCACTCCTCAGGTGTTCAGTACATATGTCCTTGCACCAGGAATACCTGAAAAGAAAAGGATTTGAGAAATTGAGGGTTCTGTGTAGCTGCAGCAGGGTGTAAGGCACTACAGGTGATTTGGTGCCATCCAGCCTCCCAGAAAGCAGCTCAGGCAGGGAATCTCCTTTATGTGTGCTCAATACAGCATGAACAAGTCCGAGTGACTGGTTGAATGATTTGATCAAACCAGAAATGCTGCTGCATTTTCAGGCACTTACATTGTTGTGTAAGTGTAGAGGGAAGAAAAAAACCCAAGAAAATGAAAAAAGGATGCCTTTCATACTACAAAATACAGAGGCAAAGCTACAGCATAAAATAAGAAAGTAATTTGTCATTTATACAAATCGTTAAAGTATGGATAAAAAGGAAGATGACTGTCTGGAAGAAAAAGACTTAGAAATGAATTGATGGCATAAAGAAGATCCCTGAAGTAGACCAAGTTGTCCATGACAAGTTTTGAAGTAAAAAAAAAAGTAAATATTGAAGGATTACAGGCATCAGCCTTACTCCAGAACTCACTAGAGAGAGGGAGCCTTCTGCAAAGAGATGAGAATGCAAAAGAAAGAAAACCATGAGTGTTTGGGAATTAGGAAGTTTGGGAGTAATTTTGCCCTCTCAAAAGCAGCAAAGTGTAAACCACGAGACATGGCTATGAGGCATCTCTAAGCTGAAGTTAGATATAAATTCTCCTTGCAAATAATTTTAAGATGAAAATGTGGGTTTCAGCATGGTGATTTTTTTCTTTTAAATTTCCATTTTGCCAACATTTTCCTAGGAAAAAAGTGAAAACCACTAAAAAATTCTGCTTGATGCCAAATTTTCCCAAGTTGCAATGTTTATTAGAATGGTGTTAACAGTCCGGGTGCATAAACTTGCAGTTTCCTTATGTTAACAAAGGAAGCTTATACTTTCTTCTTGAACTGACGTGCCCATGGTGGACTGTGGCTAACAGAATTACACAGCCATGTGGCATCACAGGATGGCTGTGGCTGGCTGCAGTCGTGGCATATACACTCCTGTTAAAATCCAGCCCTTCTGGTAAGATAGATGCAATTCAAAAGAAAAATTCAACCCAACTTAAAACGTTTTGACATTTTCAAGCTTTTTGTTTTTCCCAAAAATGTACCAGGCCAGGGAATTGGGTGGGAGAACAGATCTGCAGATGCATGTCTGCAGACTGAAAGGTCTTCGGAGGTGAGAGTAATGAGTGTGCTTCCCCTCCAGAGAGAAGGAGAGCAGTGCAAGGCCAGCTGGCAAAGATGATCCTTACTGCCCTGCTTGAGGGAAAGAACTGCTTTGTTATGGGGAGCAAGGGACTGGGGAAGCAGGCTGAGTNAGCAGACAGCAGGAGGAATTGTGCTGCCTGAGACCCTGCTGGAGTGAGTGCTGCCTTTGGGAAAGGCTGAAGAGGAAGGCAAAGTTCAAACCAAGCAGTGACAAACGGCTGATGAGGCATCCAGAGGAGAATGCAGAGTCCAGCTGAGGTACTGCCTCAGCACAGGGATGACAGCTGGAGGCAGAGCAAAAAGTTGTGAATCATTGCTGCTTGCAAAGGTACCTAATTTAATCTAATATGAACTGGACAAAAGAGGGGTCTAAATACCAGGCTCAAATGGAAAGCATTGTCAGGCTTTCATCTTTCTTTCACCCTCTTAGTGTGGAAGAAGAGGCTGATTTAATCCTTTCACATGTATGTTTACCCTCCAAGCATATATTGACTAGGAAAGAAATCTCTGGTTTCTTTTCTTCAGGTAAGGTGGCTCTGGAAAAAGAGGGCAAGCAGCTTGCAGGGATGCACAAAATCTGCCCACCAAAAAGTTGTCTACCACACAGATGCACTTCACAAATGGAGGTCAGTCTTGTAAAAGCTGTGTGGTATTGACAGTGGGAAAAAAACAACAGGAGGACCCATTTTGGAGGGTTGTCTATGCACCCAAGAGCTGAAGGCATGCACCCTGGTGCTATTTGCAGTCCTAATGACAGATTCATTTGGAGTCAGGCTCAGGTTTGAATGGCAGATTTCCTCCTCTAGAGCCAAACAGTCCTTTGTTGCAGAGCTGTGTCTGAGCTGTTTGTAGGATTTGACAATACAGTGGATTAACCTGCAGTGGGACAGTTACAGACAGCTCTGTGACAATCTCCTTTTCCGTCATCAGATACTCATGTCCTGATCATCTGCTGAGAAGCCCCTACCATCCAGTGGAGAAGTTCACAGTCAACCCTTTGCTAACTACCACCAGTCAAGTGAGTTTGCACTAGGGACACTTTTCATCCTTTGCTGCCCTGGAAGCAGCTGGGGGAATCTGAGCCATGTCTCACTGCTTTCTTGCTCAGGGTGACCTAAACATTTACTTGTGGTGCCTGCCCTGAAATAGCTGAGTGGGACCTCAGCAGCATTTAATTTTATGTCTGCTCTGCTACTTAATGCTTTTGAAAGCTATTAGGGAATCAACCACCTTTGGTTCTCTTTGCATATTCACACACAGTGCTTCCTTGGGCATGGTACACCTAATGCTATTAAAAAGGGATGCCAGCAGAAGGAAACTCTAACAGAGCAGTGAAAGAATCCGTCAAGTCCTGCCATTTGTCTGTAGTCAGCCTACAGACATATTTTTGTGCATTAGCTAAATTAAGTAAACAGGAAACCCACAAAAGCTCCCAGAGGGGAGAATTCTGAGAATGGGCAGTTCTTAAATTAAGCAGACTTTTCAACCATTCAAGGTTTTGCAGACATTAGGCAGGAAGGTAGATGCCATCTGTGACAACCCTCTGAGGGAAGTGTTTGATCCCAGCAAGCACTGGGCTCAAAGTAGGACTCCCTAAGAGACATTTTTCACACAAGTAATTGGGTAAAAAAGTCACAAAAATTTACATCTTCTAGAGGCAAAACCAAAACCCCATTATTTTGTGTTAGAGTTATCCTTCATTAACAAGTGTTCATCTATTACTAAGGCAGGGAAAAAAATCATTGCTCTATATGTTCTCCCATCTGACATCACTCAGACACTTTCTCAGCTGATTTTCTTGGTTCTTCCTGCTCTATTTCTGAACTGCATTCTCTCAGCCCTATCCCTTCTCCCCCATTTCAATAGGCAAATGACTGTCTGATGAGCTCTTGGTCTGTGTTCCACCTCTCTCCTCCCATACTCAGTGTAATTTCTTACAGCTTCATAGAAGCAATACTGACAGCAACTGTACCTGCCTTATATGTGACAACTGCAATCTCATAGAAGAGAGATTAACAAGATTGCTGTTAATCTGTATCAGCCCTAGCGCTGTTGGGATCCACTGTTTTGTTTAAACTTCTGGTATTACTACAATAAATCAGGGTAATAAAGCATTTATCAGAAGAATAGTAGGAATCCAGCTTTCACTGCCTTGTTGGAAGTCATTCAACTGCCACAGAAGCCCTTCCAGGACACCACCCTTTGTATTAGTACAGTCCATCTTGCCAAGTGTCACACCCTGACAAGTACGTTCACATTACCTGCAGCAAAGCCTGGGTCTCACCCCTGTGTAAGTCCTGGCCTTTGGCCTCTCTCATGCTCTGGGCCCTCATATGCTAACAGTGTTTGCTCTGTGATCCACTAGACACTGACCAGTGGCTTCCAGTGTGCGGGAGATGTGAAGCATGAGTGAAGAAGGAACTTCAGTGGCTACTGTATCCAGAACAATGTGCTCATGCTTCAGGCATGATCTTTTGTATTAAAGCCCTTGTTTTTTTTGTTTTTGTTTTTTTTTTTTCCTTAGTCAGATCTTAAATGACATGTGGGAAGAGGCCTTGAAGCTTACGTTGATTAGGGCATTTTCACAAACTGAGCATAGGATTTCCTCAGTTCAGTAGCTTGCTTTGTAATAAAGTTTTTCCTTAATTTTTCTTTTGTATTAAAACAATTGGACCACAGCACCTCTATGAGTCTGCCCCTGCTGCCCCAGCTATGAAGTGGGCAGTCACTAAGTCAGGCAGCCAACACACACTGAGTAGCCAAGGACATGAATAGGAATGCCTGTTCCCATGATCCTGTCTGTTAAGCAGATGCAGTAACCAGACTTCAGTACAAAGATCCATCTTTTATAAGCTAAAGCATCACTGATAGCAACATCCCCAAAGGTCCTTCCATTGTACTAACAGCATCACTCATTCTTACCTGCACTGACCTTCAGCTTGGACTGAACGCTTCTTGTAGCTTGATGGAGATTATATAGGCTGATAAAACCTGATCCATTTCAAGGAAATAAATTAAACCAAACACCTCTGTTCAGCTTTTTTGGAATTCTCTATTAAAACAACAGTTTATGTGAGTCGGTTTTGAACACATAATATCTATGTTCCTACACTCCCCTAATGTAAATACCTTTCTTTGCTGCAAGCATACATTGACACTGTAGGGAGGGTGCATTGGATATGTCTGTACCCTCTTTTGAGCTCCTCACCATAGATGCCATTTCTCCGCAACCCAAAATGGAACTTGTCACAGTGCAATGGGATTCAGTGACATGGAATCCCTGTTCAGAAGGCTTAAGATGTAGATTTTATTGAGAGAAAGTAAAAGCAAGAGAGAACAAGTCTAATGAAAAATCATGGAGAGATATTTATAGACAGGTCCTATGTATTAAACACGTATTGTTTAACAAAGAATACTCTGGGCTTATCGGTGCAGAACGGAACAACACTTTTGTAAACATCATAAAACAGCTGACTATCTGTTCAGGGATTGTTTTGAGAACTCTCAAGGCTGCAGGCTACTGTGTATCCACAGAAAGTCACAAAATATTATGAAGCAACTCTAAAGAGCTACAACAGAGAGAGGCTGTCAGAAATCTCTCGCTTTATGCACACAGTTGTAATAGCAGAAATAACGTGAAGACCACACAAGCTTAAACAGGATCTTGTGGAAGCCACCAAATTCTACAGTGGCACATGCACTGCCTCTAGGGATGCTAGTATAACCAACATTTTATTTCTAAGAAATTTAGCATTTCTTAAGTAGGGAAAAAACACAAATCAAGCAGAAGTGTAAATGGGAATGCTTAAAGGGATGCTAAGACATAGTATCCTGAAAATGTTTGTTGGATTCAGTGACTGGGGTGAGGGGGCGGGAGGGCGTATCTCCTGATGTCCTTTCCCTGTAGTGAGGATAATGGATATAGCAACATCAGGAAAAATACAATAGCAATGAGTGTGGTGAGGGGAAAGGGCAGGGGTCTTTAGCAAAAGGTACAGGGCCAGACTGAGCTAGCAAATGATGGGAATATGACTGCAGTAAAGAGTTCCAGATGGAATGACTGAAAATGCCTAGCCTAAAAGGGATTAAGAGGCAAATGCCCAGTTTTAGGCCTTACAAGTTAATGAAATAATGGACCATTGGAAAGAGCAAGTAACTCAAGCACCATGTGAACAGAGCACACCTAACAGTGCTCTTGTTGATCCAACAATTCATAGCTGTGGTCATACACTGGCTGAATAACTATTCTGAGGCTGTGTTCTAGTGGACTTAGATTTAACCTTAACAATATTTTAACAAATTTGTGGGTGTATTCCAAAGAAATAATAAAATCCATGGAGAATTTTGTTGTTGGGGAAAGAGAAAAAAAAAAAAAAAAAAAGCAGGGAAGGAGAAGAGTTTTCAAACTAATTAATATGGAAAAAAAATATCCCCTAACAACTGAAAAAGAACTATAGTTGTCATTAGGGAAATGGGCTGGTAAATGAGCTAGAGGACTGATAGAACCTTATTTTTTGTGTAGGCATCTTTTCCCTCCAAACCTCCAGTATCTCAACAGCTGTGACCATGCCTCTTGCTCCCTTTTAGACCCCTAAGGGGTACAAAGAAAGCAGCATGTGTAGAGGCTAGGCAGGAGGTACATGTATGTTTGGTGATGAATGAACTAACATTAATCTGCTGACGTCTTCCAGATAAGATATATAATCTGTCTGTTGTTTCCTCAGATGGGAAAAATCTCATTTGAGTTATTCCTTCAACACAGTTTTTGATTCACAACAATTTACAGAAACCTAATTTTCTTAAAAATTCATTAAAATTGACCTTTGATCAGCAAGTAGACAAAAATATGTGATGAAAAATATTATTTGAGCAGGAAGACGAGGTGCAATAAAGAAGAGTTATATTCTTGCTTAAACCATTATCACCATATATAGGAAGCAAAACCATCAGATGGGCAGTAAGTTAAATACAGTACCTGTCCTAATATTCATCCAAAATCTGGAGTAGGAAGAACTCCGGCTTGAAGATGAAGGATAATTCTTCCCAAGTGAGGTCTATCTCCTGGCATATTTGGGCCCCGACATATCCAAATGCAGCAGAAATCATAACTGTTTGACTGCATAGTGATAGACACTGTATCCATAGATACAATTAAATGTCAGATTCTACCTGGGACAAACACCTCAGAAACACACCATGTTCTGCCTAGGAGACCAGGCAACTTGACATTCCTTCGTCACTAATCTGCTGGCAGAGGACAAAAGTTAAGAAAAGCTAAGTAAGGGGAAAGATTTTGTCAGGTTGGATAATGAAATAAATCACAATTTATGTTGGTGATGCTGGGGGAAAGCCTTAGCAATGTGCTGGTAATCTGAAAGCTGAGCTCACAGCAGGCACCCCCAAAAAAACAAACAAACAAACAAACAAAAAAACCAAACAACCCCCTCCCCACCACCACCACCATTTGAGAGAACTTGTAAATACATGAAATAAATAATCCTCATCTGTAGGAATTCTGTCATTCATTTTTCAGATTTCCCCTGTAATGAATTTAATCAATGCCTTTTTGAAAATATCTATGGTAGCTCGGCTGGAAATCTGAAATATTTTCCCAGGTAATGAAAAATGTGAACAACACAGCTTCTACACATATCAAAAAAGAGACTTCAAGCTTTGTTTGAAAGTTCTCAAGACTTCAGCCCTTACTCCTTATTTTGGAACATTGAAATGATCTACCAGTGTTTCTCTTAAAAATTCTTCATGTCCAACCCTCCAGGATTTCCCAGGATACTACAACATTTTATGGACACTGCAAGGATGTTTGCATACGGCAAGAAGGGCTCAATATGTTCAAGACATCCTCAAAATTTTGTGTGGGAACTTGCCTTATTAAATGAAAATGAATGGGGAAAAAAATCAGAGCTGGAAGTTTAAGTAATCCTGTTCATTTCAGAGCCTGTGACATGCTTTTACCCTTAGTGTCTTGTAGATTTTGAAAAAACAGTCTTTTTTTGGATTATCTGTGCTTGGTTTTGTAAGTAGTGTCGATCCCTTGTGATTGGTGAGAATGTTACTCTTACTAACTTAGCTTATTCCCTTTCTGCTCCTAAAGATCATATTACCACTCTGGAACGAGAAAAGTAGTTGTA
>VWZN01003903.1:83896-99229 GCA_013396955.1 Regulus satrapa
AAACAAACAAAAAAACCAAACAACCCCCTCCCCACCACCACCACCATTTGAGAGAACTTGTAAATACATGAAATAAATAATCCTCATCTGTAGGAATTCTGTCATTCATTTTTCAGATTTCCCCTGTAATGAATTTAATCAATGCCTTTTTGAAAATATCTATGGTAGCTCGGCTGGAAATCTGAAATATTTTCCCAGGTAATGAAAAATGTGAACAACACAGCTTCTACACATATCAAAAAAGAGACTTCAAGCTTTGTTTGAAAGTTCTCAAGACTTCAGCCCTTACTCCTTATTTTGGAACATTGAAATGATCTACCAGTGTTTCTCTTAAAAATTCTTCATGTCCAACCCTCCAGGATTTCCCAGGATACTACAACATTTTATGGACACTGCAAGGATGTTTGCATACGGCAAGAAGGGCTCAATATGTTCAAGACATCCTCAAAATTTTGTGTGGGAACTTGCCTTATTAAATGAAAATGAATGGGGAAAAAAATCAGAGCTGGAAGTTTAAGTAATCCTGTTCATTTCAGAGCCTGTGACATGCTTTTACCCTTAGTGTCTTGTAGATTTTGAAAAAACAGTCTTTTTTTGGATTATCTGTGCTTGGTTTTGTAAGTAGTGTCGATCCCTTGTGATTGGTGAGAATGTTACTCTTACTAACTTAGCTTATTCCCTTTCTGCTCCTAAAGATCATATTACCACTCTGGAACGAGAAAAGTAGTTGTAAAAATGTTCCTGTCAGAGAGAACAGAGTACTTCCCCCTCTGCCTGTTTCCCCAACCCATCACTAAAGGTTTCTGGAGCTCCTTAATGCCAGTGGAAAGTGAGGATGCAGTCATGCAACGCATGGAAAGCCAAATTTCCGTGTCAAAAAAGTTCCAGTGTTGAAAAAAATTACTTTGCAAGAGCTCTGCTGAAACACACTGACAGGCAGACATCTTCAGAGGTGTCAACTTCTAAACTAGCATGAGAAGCAAGGAAAAGGAGGAGTTCAGTGGTCACATGAACAACTGGAACAGCCAAAGCAACCAGGGGAGTCAACAAAATTGAACATGAAAACATGGGCTTTGATGCACTAACCACTAAGAGGTACTTTCTGGACAATCAGACATATTTAGATATTAATCATAATTTCATCTGTAAATAAGCCTATTTTTCCATTTTTCATCAGATTTCACTGGAAATTGGTCAAGAGGAGCCCTTCTGGCAAAAATTATGATAAAAGTTCTTGAAAAATTTTAGAGCAAAATCAACAACAGAAACAGGCAGGAACTTAGTCAGACCTCAATAGTCCTGTAAAGATTCCATGTGGAACTGAGAAATTGTGTAAATGTTTTTCTTTAGACTCCTTGAAAATCAGGCAAAGCATAAAGATTTAGAGCAGCTCTGATATCAGACCCTCAACATGCAATAAAGCATATTAAATGTGCTTGGATTTCCCAGCAGCTGAGACTTTGGTCAGAATTCTTCATAGAGGACATTCTTCCCCTCCACAACGAACTGGTGCAAGTCTCTGAAGAATTTTGATCTCTTTGAATGAAAAAGTTGTTCTCTCAGTGCTAAAAATAAGTCTGTGCTGTGCCATGGAACTTGTAGTCAGATTGTGCTGAATGCCTTAGTAGTGCTATTTTAAATAGCCCAAAGCTATTTATCTGAGCCATTCCTGCAGTTTATCAGAAAATCATGCAGATTTCTCACAATAAATTTGAATTTCCTTTTAGGCAAATTGTGAAAAATGAACTAAGGGAGTATTTGGCCAAACCTAAACTTTCCTAATAAAGCTCCTGGTGAGGAGAAGCATGCTATGACTGCAGTGACATATAACACTCAGAAGAGCAAGCAGCCAAGTGACATCTCCCATGAAATCTCATCATGACATTTCTCCTCTGCAAAATACTTCAACTGCAAGTTGATTTATATGAAGGGCAGGGAGAGGACTCCTTTATCTTTAGAAAATGGCACTATCCTTCTATAATCAGAACAACTCAGATCANTTCAAGTCCGCCAAAGGAGACTAGCAGCCCATTCCAATTTAAGTGGATAATGAATTAAGATCCAAATCTTCTGGTATTTCAGAAAGAAAAAGTAACACCTCATCCTCTGTTACGAGAAGAGCAATCCTGCTAAGAAAACAGTCATTTTGTAACTCAAGGCACAAATGGAAGCATTTCAGTTAACAAGAACTAAGTGGCAAGATCCTGCTTCCAGTAGGTCAGTGGACTTGCCCATCTCTCCTTAACTTTGATGTTATCACAGCATAACTTTATATTAGTGATGGAGACAGGAGGCCATCACCAAGGTTGTCCGACTCTTCTTTATATAGCAAAGCTTTCTTTTATTACTGTCTGACAGCTTCAGAGTTCTGTACACTTCATTTAATGCATGGCTTTGTGAGCCTCATGCGTTCTGACATTTCTAGGACAGGCTGAGCCATCAATACCTCTTGTGCCTCTGGCCAAAAAGTCTAAGAAAAAGCCCGATGTCATTACGGTCAGAAACCAGCTTTTCTTTTGTGCTTTTTCTGAAAAAGCTTTTGGAAGGAATATCAGCAACATCATAATGGGCATTGTGACTGAAAGAGGGAGGAAGTGGAAAAATTAACTTAAAACATCATCTGCTTAAGTTACAGGAGTATTGCCACTGGCTGTTTTCCTGAAAGGCAGTGTCTAAAGGGGAAAGGCTTCAAGTTTTGTACACAGCCTTAGGATTAGACCAGGAGTGTTTGGTGATCTGTTACCAATGCCACAGTCTTTGTGATGAAATTTTAGGTTTAGGCAGAGCTGAGATATTCCTGTCTTTGCTTCAGGCAGAAGCAGATAATCTGATTAATGGGGATTCATTCCATCTAGCTGTAGCTATACAGAAATGAGGCACCGCTTTCAAGGCTTTCTCTGCTATTTTGCTGCTGCAGAGACATCTCAGAGCCTGTTCTGCAGGAACTAGCTAACTCTGCCTTCGGGGTGGTTTAGGTTGGGCTACCTAGTTTCCATCCTTTTTCTTCCCATTGTTTCATCTGGCAGAACAAGATAATGAAGTTTTGCATCTCAGATCTTCTGTAGGCTCTGAAACGGGCACAGAATCCATTTGCTGTATGCTTGTACCACCCAACACCCTCTAAAATTTGAAATGTAGGATGTAACAAGGAAGATATTCAGATGGATAATAATTAGGGTAGAGTTACATGAATAATGAGAATAATTTGCTTGTTTTTATGGGCAAAACTGGGTGACAGAAGTGAGCAAGAAAATATCAATCCCTTCGCAGGCCTCCAGAGGAAGTGCAGCAGGTCCATTGTCAACTCTGTATGACAGATGCCTTAAGGCAGTGTACCAGTAATATTGTACTTCTGTGACATTTGAGGTCATGACTCATCTATATTGGTATCTGATGAACCAAAAATTGGTGCAAATCATATGATCACAATCACCAACAGAGGTGGGCAGCTGAGTGCTGTAACTAAGTGTTGTGATTTGTTTTTTGACAGAGCATCCAGTAACACATTATTAAAAGCATCTTAAATCATCCTGCATTACCTTCTTAAGGAGGGCTGCAAATATGAAGGTATAATTGAAGTCAGAGTATGTGTTGAGATGGAATCTGTGTAAAAGGGCAAATTTCAACTGTCATTCATTTAGACTACAGAACATGCAGCAGTTTTGAATCAAAGGTGAGGAAGGTAAATACAAATTGGCAAGATACTCCTTGGATTCAGGGTGCAAATTCAGTTAAAATATTCCAGGGCCACAAATGAGAATATTAGGGGGAAGACATGATGAAGAGGACAAACTGACACAGAGTGTCAACTGGGCATCACAGCATATTGGTGCCATGTCAAACATCAGCAGCAAGACAAGCAAGATTGTGTCAGTGATTGTCTGACATATTTATATTGCCAAAGAGCTGCAGCTCGACAAGGAAGAGCAAAGGGTGAAATTCCCTAAGCAGACCCATGAGAAGTGAGCAGCAATGACAGCAAACATCTGCTGGAACTGAAGCATTTCTGGCTCCGCCAACAGGATCCCCTTGCAATTCAGAAAAGGTCAAAGTTTGAAAGAAGGCAATAATTAAATGAAACACTTTTTTTTCCAAAGAGGACCTAATTTTTCTTGTTTGCGCTGTGGCCAGAAAAAAATTTTCAGGTAAAATAATTTGTGTTTAAATTTTAATTTGTGGGGTATTTAGAAGTTAGATCTCTTGTAAAGAAAATGGTTAGTTTTAGGAAGGGAAAACTATAAAAATTCAAAGCCACTCTGATAAACAGCTCTAGATTTTACTGCCTTGTACCCACAGAATACTTTGTTACTTCTTACATAATTTGCAATCAAAGACATTTTTCAGTTCTACTTTGTTTCGATTATTACCAGACTTTATTTCATCCTTCCACCTTCAACCAAAAAAATCCAAATTCTGCAAATAAATTGTTGTCAATATGGTTGAAGTTTGCAAAATACAAGCCAAAGAGGAGGATCTGGTTTGGAAAATATAAAGTTTAGTCAGATGGAAATCTGGGAGCAGCAAAATATGTCATGAAGAAAAATGAATCTATCTGTGTCTGCATGTATATACATTTTTACTAATCATGTGAATAGATAGGGAAGGATAAGTGCGAGGACTCTTTGAAATTGATGCACTGTGCTAATCTCATCCCTCCAATAGTGAGTGCTGTTCTGTCTAGATTAAGCTGCTCCACAGAATGGTGCAGACACATAATTCCATCAAATCCCAAACGAGTGTGCCATGCTCATATCTGCTAAGCTGCTAAATGTGCTTTGGGCTCTGGAGGAAAGCAGTTATGCTCCAGTTCAATGACTTTACCAGTCCATTTTCAGAAGGAGGTAAAACTGGGAATTTTATCTGTGCAGAAGAATTCACATGTTCTGTGTGGGAAGCAGCTGCAAAGCCCTGAAGCTGAACGACCTTGTGCTCTCTTATAATATGTTGAGTGATATGCAAAACCAGCCCATTTTAACATGCTTTTTAAAAAATAGTTCTTTTCCCTGAAAAAGAGTACTCAGTTAACTTGAGCACACCTACTCCTCCACCGTGCAAACAAGAAAACCTTACATGAGGAGATTTCCCATTAATTATCTACCCACAATTATAACCTACACCTTCTCCTTGAATGGAAACCCGTGGGCAAGCAGAGCAAGAATCTTTCAAGCCACGTGACAAGCCCACCTTACTTTAGCTTGGGTACCACAGGGACCACATAATTCCAGTATTGCTTGTTTTCTTTCTCTGCATCAGGCTAAACACGGCCATAAGGCTGAGGTGCAAACCCTGGGGTTTTCACATGACAGTACTGTGTGTTCAAGCAGACCCCTGCCATTGCAAAAAGCCTGTAGAAAGCAATGTATAAAATGGTGAAGCAGCCGGCAAGAGGCTGTTGCCCTGGGACTGGTCATTGCTCATGTAGAAGAACAGGCTTCATGGGGAAGCTGTATTAAATGCTGGCCATGAATATTCTGCACTATCGTTTTAAATGGCAATGAAATGGCAAATGTTATCACAAATGGTCACCATTTATTAATGGTATTGTCATGGGTTGCAATGCAGGATGTGGCCAAGAGTGTGTATTCTCTCCCCATCTGTTGAACCTAGGTGGGACAGTGTCCTTTATCTTCTCCAAGACCCATCTTTGTCTTGTGCTCATGGGCCATGATGGCTCAGATTGCAATGCAGGATGTGACCAGGGGTGTGCATTCTGTCACCATCTGTGAGCCCAGGAGGGGCAGGGTTCTTTTCTCTTCACCATCCACCCTGCTCCAGGAAGATATCTTCTGTTTAATGGGCCACTGATAAAATTCCAGAAAGCTATAATTCAGTTTAATGGGCCATTGATAAAATTACATTATGCCATTGTGAAACGCTTCACCCAGGGGGAGGAGCCAGGCATTTCCAAGTGAATAAAAACTGGGATTCAGGACACCAATGGCACCTCTCATTTCTACAGGAATCCCAGAGGAAAGAACAGGCCTTTTCGACACTACTACTGGATCTCTGTAGGAGGATTGCCCCCTCCAGGAGGATCACTGCTTCAACAGAATCACATCTGTCACTGCAGGAGGACTGCAGCCACCATTTAATGGGACTGCTACCAACACCCTGACTGACAAGGTGTCAGCTCGTATCCTAACTCTGTTGGGTTTTGCTGTATACTACTGTGTTTAATTTTTGTTTCTGTTACGTTGTAGTTTGTTTGGGTTTTTTTTTTTTTTTTTTTTTTTTTTTTGTGTTTTTTTTTTTTTTTTGACTCTGCAGTAAAACGATACCACTTTTTTGCTTGACTTGTCAAGACCTTATTTTGTTTAGATTTAACTTGATATGATTGAATCCTTTAGAAACAATGGATTTAAAATGGAAGGCAACAGCACAGAAGAAGGGCATCTAGGTAAACAGCCTTGTTTCTACCTACTGCTGAGTGCAGGTGGNGGTCCCTGCCTTCCTTAGCAGACACTTTTGTCTTTAAAAAAAAAGACAGGTGTACAACTGTACAGGTAAATCTATCAAGGTACAAGGCATGTTATGAGTCTAAGATGGTAGTTCAGGGAAGGGTCTAGGCCAAAAAATTATATGCAAGTACCAAAAGCAGATGCACAGCCACATCACAGACAGCTTGAGATTGTCCAGATCTGGAGGACTTAAGCCATAGATTTGTTCTGGTCTTGCAATGCACCTGCAGAGCTGCCCAACAGCTGAAGTTGTTGACATCTCTTACTTTCTCCCTTCTGGTGCCTTATCAGACGACGCCCAAACACTGGGAGAGCACAGAAAGGCTTTTACCAGCCTTCCACAGTGCATTGTCAAGGCCATGCTAAGACATCAGAGGTGTCTGTCATCCCCTTTACAGCTTCAGAGAACTGACAGCTAGTGCTACTTCTTGATGGAGAGAGCTCTGTAAATCCATGAAACAAAAATATTGCAAGTCCTGCACTGCTAAGAACATATCTCTGAAGCATAGCTCCTCTTCTAATGCACTAGCATTAAACATTTGCAAAGCAACTAAAACAACTTAATAAATTATTAGGCAAAGTATTTCCAGTGGCTTTTCTGAACTTTATTCCTTCAGTTTCTAAGTATCACTTAGTGGCCTATTACTCTGCTCTGTTCTGCAGTTCATGACTAAAATAGAAAGGCTGCAAAGCTACAGGGAGGATACTGATGGACAGCTTTGCAAATTGTTCCAGCTGAACCATAAAACTGTCAAACAAATGATACATGTTAGTTGTGATGGCCACGTGCCTCCCAGAAATAAAGTGAATCCTTAATGGAAGACTTTAGTAAGGAATTAAACATTAACTAGGGTTTATAGGAGATAGACATAAAAGGGATTAGAGACAAATCACAGGTTTGCTGTAGCAATGGTAGAATGAAAGAGTATGTATTTTTGAACTTAGGTTGACTGGTTATAAGCAATAAAGCTGAGAAGGCAGAGGAAGACATCTTTATTTCTTGTTCTGAAAGGTGTAGTGGACCAATTCCCTTAGTTTTCTTTACATGCTTCACGAGCAGAATGTGGTGAGAGTACCTATGTTCTCAGCTATTGACATGGTTCTTAACTGGAAAAACTTCTAATGCTTGACTCACAAGCTCTTGTGATAGCCACAGGAAGCCTAACACAGAAATTATGGCTATATTTGATGTCAAAGTGACAAATAGCTTTGTAAAGGAGATATGTTTTTAACTGAGTACATCTGGGTTGACTTGCTTAGACAAAAGTGCCAATGTAAGCTTTCCAGAAGGCTCACAGAGTGGCCATTATAATTTTTCTAGAGGACTCTTTGATTTTTTATTATTTTTGCCTCTGCCTCTCCACAGGCCCCACAAAACATCAGTTACAATTCATGTCCTGTGGAACGAACAAGCGAGGACATGTACATCCTGTGCTTTTCCATTTTGGGGGCAGACTTCCAAATGTGTATTTATTAATTGTTGATTGGTATCTAACCTGGATCTAAAGTTCCATCCATGAGTCATCCTTTCTACTAGCACAACCAGCATCACAGATTCCCAAAACTTGCTTTCAAATCATATACAGAGGATTTAAATTCTAATTCACGTACACACACACACACACACACACACACACACACACAGAAGTCTCCTGGCTTCTGTTTATAGAGCATTATGGCAAATGATAAGTTAACTGATCAATTAAAACCAGATACATAAATGATGAATATTCCCATCTGGATCAGTTGCAAAATAAAAGCTGGCATGCATGGCTTGTAACCATAACCATAGGTGCCCAGCTACCAGCAGCTGATCACCACCTCCACTTGCTCAGTACCAAGAAGTGAATGTAATTCAGAGCTGAGAAAGGTCCATTTGGTCAATGTTCTTTGCATGGTAGCACACAGCAGTACCACTGCTGAACCACAGAACTTGAAGGCTTCTCTTCCGGTCTTCAGCTATTCTGAATCATGCAGAAGAAAGGTGGTGACACAGGGTAAAACAGATCCACTACCCCTTTTCATCCAGACCCAGTGCACATAAGTTATCAGAGAGTCGTTGACAGTGTGATCTTCTCCTACAATTATACGCTAGATCTTTGAGAAGCCATGGTGGCCAGGAGAGGTGCCTGAGGACTAGAAGACAGAAAATGTCACCCCAGTCTTCAAAAAGAGCAAGAAGGACCCAGGGAATTACTGGCTAATCAGCCTTACCTCAGTCCTGGGAAAGGTGATGGAGTACCTTATCCTGAAATGAGGCCATCTCTATCCACATGAATGACAAGAAGGTGGTCAGGAGCAGTCAGCATGGATTCAATAAAGATAAATCATACTTGACCAACTTTATTGCCTTCTGACATGAAACAAAGACCTGGACGAACAAGGAAAGAGCAGCTGATGCTGTCTACCCTGACTTATTTTCAAATGAGCTTGGCAGAGCAAGCTGTGGAAATAACTCCTCATGGTCTGTCCCCCTTGTTAACTGATACCAGTTCTAGGAGCGAAGACAGTACCAAGGATTATTGGGTTTGAGGGATAAATCTGTTCTTTCTTCCACACTCAGCCTCCCTTCCTCAAAGCAAGAGGAATGCTTTGGCCATAGGTAAATATATGCAAATCCTCATTCCACCAAGGGACCTAAGGGAGTTCTAAGAGAAATTACTCTGTGGGGTCCCACACAAATACATGGTAATATTTTACCCTGAGGAGCTGATGCAGCCAAAGAGGGAACTGAGAAGAAAAGTGTGTTAGAAGGATGCAGACAGTGTATCATCCTCAGCTAACCAACTGAATGCTGCCTCTCTCCTACCTGACTCCAGTCATAACAGATATGACTGCCATTAACATCAGTGCCATTCTCTCTGGTAGCTCCACAACGCTCCTCCTACATTCTAAAATAAATTTTGCTATGGGCAGAAAGGAATACAGATTATATGTGGGACTCAGAATTTATTGTTAATCTAATTAGGGTCTCCCCAGTCTAACTAAAATACAGGAGGTCACTATCTTTGGTTCAGTTATGGTAAAATCAACACTCTCAAAATAAGAATGAAACTGATACATATTAAATTCCTTTAATCTATCCCTTTTCTCTGTCCTTAACTTTAGCCCACCACTGTCCTTCTGAGTCCTAAGACTCAGGGAGAACACAAACTCTCCCCAAACAGGAAGTGGGTACCACACTAAGTCCTTGGCATGCCAATTTCTTCATCAAATGTAGGCTCTTGATCATTGTAGTGTTGTTGCCTGAGCCCCATTTGTGGCCATTTTGGACGTTTTGTTAATAAAATCTGTTTTGCTTTCAGTAGTTCCCATCTAAACTTTGACACACCCATAGTGTTCCTCTTTGCTCAGGGACAGAGGAGCAAATCCAGAACTTTACAACTGGCAGTAAAATCAGATTTATTTCCCTCCCAAGTGCAGTTGGAATACATTCTAACCTCAGGCCCAACACCCCAAGTCTCCTGAATTGGAGGAACTGGTACTTAACCCAGTATAGGAAGAACACTGCATCTTTATAGTAGTCCTTTCTGTCTATGAGAAGTAAATATTGTCATTGTTTGCAACACAACCTTTCCCTTCCAGCCAGGAGCCCCATTTCAGAGGGCTTCAATCCCTACCCAACCTATCTTACATGAGTCCTGCTCTCAGCACTGCCTACATGTGACCACAGACCTTTGATCTAGACTCTGATTCATAGAATGACTTCCCAGTTTGGCCCCAGAGTTGTCCTGTCACGATACTTACCTGGTCCAATTTAATGACCTGGACTCTGGGCTGACCACATTTGTCACTCAGCACCTGCCTTGTCCCTCAGCTCAGAAGCAGTGGATGGGGCTGGTGATGAGCACCCCAGTTTGCCTGGGGATAAGCTGGCCCTTGCTGAGGCCTGTCACATTTTACCCTACATGCTATCCACTGAGCTAAGCCAAAAAAATTTAGGAAGCAGTCACACAATTATCAAACAGTCCTTACCACAGCTGAAACAATCTCAGCCCAAGACAAGCCCTGAGACAACACACTGTCAGGCTGATGTGAAGCCCTCAGCCTAACAGTCGTAATGACAGAATTAAATGTACTGGGTTATATCTGATGACAAAAATAGTGGTACAGTGCTAAGCTGCAGCAAAACAATCCTCTTGAGTCATGTTCAACCATGGTGGAATAGAAGGTGACATCTGGGTGATAAGGTCCATGCCCCTGCAAAAACAAGAGAACATTTAACAAATAATTCTAGGCTACACACACTGGATGAAATATACTGAGGCACCACAATTGCAGGGAGATGTCAAATCCTGGCCTTGAATGTAGCCAGTTTTGGGATATTAGAGATATACACATTGGTCGTGTCTAGAATTTCAAGCATTCACATAATACATGTTAAGTTTGTTGTATTCAGCAGGGGTGCTAACAAGATTTCCTAATCACCTCTTAGGTAAACTAAGTAATGAGGAAAGCACTTATAAAGGGTTGTGAAGTATTTTCATCACTCTGTTAGCATCTACCCAGATTACGTTGTGTATCAGCAGCTGGCCTCCTCAGGGCACAAAACACCTCCAGAGAGTCCACTGGAAGAGCCATGAAAAACTTCTGGACGTGTCAGAATTGGACCTAGACCAAAAGTGGGAGATGGAAAGAAATTATGGCATCACACTAGGAAAGAAGCAGAAAGAAAAAAATCTGAAGCCCTTGGGAGGAAACAGCACATCTCTCCCTGCAGCAGAATAATGCACCCTGTTGTGTCCTACCCAACTATCAACCCTCAATATTCTCATGCAACACTAGCATGATATGTCCCAGGCGCCTTCAGGCTCCCTCAGGGGTGCACCCATGCTCCTGCATCATGTGCCACTTCTTTCTGGGGCTGGTCACTGCAAGAAAAGCAAATTCAGCAAAGGCAATCACCACCACGGAGCAGGTATTATGTCTGTCTGCAACTTGCACAGCCTGTGGCAGAAACTTAGTGCAAGAGGTGCTGCATGTCTCAAGGCAGCATAGCACTGTCCCACTGAGGGGAAAGGCAACAGATAGCTGCAGGCCACATCCAGTTCAACTACACATCTCAAAGGCTCGAAATAAATTGAAGAAGAAGGAAATTGTGGGGCTCACAAAGCCCATCAGGTCATAGGTAAAATCTGCAACATTATCATAAGCTGAGCTTTGAAAACAAGTCATCAAAAAGAAAAAGGCAGAACTACGATCTGTGTTGCTGATAAGACTCCTAATGTGAGATAGATATGTCTGATCCTTTAGTATGATTACCTTTCGTATGTTGCAGAGATATTATGAGCGCAGTGTCAGTTTGGTGATAGAGATGGGTGTATAGAACTGCTAGAGTCCTGCAAGAAACTGGATCACTTCACAGTCAGATTTCATAAGGCTGACCATGCTATGGAAGCCATGAGGATGCACGAGTTGGAGCACAGTTTAATACTATGCCTCCTCCAGCCTACCAGCAGGCAGTTCAGTCAGGGCCAGTCTCATTCTCTCCTACCTCTGTCCCTGTGCTTCTTCTGTTGCAGACTACCAGGCTCCACAGTGTCATGTCTCTGCAGCTTACCTGTGCACAAGAAAACAAACCGAGTCAAAGGAGATGCTTCCCAGGCGGTCAGCTGGATGAATTATCCTCCTTTCAGTTTCCTAGGTGTTGGACCTGACACATGGGAAAAAGCAGCAACAGGCAAGTAGTGGCAGGGGAGAAGACAGAAGTCCTGGTTAGACTGGATTAGATGTAACATGAAACTTGAGATTATTCAGCCGAGTCTATCTGCCCAAAGACCAGCTGCTACCATGTGGGAATGTGAAGTCATCCAACAAGCAGAGGCTGTCATAAACCTTGGAATGCCTCACCAGTAGTTAAGTTATTTACAACAATAGTTAATTATTACAAAAATATCCAGATAACTCCAGATGATTTTCTAGGCTTCAAGTCCCATATGCTACAGCAAAAGTCTTGTTCCTGCCATGTGGCATGAGATGGCTGTATGACAAAGTCATCTTGGCATTTCCAGGGATGCTCTTTCAAGCCAAATTAATGATTCAATTAAGTACTAAATTAGCTGGAGACATCTGAATAGAAAAGCACATACACATACTCACAACTCACACAGACAAACACACACCCCCTCAACACATACACCCAAATTTCCTGTGCATTGTGCAGGTACCTCTTCACAAATAAAGAAAATACAGCAGGAAGTTACCAGCCCCCTGACACGTCTGAAAGAGCCTGGAATGTCTATGTGCTCAGAATATCTGCAGGGAGAGCTGCTGGTACTAAATGCCTTAAGCACTCTTCCTCAGAGGAATGACTCAGCTCAGGAGTAATAGGCTTTACATTTCTCATCTGCCCAGTTTGAGACACTGGAGGATTTTAAGCTGACCAGAAGCCGGGAAGGGTCAATATACTGGAAAGGGCCAGTGAACAGTGTTGCTCTCCACTCCCATGCCTGTGTGCCTCTTCAGGAATGCCTCAGCACAGGAAGAGCTCTCACTCAGTCTTTGCAGGGAGATGAGAGGCTGTGGTAAAATCCCCAGTGTACTTTGGGTGGTCAGCTGTGGGAAACCTCCCAGGTAAAATGCTACACAGGAACACTGCTGCTGGACACTTCACAGCCCTTGGAGGAGCAGAAAGTCAAAGGAAAAAGGGGTCCCCTTGACCAAGGTTTTCATCATGGCTCTGCACGATCGTCTCTAGAACCATGCTCAGAGAAACCCAAGCACATGGGTTTAGCTCTGAATCACTTTTAAACCTGGCAAATTGCATGTTGGTGGTAATCCAAGGTAATCTTGGCATTTGCGCTGCCCCTGGAAGAAGAGGAGGACTGGGAGGATTGCAGAGCAGACAACTGAGTTTCACCACTGTAGACCTGCAAATGCTGCCATAATATGCTGATCCAGTCAACTGGGAAAATACTAGCCATATGCTCCCAGCTTTCTCCCTGCAGCAGCCCTCAGCTCTTTTAGGAACAGAGGTGTATTTGGCTCCTTCACAGGGTGCTGATAACTCCAATGGATTTTCTTTCTCTGGCAGAAGGCACCAGAGTAACTGTGGTGAGCAGAAAAGTCTACCCATGGGTAACTGCGGTTCTTCAGAAACCTTTTTCTTAAAGATTTTTTTTCTTTAAAAATATTGTTAGTTGCTTTGTTAGACAGGAAAGAGAAACCTGTGGGTGATAGGGCCTTTTGTTGAGTCTCTCCTCTAGCAGGGATTTTGACTTCTGTCTCCCAAGTTCAGGCTTGGTGTGGGCAGTGTGCCTTGCCTCTGGATAAGTTGCAGAAAAAAAGGGGGACATTTTCTTTAGCCCCTACCCCAACCTCCAAGAAGGACCCTCCTTGAAAATGCTCTGGAGGCCATGTTCTTGTCAGACTCCCAGGGAAGTGACTTTCCCAGAGCTCTGAGAGAGACTTCTGTAAAATGTCAACTGAGCATCTTTTTATACGCATGGCTCTATTGTGTTCCAGGACTTTCTACAACATACCGGAGGACAGCCAAAGCTTCCTGGCCAAAAAGAGCATAGTATTGGTTTGACACCTTGTCTTCCAGATCAGACTTTGAAATCAGCCAAGCTGAACACAACAGTTCTTTTTTAGCGGTCTCTAAGGAGAAGTCAGCTTGGTTTCCAAGGCTCAAGCCTTTCTGATGCCAGTAAGAATGGTCTATGGGATTTGGGAGATTTCTCCCTTGAAAACAACTTTTTCCTGAAATTTGTGGCCAAGTCTTTCACTGGGGACTGAGCTGTTGGTTCCTCTGCAAGGGGATAGTTTCCATGTCCATCACAGCTAAGTGCTGGAACTGCTGGCATCTTGTGCTGGCCCCACAATGAACCTTCCCCACTCAAAGACAGAGAGGGGAAGGGTTAGTGTTAATAAGCAAAAATATCACGGTATGGTGTTTGGTTGTCTCCTCCAGTCTATCCCTCTGAAGGGAAAGCTAACAAAAGAGCCAGTTTAAGTGGGTGCAAGGTCCTTCTCTCATGGATCACTCTTTCCAACTGGCAAAATGCCAGTCCTCACTGAAGCCCAGGCAGCAGCACTCACCCAAAGGCAGCTGTTGTCCCAGATCAGGGCGCAGCTAGCAGCATAGAACTGGATTCCCTGCCTGGAAGGATTGACAAGATCCCTGAAGGCACAACAATAGGTAAACGAGAAAGATTCTGAAGGCAGTAGTCACACCCCATTGAAAACCAACTCCTCAGGTACACCTGGTAGCAAAGAAGGTTTTAGAGAATCAAGCTGTGTGGGATAAACACATTTAAAGCTCTTCACGGAATCATGGAACGTTAAGGGTTGGCAGGGACCTTCGGGATCATCTAGTCCAAACATCCCCCTGCCATGGGCACGGACACATCTCACTAAACTGGGCTGCTGAAGACCTTGTCCAGCCTGGCTTTTAATGGTGCCAAGGGGGCATCCATAACCTTCCCGGGCAGCCTGTTCCACTGTAAAGAATTTCTTCCCCATAACTTAAGCTACACGTCTCCTCTTTCAATTGTTATTCGTTATTCTCTAGGACTGAACAGCCCCGACTTCCTTAGCCCGTCTTTGAAGGAAAAGTTCTTCAGTCCTCTTATAAACTTCACGGCCCTTTTCTGGACTTGCTCCAACAAGTCCACGTCCTTCCTGTGGTGGATCCCAGAGCCGGATGCAGTACTCCAGGTGGGGTCTCACCAGAGGCGAGCAGAGGGGCAGAATCCTCTCCCTCGCTCTGCCGCCCACGCCGATTTGGAGGCAGTTCAGGATGCGTCCGGCTTTCTGGGCCGTGAGGGCACACTGCCCCTCGACATGCCGAGACCAATAACTCGGTTTACACGTCGCCAGCGGACACAGCTCCCACCCTGCCCCTACGCTTTTCCGGGGAAAGGAGGGCGGTTCC
>VWZN01003903.1:99801-112761 GCA_013396955.1 Regulus satrapa
GGGCCCCAGGAAAAAAAAAAAAAAACAAACCAAAAAAACTTTTGATAGTTTTAGTACTACCAAACAAAAGACTGTATGTAGTCCGGATGGTCCTAGGAGTTTGTTCTTGACAGACGTTTTCCAGATGCACCACCGGATGCAGCCAGTGGGTCAAGTTGACCCAAGTCAGGGGGGAAGCGGTGACCACGCAGAAACAAATGCCTGTGCTCTGGTCATGCTTTGCTTCTCGGAAAAAGCCTGGCCTTTCTCAGCTAACTGGGGTCGGAGCAGCCTGTAACTAAAAGCTTCTAGCAGGAATGAAAGCGAGAAATGGTGTATTCCGCCGCCCTGCTTGTATCTTACTCTAAAGTGATTGCGATCTGCTGCGTTTAGGCATGCAGTGGGTTAAATAACACATAGAAAAGAGTTGCAATAGGGATGGAATGAGCATGTGCTTTGGCCAAAGGAATTTGTGCGCTTTTTTTTTTTTTTTTTTTTTTTTTTTTTTTTTTTTTTTTTTTTTTTTTTTTTTTTTTGTATAATGCATAAAGATCTCTTAAGAAAAAACTTGCAAGATTTTTCTTTAGTTTTCCATGGGGGAGGGGGAACAGAACAGGACCTAAAATACATTTTGATGAGAAGTGTTTGGGCTTTTTTTTTTTTATATGTTGTTTTTGCTAGTTAGCTAGTCTTATTTTTTCTTGCAATATTAGGAAACGTTAATTAAAATCTGCCTTTAAAATAGTATGTTTAGCCCACCTAAACTGCAGCCCATGGAACACTCGTGGTTTTAATTGAAGTGTGAAAAACTTTGAAAAGCTGCAAACACGAAATTGTGTGAAGACAGGAGCAGTAGCAGAGGCAGAGGCTATCCACGGGTCAGCAGTTACTCTTTTGTAACACCTGGCCAAAACTAGTAATTCTGAAAATCCCTTGAAAGCTCATGCAGTGGCACAACTGAGTTCCAGCTGCTAAAGCTTCTTTTCTGGGCAAGTGCCCAGCTGTGGATGAGCAGCTGAGAAAATGTGAGAGTAAGGCATGAAGTTATCTTGGATGGGCACTTTGCACTGAGAACAGGAAAGGGTGGATCCTGATAGCACCACTAACAAAAGCCCACTGTTCTGGCAGCTTTCTTTTGTACCCCATCACAGTTTTCTGCAAGATTTCTCTCTTAACAGGGTGTGAATTTCAGAGTGTTTTTTCAACATAGTCTAAGCAAAAATAATTGCCACTGTTGAATGGAAGCCAGTTTGAATTTCAGAGTAGTAGTAAAGCACTCCACCAGAATCTGATATTCACTGGAACAATTAAAAATACGCAAATGACTGATACATTTTTACTAAGAGTGGAGCTGGCAATTCCTCATTATCACTTGTGTAACTTGAAGCTATCTTATGGAGATGGTTTTAAAGTGCCTTGTATGCCGGTGAAACTGCAGAGAGGGGCTCACATATATGTACTGGCTGATTGTAGTGTTAGAAATGGCTGGAGTTTGTGTAAAGACTTGAACTTTCAGGTAAGGCTGCGGTAATAAGAGAGGCAGCATCTCAGTAGTGTCAAGTTCTTGTCCAGGTGGGGTCAGGCGTTTCTCCCTTTGTACACAGCTGGTTGCACAGTAGCAGGTTCATTCGGTAGGGCTCTTGGTGGCAGGATGATTATATGGAAGGGTACAGAGTAGGGAAGGACGACAGGTATGACTCTTCTCAGCAGGGTAACAGTCAGCACAAGTCGGTCAACATCATAGGGGATAGACTACAACAGGCAAGGCATAGCCTTAGAACAGTTTTTTTGATTTAAACAGTTCGTATGGAGTGTGTAGTTAGAGCACAAGTCATCTCCTGCTGCGATGTGAAGACACATGGATGTTATTTTACCAAGCCTGAGGGACAGTGTTGTTTTATTCTTGTCATACAAATGCTTTATCATTCAGAATGTGCACAATGTGAGGAGGCTTAATCAAAGTCCCTAAGGATGCCCAGATCCAGTGAACTGTGCAGCATTCTAAGTTGCTGACTTGTGCAGGGTGGAGTTGAGATCTCCATCTTGGAGTATTTATATATGGAGATAGGAACAACAGAAATGTGCCACAGTGTAACATTAATCTCAGTGGAATAAGTAGACATCAGAGTCAAGTTGGTATGATGCTGTACAGCCGTGAGCCTGTTGAACTGCTTGCAAAATCAAGCAAAGAAACCTCATCTGCACACTCTTGTGTTTTCTGGTGCTTAAGGGTTAGCTGAACATGCCTGAAGGATGTGAAGGCTCTGAGCATCTTATTCTGCTTCTACAAAGTGTAGTAACGTCTACAGCAGAGAAAGAATTGATGTCATTGCATGAACTTCAGCAGGAGGGTCAAGCCCATATTTTTCTTACTGCAGATGTCATCAAGTCTGACTTCCACTGGAAAGCCTAAAAGACACTGGACTCCTTTATCGGTAGCTACTCAGAGACGAGGCAACTGTCACTGTGTTTCCTCTGGCTGCTGAGGTTGCCTGAGGTCACTGTCTGTGCAGCCGTGACTGCTGGCGAGGTTTTCCTTAGAGCATGGTGCTGAGCTGCGCCCAGGTTGTATTCTGCTTTGCCAAACAACACGTATAGCCAGTTGGCCCTAAATAACCTGCAACTCCATTTTGCTTTCGTCCTCATGCTGGGCAGTGTTCCTCATGCCATGGAACACGCAGGCGGTGTAGGGATGTGGCACAGGAATCTTTGCATGCCCAGTGGAGCTGTTATTTAATATTTCAATGTTTTTCTTTTCTGTTCCATCTTTCCCTGAAGCCCTCCTTTACCTCACAGCCGTGCTGACCTGTTTGACCTGAGCAAAGACCAAGAGCTGAACCTTGCCTACATTTCTTCTGTTCCACACGGCGGCATTGAACAAGTTCGGATTCACTGGTTATTGGAATTAGTTGCTCTTAGGTAAGCAAACACCTCAAGTTGAAGTCTAGGAAAATGCGACACATTAAAGGGTCCAACAGGTGCTCACTTTGATGTTTATCTTAGCTGAATTGCAAGCTGGGCTCCTGTGGAAGTTAGCTCAGTTCCAACTGATGGGAATAATTTTTGCATTTTAAGAGATGAAGAAAGACACAGTTTCTCCTGAGATGCTGAGGGGCTAAAAAGATGGCTTACTTTTTAGTCCTTTCATGTAGGAGACGTGATGATGCAAAAAAAGTCTAATAAAGGTAGATACTTGCTTGACGTACTGAGAGGTCCAAGTGAAAGCTGACACTAGTCCTTCTGCCTATATTAGGAGTTACTTTCTGCCTCCTGGAACCACCTGTGCACTGCAGGAATTGACAGGTAGTGAGAATTAAAACAAGGTGGGTTCCGGTAATACCAGTTAATACCTTGTTCCAAAAGGTTCCATACACAAAATAGCATTTTTAGTTTTAGGAAAACACCTGTCAAACTTCAGGAGAACACTTGGAATTAATTGCCTTTTTAAGTCCCTTTTAGCTCAGCTTGAACACACTCATATTAAGATGCCCAGTGGGAACAGCCAAATAGCCAGATACCTAGAGCAGAGCAATGAAAGACAAGCCGTAAAAACCCCATGAAAAATTGTAATAGTTCTTAAAAGTTCTGCCTGGCTCAGACTCTTGCTCAACTGGACTTATTTACAGTCTTCATCATTGTTGCATCTGCTGTCCCAGACACAGAAGAATGGGAATTTACCACTGTGGGAAAGCAATGGGTAAGGAGAGCTCAGGCTCTGAAAATGGTGTGCATTAGGAACGGAATTTTTGTTGCTCAGTATTAAGGTGTGCTTGTGTATGTCAGTTTTTTAGGAAGGTGGTCCTAAGTCCTGCACACAGGTAAGTATTGCATCAGTACCCCAGGGTGGCCTCTGTTGGTCCATCCGTGAGTACAGCAGGTAACAGAGCTCTTGTCTTTCCCTGTGGAAGTTTCCACTAAACACCCTTCCTGTGTGTGTCTCCCTCTCTTACTGGGCTGTGGAATAGGTACTCTTTGAGTGAACCAGTGCCAAGGACAACTGTCACTGCTCACCAGTTCTAGAGTCCCTGTCCTAGAGATTTCTCCTGGGACACAATCATGGATTGTGTCTTTCAGGTTTCTGTAACCAATTCACTTAGGAAAAATCAATGAGTACCTTTGAAAAGAAAGTAGCCACATCCAAACTTGGAGTCCAGAATCCCTTCTGGCAGCCTGTCTTAGCTGTGCCATTGTGTTGAATTGGGTTTTCCACATGACTGAGGGAGAGGAATGCATCTGTCATGGGTTCTGCTCAGCCTTTGTGGGAACTGAGCCATTGAGTCTTTTTAAACAAGTGAGATGCAATCCTTGACACAAACAAAATTATAGGACTGTGGAAACATAGCAATTAATCAAGAAGTCCCTGGAAAAGCTTGAAGTGTCTCAAAGGTAGAATTCTAACCTCCTAGCCTCAGCCTTTAGCCGAACTTCAACACGTAGAAATTATAAACTGCTACTGTTTAGAACCAAGCTAAAACTTTCCATTTTACAAAAAAAAAAAAATCTGATTTGTCAAGGACAAGAAGATTTTTAAGTTAGGGAAGACAACCAGTGGACTAAGTGTCAGCAGTTATGTTAGGGGAAGGAGTGTGGAACCTGCAAACCAGTATTGGGACTGAAAAACCAACAGAAGCAGGAATGCAAGTCTGAGCAGAGGAGTTCAGTGCTGATGCTTAATTTTGTGCATGTGTTAATCTCTTCCTGAACCAGTGATTTCCAGAAGGATGTAAAGAGGCTTTGAGTGCAGCCACCTGAGTGCTGTATTATGCCATGGGGTTGATGAGTAGAGAACACTCCTAGGAATGTGGAGATGGGCACTTGACTGAAGAAGAGCACTTAGAAAAAACAGAGGACTTCTGTGGAATTGTAACAGATAGAGGCTTTGCTTTCCTTCACAGTTGTTGCCATCTGTAAAAAAGGTGCCATAAATGTTTCTGCCAGGAAATAGATGTGCTCAAATAAAATACTGCCACCTTTCCCTTCTTACTTCTGTAGTGGTCTTTCTCATTATGTTTTCTAATCCCCCAATACCAAGTGCATCCCTTTATTTTAACTTTCCCTAGTGCAGTCCCCCTCTTCATCTTTGTCTTTATTTGGAGTTAGCCCATTATTTTTCCACCTGTGAAAGGATACCATAAGGCAAACTGTTTTCAAAGAAGTCCGAGCTTTATTTTCCAAACAGTAGCACACATTTGTCTCTTGGTCTTGGTCTTGTGACACAGGAATATTCATGGTTTTGGGGAAATCCAGGGTGTCTTACATGGACTGGACAGTTCCCAGGTTGTTGGTTACCAGTGCCAGTAAATAGAGCTATTTTGACACCTAGACCATACATTCTGGCCATGCTTCACTAGTCAACAAGACAGGACACTTTGAGCTGAAGACTCTGGCTCTTTGCCCAGTTCCAAGGGACACACACAGTCCACAAGTTAAGAATCCTTTCCCATTCTTACGTAGCAGTACTAAGATCTGTTGGATACATGATACGTGGTAAATCACAAGGCATCACAGTGAACAAAAATATAGTCAGCCTACATGAAGCATATTACATTGCTAAAAGGCATATAATGGTTTTTATTTCAGTATTAGTATTAACCTAGTTGGAATTACAAGCCTATCCCCAGCTCCTTTCCAAGACATGATAGCTAATTTCTGGTAGATTAGGAGAGAAGCAAATCAGCAGTTTTTGTTAATTTTCAGTCTTCATATCTTTAATCTTAATATAACTCAGTGTAGCAAACATAGATGTACCAGAAAAAGACTTGATTTTTTAGTTACCTTTTACATATTCCCTAAAAATAATTCACAGTCTGCCAACATCCCTACATCATAGCACAGAAACTGTTTCCATGTTTGACAGTGTTCAACACAGTTGATTGTGAGCCAGCTCTGCCAGTAAAACCAAACCAGGAAATTCTTTTTACAGTTCCTTCTGACCAAAAGTTTCTTTCTTCATAGTGTAAGTGCTAAAGCTTGCCTTCTCTCTTACATGTAGTCAAGTTTCTTTACTTAGCTATCGTTTGTTACCACACTTAAAATAAATATGGTGAAAAAGAGACTTTCCACTTTTACTTTCTTATCCTCCTCATTGTTCTCCTGTTCTCCCGAGACTTTTGCAAGGATAAATTATGTGAATTGTTTTATGATCAGAGAATACTGCTAATGGTCAATCCTTTAATCTCATGTCAGATGTTTCTGTCGGGTTTTCCTGCTTTAGCAGTACTAACAGCGTGCAGCTGATGGACTTCTTTTGTAATGAGCATGTGAAAATATCAGTATTGAATAACCTAATACTGTGCTAGTCGTAGCCCCTGTGAAGATATTTTTGGCCTTTTGGAAGTGCACTGCTTTTTTTTCTAAGAAAATATTTGTTTCTGAGGGCCTGACGGGCTCTGGGGAACCTGGAGAACCTCAGTTTGACTTTTCTTTCATTCAGCGATCTAAAAAATTGAAATAAGCAAGTCATATGATGTATTGACTTGACTTTTTAAAAAATGGGACCGCAAAGACATGGCTTCTGCTTATATGGAACCTGTTTCTAGAGTGTTGGTTGTGAGAGGCACAGCTGTAATAGAATTTCTTTCCATGCTTGTTGATATGTGAACTTGACATGAAAAAGGAGAGAGAGAGAGCACAGCTGTCTTACCTTCTGTGCAGGTAATTATAAACTTGAGTATGAAACAGAATGTTCTGCCCATGCCATGGGCCAGAACACTGAATACTGTGTTACAATCAGAATCCAAGTCTCATCTTATTTGTGAAGAGAGGATGTGCATGTACAATACAACTGATGACATAAAGCATAAGAACAGCAGCTAATGCAAATTATTACAGAAAGTAACCAGCCTCAGAAAACATGGTCTAGTAGACCTCAAATCAAAGATTAAAATGATAGGAAAAAAAGGCCAAACAAACAAAAACCCCCACAACATCTTAGTATGTACAAATAGTGGTGAAAGTTTTTCAGCACAGAGGGATACACAAATTAAAAAAACATTGCTCCATTTACTTGACCCATGTATATTACTTGTAATGCTTCATTAGCATTGCATCAGAGAAGACCAGCCAGGCAGTTCTGACTGATCCATCAATCCCCTTCAAGAAAACTCACAGATTTACCTTCCCACCCTACCCTTATTTTCTCCTGTTTTTCTTTGAACCCAGGCAGGCATTTGTAGGAAGATAGTGATGTGCTGCATCACAGCTCTGAGGTTTTGTGTTTGATGGTCCTTATGTATCCCTGAATTAGAGTTGCATCTGCTCACCAGAGGCAACTTGCTTTACAGGATGGTACAACTAACTGGGTAGCTGCCAGTTAAAGTAATTAATTTTTTCTTAACAAAATTGTGATCAGTGTCATATTTCTTCCAGCATGATTAGGGGTATCACAGCCTTTAGTAGCTAATTATGACAGATTCAATCCAGTAGAATGGGTCACTCCTGTGACTCCAAGGCCAGCAATTTTTGGAAATGGTCATTCTGAGAGTAACCTGTGATGGATCATAGTTTCTTCTCCTGTGGCAGGTTATACTATTAAGCTCGTGTAATTGAGGAGGAGACATATTCTACATTCCACAATACTTTATGCATTTTATTTTTGTGCAAACAGACTTGTGTAGGAGTACACCTAGATTGATTGGAAGGGGCAGGGCCTTGCAAGCCACAGTTTAAACCATTATGTGTCCAGAATGCCGTTTTGATTGCATTTTCATGGAAGTGGCTTAGCTTTCTTAGCACAAATCAGCCATTAAGTCACTGGGAGAGCAACACTGGGCAGGCATTCCACCCCAACAGTCCCCTGACATCCATGCTGGGTCACAAATGATCATGGTATGATGGACAAGCCAATCCCAAACTTCCTTCGCCTGCATTTAAAAGTGAAGGTGGTAGTCCAACCTTTCCATGCTTGTCCTGGACTGCCTCCCCAGTGGCTGCTCTATGTGGCATAATGACATAAAGTGGAACTCTTTGGGGGAAATGGCTTTACACAGCCAGCAGTATGTCTAATAATTTACTTGTTGCAAACTACCCCTCTCCATCTTTGTAATGAATCATCCAAGAAAACACAGGGTTAAACTGAGCAATCTGCTGGAAGCTTTTGGTCTTTTGCAAACAGTACAGCATTATGTATGCTGTAGAACAGCATTTCCTGCATGCATCCAGAATCCTTTCCAAAGTAACCCCCTCTTTTCAGGGAGTCTATCACCGAGGGATTGCAGCAAGCCAGGAGAACAGAAATGTTTAAATTCTTGTAGTCTTTCAGGATTTCCTTTAAAGTATTAACTCCAGTGGTGTCCAAAAATGAGATGGAAGAGCAATCTACAACAAGTGCTTGGAAATCAATTTGCTTAGGAACTAGTTGCAAAGTAGTTTCTCCAATACCCAGTCCATTAGGAGTTCTGTGATTTCCCTTTTTCAGATGCTGCTTTTCCTTCTTCTCATATTTCTTCCTCCTAGCAGCTTCTAGGTTAGGATCTAAATTGGTCAATCTGTACAGAGACTTTAGGAAGTAGTTTCTATTTGCATAGTAAAGTGGGGCCTCAAAACGAAATATTTTGATTCTTGGAACAGTAGAGAGATTTTCATATTCTAAATCATCCTCATAAAAGCTCGTGTCTTGGATCTGACCAAGCAGGGCTGTCCGTGGCCGCTGGGTCCGAACAATGATGCACAACATGGAGAAAACAATGCCAACCAACAGCCCTATTTCTGTGCTGACCAAGGCAGAGGCAGACATGGTAACTACCCAAACAAGTGTATCCACCTTATTCACATGGTACCGTGCTGGCACGTCTCGGAACTTCCTCAGGGCTCCCCGAAGGCTGACAATGATAATACAAGCCAGGACACACTTCTGCAAGGAGTAGAAGAGAGGTGCCAAGAAGAGCAGCACCAGCAAAACCACCATTGCACTAATTACTCCAGAGATTTGAGTCTGGCAGCCTGTAGATGTTTTGACAAGTGTTTTTGCCAGAGCTGCACTGGTTGCAAAAGAGTGGAAGAAAGAAGGAATGATGTTGCAGAACCCCACAGCAAACATTTCCTGATTGGCTCGGATTGTGTAAGCATATTTCTTTGCAAACATTTCAGAAAGGGACACAGTGAAGACAAAACTGACTATGGCAAGAGGCAAAGCATCTAGAGCAACTCGGAGCATTAAGTTAAACTCCGGTACCTTTGGAGGGATAAATCCTGTTGGAATAGCTCCAGAAACACTGGATGCATACACTTCATTTAATTTGCCATAGTGTGACACCAGTGTTGCCACAACAATAACTACCAGCTCTGTGGGAAGAGGAAATTTCAGTTTATGCTTATACCGATCTCCGAGTTCCTTAGCAGTGACCAGCACCACGATACAAATGGCACTTGTGATAACATCACACAGGTTAGCCTGAGAAATGTTCCGGAAAATGTTAATCCAAGTAATAACAAGCATCCCGTGCCCTTGGCTACGTGGAATTTTTATTCCGATCAGATACTTCACTTGAGCTGTTAAAATGGTTAAGGAAGCACCAGTTGCAAAGCCATCTAGTACGGACTCAGATAGGTACATAGATACGAAACCCAGACGGAAGATCCCCATTAGAACCTGAGGAAACAGAAGGAGAAAAAAAAAACAACAAAGCCGTGAGCTGTGACCTTTGCTGCAAATAATCAGGTACAGATAGGGGAGAACTCGCTGGAGGCCAATAGCATTTGGCTATTTCAATCTCGAAACAGGAATTGTCCTTTTTTGTTTCCGGTCTGCTTTTAAAACATGTTTCCTTTTGCTGTTGTGGAATACTACAAACCCAAGAGGTGAATGAGGAGTTTGAGACAGGGTGGTCAATCAAACATTTGTCTGAAGTAACTCCACTGAAGTGGCTTGCCTGATTTTTATTCCCCATGCAACAGAACAGTAGGTTCAAAATACTTACGTTATACCAAAGTAAATTTCTTTTTTTTTTTCTGTCTTAAAGTTAATAAAGTTAAAATACATGAAACTCAAATGAGAACAAACAAGATCCCTACTTTAGCTTTTGTATTAAACAGTTTTTAATTTTAGTCCTGTGGCAGAAGGGAAAATGGAGTGCAAATGGCCTTTGTGGCATGCCTAAGATCAGCGTGTCAGAGCAGCTCACAAACTCCATGATTCTGTCTTTAACTAGTTCATTATTCTTCCTTAGATGGCTTTGGAAGATACAACTTTACAAGTGCATTTTTTGTTCATAATGCTTCCTTCTGTGCTTTCTTGACATCCCTGTGATGGCAGCACATTGACAAGTGTCAAAGAGTCCAGCACAGCTATTGTCTGAAAAGTAGGTTAGTCTGTCAATTTCTTTTCTTGTCCTTTCTTTGAATTATCTTTTGGACAGCAGTTTGGTGGAACATAGCACCCCCTAGCAAAATACTGAGCTGCACATTCTGAACCCATAGAAGTAATTGAGTAGATGTACATCTCTATTAAAATATTTAGGGAAAGAGAGTTATTTCTTCATTTTTAAGTGCACAGCTACCCGGAATTTCCTATATCTGTACTGGACCTCACTGTCCCATGAAAGCAACAAGGCCAAGGAGGAGTATCCAAGCAATTTCAAATGTCTTTCAGAAGACCCTTGTGTTACCTGTGTTTGCTGGCAGCTGAGAAAACTGCCTACCTCCTGCTGTCTCTGAGTTGCCTACAGTTAGGCTTCCTCCAGAAAACAGTCCAAGTTCATTCAAATGAACTGGTGATGTATCTCATCGAAAGACAGTTAAGCCAACGCTTAGGTCATGCAAGAAAACATTAGGAACTTCATACCTTGCCCCTCTGGGTGTCAGCAGCCACTTACCTGATAGACTCCAGCCATGAATGTCAAGGCTGTAGCAATGCCAATAGCGTAGCACTCTTTCCCGCACTCGGCGTTTATCCCCGCAATGGTAAGGTTGAAGGCAGTTGTGTTGGGCAGATTGTCATTCTGCACAGAGCCATCAGCCAAGGCTGGTGAGGCATCATCATTCAAGTCAAACCCAGCCAAGAGAAGTTCTCGGTCCACAACTTGTCCAACCATTAAGCTTATCAAGCTGAAAATACCAACTGAGACGTGACGGGATGTACCCATTAAGAAATAGATGATGTTGGCAAAGAATGATGTGTAAAGGCTATAAATGGGCTTCAGACCTGCCAGTAGTGAGTATGCAATTGCTTGAGGAACCAAAATGATCCCAATCACTAACCCAGACATAACATCCCCCCAAATGTACTCTTTGCATCTGTACTTGGGAAGCCATCGTAAAACGGGAAAGAAGTCCATAAAAAAGTTCTTCAGTTTCTGTGGTGTGCAGGAGCAGCTCTTTCTCAGCTTAGCTAGCATGACTTCTTTCCTCTTAATCTTGACATGAGTCTTTCTTTCCATGAGAAAGCAGGATGAGGTGTTGTTTTCCATTCTGATAGCCTCAAGTGGTCTTTCCATTTTCCCACTCTTTACTTCATTTATGTGTTCCTGCAAAGTGAAGGAAAAAACCTCCATGAGGTTGCAGCTCATAAAGTTTTTTTAGCAGTTGCTTAACACCAGAAGTTTGGCACCTGATTTTGCTTTTAAGGAAGCATCATCCCAACAAGAAAACTCACAGAGCTCCAGTGATGCACAGGGCTAAAAAAATAAATTTGCCCTTTCTTGCACACATTAAGGAGTACTTTCAATTGTATCCAGTTTGTTTTAATAAAGAAAAATGGGGTTAAATTAGCATTTTTTTTAGTGTGACAAAGATTTCCATCATCTGTTTTAAGTGTTCTGTCATAAAGGTCTTCGTGACCAGAGGCAGCGCTTGATGGAGTGAAATAAACATGTGCTAGTGAGATAGGCTGTAGTGTTTCTGTTTAGTGAGTACATGTTGTGATCATTGATTAGTAGGTTTCATGGGGTATAATGATCTGTCACTTCAGTTGTCATCAATGCAGAGGAGAAGAGTGTTGCTGGTAAAGCAACAAAAAGGAGCTGTAAAGCAGAGTTTTCTGGAGAGCAACAGTTTGCAACAAATCTTACATGAAAGATATGTACATAAATCACTGATGGACTCTTTTTAGCTGCTATATAACATGAACTTGTTGAATTGTTTTGATGTGCAGCTTCTGGTAATAAATATCTACTCACAAAATACCACCACACTGGCAGCATACAGACTGAGCACCATGATGTTGCCACATTGGAAACGGGCTACATGGGATTACTTTGGTTTAAATCCATAGTTACCCAACTTTGCTCTCCCAGTAATGAGCTATAACAGATAATTATGTGTACAGCAGAACAAACACAGCAGTGTTTCCTATGGTTGTCCTGACTTTTTTCTAATATGTGATGGCTGGGATTATTTGCATTCCCCTGATGGGGGTGCTTTCAATGTCTCTTGCCTCAATGGATGCAACTGTTTTCACCAAACTCGACCTCTGCATTTTTACTCAATTGTCAAATTAAATTGAAATTAGCATAGCACATTCATAAGCAGTTTTGGGGTAGGTGGGAATATGACCAAGAGGCAAAACATGCAAGTGCCGTAATGTACATAGCTAAAAAAATAAAATAGGAGCACAGAGGTGGAAAATGTCAAACCTTTGTGATGTTTGACTATGCCAAGTGGCAAATCTTTTCTGTTTAGCAGTGGAGAGAAGGAAGAGACTTCAATGCGAGGGTGCCCCCAGTATATGAGAAGTGGGAGATAAGGAGTGACTCCTTCTGGTCTAGATGAAGATAGAAGGTGCTAATACAACAGTATGCAGAACTTTTAGGAAAGCAGACCTTCTCTAGGCTCAGCCTCTCCCAGTGTCATTAACAGGCAGGATCTCTGCATCAGAGCTGTTTGGTGCCAGGAATGACATTGCAATATTGTCAAAGCTTGTCTTCACTTAAAGTAAAAGCTGAAATTCTTTTCCTCTTTCAGTGTTTAGAGACAAGACTCTGTACCCGTCAGTTTTATAAAGCTTGAAGTAAACTTACTGGCACAGTATTCTGTTGTAAATTGTAC
>VWZN01003903.1:121481-151145 GCA_013396955.1 Regulus satrapa
GAGGAAGATTGTCATTCAGCATGCAAGTCCCTTTCTATTTCACGCTACAAACACAGAACCAATGGATTAGCACTTACCAAAGGCACAAAGTAACTGCAGTAGTTCCACAGCAGTTTTTGTATCAGCACCCAGTAGCACAGTACCTCAGGATCACAGATTTCTATAAGAATAGATTAGAAATTGTATCATGATACAGTGTGGGCCTTTCCAGTTGAGTATCACCCTCATAATGTACAGGGAGATAATATAAATAAACACTTGCACTGGAAAAATCTTTGTCCTGTAAAGTGTAATCTCAGGTAAAAGATAAACTTCAAATCATTATATTGCAGAAGCTGGTAACCTCTGACTTCTTACTCATCTCTGCTTTAGTAGAACTGGTTACATTGTGTGGAGTTCAAATAGAATTGCAGTCCTGATGTAGCTTTTTACAGTCTTTTTAACAGTTTCAGCATATTTATATACTTACTTCAATTAGACAAAAATGCTCTTAATGTGTTAAATGAGATAAGGGCAGGAAGTTTGTGGAACTTGGTCACTAATTGAGATTTGTCTTTTGAAAAAGGATTTTTTATTAAAATAAATAATGAACAAGGTCTGGCTGTTAAATCTTATATATCCTGATATAGGAAGAATTTTTATATATCAGCTGACTTTGAGTGTAAAATATCTGAGCTTTCATGCCTTTTAAAAAATCTTGCCCATTGTTTCATCCCCAAACAGCCAGAACTGCAGAACCAAAGCCTGCTTTTTGATGAAGATGAATGATATTTGTATGACTGATATTTGTATATCTTAGAAGCCAATTTATTGTAGCAAGGATAGTCTCTCTGGAATTCTGAAGCTTGAAATTTCCTTGAAATTTTATATAATCTTAACTGGATACTGAAAACCCATTACTTCGTGCTAAAAAAATAAAAGATTTCTTACTGCATTGTGAAGTAAATTTTCATGTTTCATAAACACAGAATATAATGCATTTTTATATTGAAAGTGGGATATTTTTCATATTAGTGGAGGTTTTTTAGGATGGGGAAAGAAGGAAGGAAAAAGGGTAATACATTAACATGAAGATCACGGAATTTAAGAGCTCTTGCTACTATATTTAAAAATACACTGCTGGTCTAAATTGTAATGCCAAACCCAGGTTCAAAATGAAATTATCAGGTCTCGGTTTGTAAAGACTTGCAGGTTTGCATGTCATAAAAAACTATCTATAAATGCAACTGGCTAGTTTACCTCCTTAATTGTAAGAGGTTTATTATGTTTTATATTCCAGAGTGAAGAGCAGACACTGGCATGCCATTTAAAAAGCTGCTCTTTCCAGATTGGTTTATAGTGGTCATTTGTCAGTTCTGAAGTACTCAGAAACAACTCATCACAAAAATTCTTCAGGATTAAGAACAAGACATGAAAGGCATATTCATTGTGCCTTTTCGCCATCAGAAGTTACTAAATACTAGTAAGTTAGAAAATAAAATCAGTATCATTTTGCAAACAAGTGACATATTCAAGTTAGACATAAAGTTACCCATGGGGAATCAAAGATTGATACAGAAAGACACACCTGAAACTACATCTGATATGCAAATAGATCCAGCAACTGCTGGACTTCATCAGACACCATGTGCTGTCTGTATTTTAGATGTAAGAGAAATCCCTCAGTGAGAAATCTAGCTGCAAATCTTCACACCTTCAGTATTTACCTCCATGTTTTTCTTTTCTTAAACAGTTGGTTTGTCCATTACGTGTTCCTTAGTATGCATCTTGGCAAATGGAAACCAGTTTTGAGAACACGAGATAGAAAAAGTTAAAATCCCTGTGTTAAAGTAGCACATTGTGCATTAATGCAAATTTTCAGGTCCAGTTACAGTATGTGCATGAGCAACCAAAGTGCTTGTAAGAGCACACTAAGTAAAGCATTGCCAAATTTGGTTCTTGTTGCATATTTGGCAGCAGGCAGGGCATTCATTCCTTCTCAATGTTATATGATTTACACAACAGTAATTAAGCTATGTTCTGTGATATAGCTGGAGTCACATACTTTTGGACTGTATTTCCTGGTACAGCTAGCAGGCAAAATAATAGATGGAGCATAAATATGGAGCATAAATAAAGATGTGAACACGAAGGAGTGATCAAATATGTACCATGTAGGTTTGTTTCAGAAGGTGCAGTATTGTGTGTACTTGAATTAGAATGCTGGATGCATACAGAGAATTGTTCTGTCACTGCTTAGGAAGAAAAGTTCAGGGACAGCTTTCCCAGGCAGCGCCAAAAGGCGTTATGTGCTTAAAGTAAGCTAGTTTTGGCCCTTGGTCATGTTTTCTCTTCCTTGTGCATCTTCATTATTGGTTTAGTTTCCCTGTCACCTAATTTCAAAAGTTTTGCTTATAGGTGACATTATTTGAGTTGCATCATGGAGGGCAGCATCAAACCACAATGAACATTTTACTTCTAGCCAAGTGTAACACAGAAGGAAATCATTTTAATACATCAAACTCAGAAAGATATCCTCTAGCAGTCAGCTTACATATAGTGACTGAACCTTTCAGTCATTTGCAGAGCCTTTAATTTTGTAGTGAAGAATCAGCTGAAAAGCATTTTCTGCTATTTCACCTTATTATATAATTTTTTTTCCTTTGCAAATGAATGTGAACATAACAAATCTGAACAAGGGATCACAAGGTCTCACAGCACTGAATTGTCCATGCCTAGGTCATCGATTGGCTATGTTCACATGTCTAGAGAGGTCAGATACTAAAATTAGCATATGCCTTTGCCTAAATTGCTTCAACAACCTGTTTCCCTTTTTACATCTGGAATTTGTATTAAAGGGGGAGAGGGTTGTGGCGGGGAGAAGAGACACAACAGTCTAACAATATTTTCCGAGGCTAACTCACCTCGGCACAGGAAGCTGTTGGTGCTTTGTCTGCCTCTCTCTTCCCCCCATACACAGCACGCTCACTGCTGAAAGAAGGACTGAGACTATGCTCACAAAAGCAGGCTGAGTAAGAAATGGAAAATCATAGGCCGTGATTAGCATCAGCTTGAAAACATCCATTGTTTGCTTGCACTTCTGTGCCTGTGAATTTCAGCCAGATCACAGCAAGGATTTTGTGAGTTGCTTTGCAAGGTGAAGCTCAAATACTGCTGATTTCAAAGAGCAAAGATGCTCATTAAGATGCTGTATAAATCAAAGTAAATTCTATTTTTATGGCTTTAAAAAAACAAAAATATTCAGCTGAATGCACAGCCTCTTGGCTGGCTTGTAGAAGAGGCAGTGATTTCCAGTAAATAACAGCTGAGGTAGTCTCCATTTTTGAAGCAGTTTGTTCCTAAGTCACAGAGATTCATACCCATCCTTCTTTTTGCGCATGTACCACGCTGGTTGGTTGTGTGGATGGATTAACTGTGACAAGCTGTGACATCAGCAAAGGCTGGATGCTGCCTCGCTCTGATTTTGTAATGCACCCTCCCATTGCTGCTGGGCTGACTCATTCCCACAATAGGGTGAGTGAATTTTGCAAAGTGTGGGCCAGCACTGACTGAAGCGTTGAGCGTTGTGCTTCTGTGCAGAAGCTGTGCCTTAATTGTAAAGCAAGCAGATTTTCCAGCCCTGGTTACACAAATTTTAGAGCTGAGAAGCAAATGCGGGAAAATATTAATGCTAATAAATAGACACAGAAGTGGTAAAATATACGAGTTACTTAGTCTTTAGCCTTTGAAAAAGCCTCTGAATTAGGTTTTTGGTCTGCAAGCATGTGAAAAGAGCAGGCTGTGTTTTGCTCGGGGAACACCAGGGTGGAAGAATCAGTGTTCATAAGCCTGAAAGATATCATGGTTATTTTGGATTGTGAGGATTTCATGAACAGGAGCCAATTTGCTTTACCTGTAATGATCATAGAAAGCGAGAATGACTGGAGCAAGAACATGTTAGAAGCAGCTCTAGTGTGAATGAGTACTGTATTGTTAGCTTCCACTCAGTTCAGGAGCGGGAAGTGTTGTTTATTAATAATCCAGGAGTCTGCCAATTTCTTAGTTATTTATTAATGATCTTGTACTTAAACCTGAAATACCAGACTAGTAGGGTTTTTGGTTGACACTGAAGAGACCTGGAGAGAACTGCTGAGAATTCAGCCTCTGGAAAGGTGAATTCTAATGAGAGCTATTGTGCCCTTTGTATACTCTGAGGTATCATTTCAGTAGTGCTCACATTTCCTTAGGATCTGCTTTTAAGGTCCAGAGGTTTTTTAAGTACTCAGCAGAACAAGAAGCTTATGTAGACAGTTGGTGGGTTTGGAGCAGTCTTTGCGAAAACCTGACCTTTAAACTGACTTCTTTTAATTCCTCATAGTTGCAAAAGTAATTAGCAAAACCAAGGAGGCAGGATCCTTTTGTGTTGTAAGAGGCTCTTAGAGGGCAACAAGTTTCCCTTCTGAAAAGAAATAAACTTGCTGACTTTTTCTGTCCAGAGCTTTTGACCTTTGTCTTGTAGATGCTCTCCTCTTAACATGCTTCCCTGTCCATTTAACAGCCTGTTCTGGCTAAAAAGCAAGATTGGTACTTCTGAAGACCATTTCTTTTGGAGGACCTCATAGTGACAAGAATTTAAAATGGCATAGATTCCCAGCAGTTACTGTTGTAGGAACCTTTGGAAATTTATTGTTTGCTTCCAGTGAACAACTTGACTTTGGACAGTAAACTCCTATCCAGAGTAGATGGACACTTGTGTGTGCTCTGAAGTTTTACTACCCCTAAAATGGTTTAATGGATTCCAGAAAGGTGGTAAGCAATTGCTTGGGACACTGTATCTACAGATGCTCCTTATAGTAGCCACTTACTTCAAGAACTTCATTTGGTCTTGAAAGGGGGAATTTAATTGTCATGCATATTTACACTCATCAAGAATAACAGTGATGGTCTTGGTCCACATTCTGGACACTGTGGACAAGAGTGTATGGTTGCAGGAACCCACTTCCAAGGGTGGGCAAAGATGGTCTGGCACATGGCTAAGGATCTTTATCAATTGAGTAGTGGTATGTAATACGATCATTATCTCAGCAGAGGTACTCGATACTGCCATAGCAGGGTAGCCTCTTAGACTGCACTCTTGCTTCTCTAAGATTGTAACACAGAAAACCTTCAATGGAGAAAGGAGATTTTTTGGTAGCTCCTTCCTGGAGTCCACCTTCCAAGTGTGAGGTTGGCCAGTAGCCTGCTGAAAAATTTTATAGCTGTGAGTTGCATCTCTCCTCTGCTAACACCTTGTGCTGGTTTTTTTTGTCCCTGTTTCTTGCCTACATTTGCAACTAGGTGAGCAGTCTTTCCAAGTAGAAGCTCCCAATGAAGGTTTAAGAATGCTGTGCTGTTGTGGGAGTTGTGTTAGCCAGCCACTCTGGCCAGTCTGCCCAAAGAGAGTCTGCTCTCAGATACTGCAGAAAGCAAACCAGATTGAGTCAGATTTTGGGGTTTGTGGTAACTGTGTTCACTAGACATACGAAAGAGAGACCCCACTAGCTGAGTGAGAATGCCAAGATGAGAATGAGTACTATTCTAGTATATTGGTATTTACCAACTGTCTTAATCCTAGGCTCTCTTCAGTAGAGTATTTCTGTTGATGGTTATCCTACATAGTACATTTGGATTCCTGAATGGCTGTGACCTACTGACAGGAGTCAGCCACAAGGCTTTCTATCCCAGGAGATTTAGTTTAGTACATTACAATAAAGTCTGATAAAGTTAGTTTGATGTGTTATCAGAGATTTAGTACTTGACTGAAGATCACTTGGAATGGAAACCCCCTCGCCTGTGGTTTTTTTTCTCTCTTCTCTGTAGATAAGATATGTGATCCAATGTCTGCATGTCCACATGTTTTCCAGGGCATGCAACTATATTCCTGGACAAGATAAATGCAAGGCAGAAGAGAAGCAACAGATGCTGGGCATGGGAGGGCAGCAATATCTGTATGCTAGAGCAGTATCTGCAGCTGTGCTAGCTGGAGCAGACCCGGCTGTGATGCAAGGTGTCAACAGCTAAAGCTATCTTACCTCTGCCCTCCCTCTCTCCTTAAGAGATTAAGTTTGTGAATGGGAGTAGGCTGAAAGGGACATGGATAAGAAGCACAGCATGAGTATCTTACAGCACTTTGGCAACCTGTCTTGCAGCCTATATACCTGAAAAGATTTTCCCTCCATATTTGAAAAAACTTCAGTAATAGGAGGTAGTGGAAAGCTGCTAAAATGGGCCTGTAGCCTTTGATTCAGCAAAGGATTACCCACAAAGTAAACCTTTCCAAAGAAGGAACAACCAGATATTGTGACAACCAGCAGACACCCCTCTGTTCTCATCACTGCTCTTCATATTCACAGCATGATTGTTGCTTCCAAGAGGCAGCACATGGGTCTGGAACTGAGACATTGATACAGACTAGAAAGATTCCTCACCATCAGGCAACAATCTCTGGAATATAGCAGCCTCAGTCCTGATGCTTCTATGGGCCGTGGTGCCAAGATGCCAGTAAAATGTGCTTTAGTGTAGTTGTTTATAATGATTGAAGATGAAGAAGGTCTATCTGGCAAGCTTCCCAGAAAAATCCCTGCTGAGGAGCAGCTGAAGCTAGGCACAGACAGGACCATGATTGCCGCTTGATATTCAACATACCTGATGGCAAGCAACGAACAATCCAGTCTTGCAAGCACTCAAATGAAATGAGTACATAACCTTCTGAATGATTATAAATGAAGGCAGTGGTGTCTATAGACCATGACAGAAAGATTGGAAGAGGAGCAAAAAGTAGACTGTAAAATTCTGTGAGCTTGCAAACAAGAGCCCAATCATAGGTACATGATGTCCCACCAACAGTTTAGATGTAGAAAGATGTTTTTAACAACTTTGGCAATGTCATGTGGATTTATCCTCCAAGTAAGACAAGGATTTACCTTGTCACAGGCCTCTAGGCATTTTTATCTGGTCTTCAGTGTCCCAAAATTGTCTTCAGAGCGCTCCTGGCAAGGGCCTGGCAGTTGAGCCAATATTGTCCATGCAGGACGTTTGTAAAATAGTACCAGTTTCTGTGCCTCAAGTGCAACAGTCAGCATGGCAATTGCTACATGCAACCCAGATTCTAGCAGTACTGTATATGCTGTGAAAAAAATGCATTGATCTCACATCAGAAATGTAGTATAGATAAGGTTAAGATCAAAATCTGAGGAAGGGTCAGTCCTGTCAGTCACTTAATCATTTTATTAATGGGAGCATACTGTCTGGTCCATTTGGGAGGAAGAAGAGATTCTTGTAAAGTGACAGGTGAGCTGAAGAACATTAGAAGTGCCTCTACACCTACATACATAACACAAGATGTCAAGTACCATCACTCAGTCATGGCTAGCAGTGGCATTCTGTTTTAATGTGTTACTTAATTGTTGCAGTAGGAAAAATGTAAATGTCCTGGGATCTTAAGTGTACAGGCATCAAATGGAAGGTTTTATTTTGCATATATTTTCACATAATACTGTGTAGACTTTAGACTGAAGTCAGGAAGACACTAGTTGCTTTGCTTTTAGCTGTATGGCATTATTAACTTTTTACAAGACAGTGTAGTTAATCATTCGTACACACACTTACTGTAAGTGTGCATGTAAGCAAATAATTCAATAGAACACAGGGTACAACTGGAAATAGTTAATGGATCTGAGGGAGCAGAACTAGTTTTAGAATTGTCTTTGAACTTTGGAATGGGACTTTTCCTTTTTTTTAAGCCTCTGTCTAAGCAAAAAAAAACAAAAAAACCCTGGTTCCAAATTGTCATTCTTTAGTTCAACAGTGAATTTTAAAATACTTTTAAGTATACTAAAGCAAATACATTTCTTTCTGCTATTTGCTGCTTTTACAGCTGCACCGTTTGATTGGGGCAGGAACCTTAGACCCGTCAGTGACTACAGACATGACAATTTCTGTTATGGTAGTAGGACATACTTAAAAAAATTAAAAGCCTGCTTCAGGTCTTTGCTAAAAGAATGTGACCAGGCTGGGGCTAGGATTGTGTCATTTGTTACATAATATGTGGAGCTGGCATAGTAGATATGGCCTATGTTACATTTAGTTTGCCTGCCTTGTCTTCCTCTTCTAGATCCTGGTCCAAGATTCGTCTTCTTCATGCTGCACAGTTAGTTCCCTTTTTCGCTAGGCAATTCTGTCAGCCCTTCTTAATTCTCTGAGACTTTGGAACTGCTATTACAGTTTATTGAAACCTTTCCTTAATAAGAAAGCACAGAGGATGGGCCTGCATCAAAGAGGCTCAGAAATGCATGGAGAGGCACAGAAAGAAACAAGTTTGGGACTCTCATCACGGAGCCCAGCACTGATTTAAAGAGCTCTGTTGATGGCCTCCTTCTCACGTCTAATCCCGTTTACTTGTCATGCTATTCTAGCACTGATCATTTGCAAGAACTCTGATTGTCTCTCCCCTGTTCCATCATACCTGCAGCATTGCATCTGTAATTCACTTGTATAACTTTCCACCCAAGCCAAGGCAAAGTGCCTAGGAAAGAGCAGGCAAGACTTCAGGAGAAGTGGTCAGGCTGCACTGTACCAGAAAAGAATTAGTTGTAGTGCCCTGGCATGGCTGGAAAAATTAGCTTTGAGAGGGGCTGCCAAGGCTTCACTGAGTGCTGCTGTGTGACCAGGGCTGGACTTATGTCAAGGGTGCTTTAAAAGTCTTTTGCTCAGGTTGTACTGAGGCCAGAGTTTGGCCACTAGGCCAAGGCTGTTCATTGGGCCAAACAGCAGTAAGTCACACGAACAGAATGTTCTCAACAGAAGTTCATTGTTAATTCTTACTTGGCACTTCATACTGGCAAAAATTCTCCATCCCTTTCAGATTTCACTTAAATCAGGCCATAAGTTCAGAAGTTGTGGGAAATTGACCCACAAAGTACCTTATAAGGGTTTCTACTGGATACAAGGCAAGAAAAGCCTTTCAGGAATTTAAAGCAAAATCTTCTGTTGTATCACATATAAATTGCAAATGCCATTTTTCATGCCTGAGTAAAAGAATTCAAATGTTCCCATCCATGCGCATTTCCACATTTTGGTACCTGTGTTCCTGCAAGATTCCTTTACACAAAGGAATGCATCATATTGTGCTAAGTCTTTGAATGCATTTATTCAAAGCTGGATGAATGATTTGCAGCCTGAGATCCTGGGAGTACAGGAGAAATATAAGGAAATGCTTACAGTGAGGTAAAAATTATAGACATTATGTGCATAAATTCAGCATTCTATGAAAGATACAAAGTTATTTTTCATCTGAACCTAAGTCCATAAGGAGTGCTACTCGGCAATGCTGTAGATTAGGAGTATGTTAAGAAAGACTGCGTATGGGGCAGTGTGAAAAGAGCTGGCCTTTGGGTAATCCAGTGGAAACTGAAACAACAACTTAAGCAAAAAAAGAAAATCTATGTAAATTTTACTTCAGCAGACAGTTGGAAATCGTAATACTCTGTGAAAAATCAGAATTCAGCAAGCAGACACATTGTAGTGCTTCTTGCTGCTGAAACAGGAAAAGGGCATGGATTGGTGAAGACACATGACTTGCTTATGGTGAGCACCCATTACTTTAGAGGAAGGAAGTTTATGTACAATTCCAAGAACCCGACTCTCATGTGAATTTTGAGAATGAAGCCATCTGACTCATTATCTACTAATCAGGTCCTGTCTTTGCTATATTTACTGTGGTAATTTTTATTACCTTTGTTCTTCAGAGTGGTGAGTGGCCAACTTAACTATGATTTTACTGCCTTGGATAACCTTATGGATCGCCTGTGGGAAAATAAGCTGATTCCAGGTAAGGGCATCTCCCTACCTTCACAGCTTGGTATATCTGTTTGTCTATATTGTACAATCATTAGAATATTCTCAGAAAGCTTTTCTGAACCTCGTTTTGATAAAAAAATCATTATTTAACTATCTGCTTTTATGTCATGTCCATTACAAACAGGGTGAGCAAAATGGTATTATAGCAATTAAGACAACATGCTTTTACATTGCCTTTGAAGGCAGTTTCAGATGGTTGAACTTGTAAATGAGATCTCTTGAAGAGAAGATTTTACCCATTGACATATATCTAAAAGGGTCAGAGAAGCAGATACTCCAGGTATAACTTCCCATAAATTTATGTGAACATCCACTGCTTTAAGTGTTCTCTGAGCTCTGCATTTATGTTGACAGTTATTAACTTTGACTACTGTAGTAATTGACGAGTACCAAGTAAACAACCTCAAGCCTGAAATACTGTTGGTGTGAACATGTGGAAACAGGACAGAGAACCTATTTAATGGTGCTTCTTCAGATAATGTAGTTACCCCTTCATTAATATAAATGAGATAACATTCACAAAAAAGGAGACCAACTTCTTATGTCTTTTCTAGGATTTGAATTGATGGGGAATCCATCGGGATATTTTTTAGATTTTGAAGATAAAGAACGTGTAGTACAATGGAGAAACTTAATTACTGTTCTGGCCAGAAGATATATAGGTAAGTTTAAAAAATAAAAGCCTTCTGTTGTAATCCTTTCTAGCTACTTCAAAAAGTTTTGTGCATTATGATCAATTTCAAGACCCTGGATTTCAACACAAAACCAGAAAACAAACATGCCAGAACAGACCATGGAGACCATGGGATAATAGTCCCTCTTTTTACTGATCTGTGGCCAACATCCAGAATGAGTGGAGTGTTCTGGGTAGCACATTTGGCCTGCCTCGAAGGACTGACTTTTAACCTTGTTATATTGTTGTGGTTGTAAACTACCAGCTTTCACTGGAGCATGATAACCTGAATACTTCTCGTATGCCAGCTTCAAATATTTCTAACAAGGCAGAAGGCTCAACCTGAATTAAGGGTAGGTGAGTGCCCTAATCACAACACCATAAGTCATCTCCCTCTCACCTTCCATCTTTTTCAAATATTGCTGCATTTCATCAAAAATGAGAGATCATTTTGAAACTTCCGAATTACATTTCCCCCTTATTAAAAATAACGAGGGAAATGATGTAGTTGTAGTTCTGGGTGCTGAGCCTTACCTGCAGCCCGAACTAATAGAATTGTCTCTATAAGTCACTTATTGATAGTATTGTCTGGATATGCAGCTCACTGATAAATGAGGCTTCTCCTACAGATAGGTATGGATTGGAGCATGTTGCTAAGTGGAATTTTGAGACATGGAATGAACCAGACCACCACGACTTTGACAATGTATCTATGACAGTAAAAGGTGAGCATGTTTTGGGGCACTTGTAAGTGTGGTGAAGTGAGGCAGGTGTGTGGGGTGAGCAGAGGGATGAGAGTTAGCTGTAAGTTATACTGACAAAGAAGTAAAGTTGACAGGAGTGATAAGGAATGTAACAAGGAGACCGGATCTGTTTTTCTAAAGTCACGTTACTGGCTATGCTTTATTCTCTCCTTGCGTGTTGGGGTACAGAGAAAACAAACCAGGAGTTACAATAAGAAAATGCAGTTCATTAATTGGATATAAGGTACAGTTAGTAGCAGTAAGGGGTGAAGGAAGGAATAAGAGGCAAACTCCTCATTGAAGTTGCATGCTTTGGAACATGCTCGTACAAGACCTTTAGAAGAACCTTGTGAAGGCAGCTGAGGTTTTGATGTCTTGTCTATATTGTCTTGTCACTCTAGGAAGGGGTAGTCCCAGTTTATGAGGTCTTGACAATAAATCAAATAGTAGGATTATAACATCTTGTAGTTTTAGATCCAGTTTCTGTTTCAAGTTATCATCTTTGATATATTTATCTGCTTGGACTTCAGGGTTTCTCAACTATTACGATGCTTGTTCAGAAGGTTTAAGAGCAGCCAGTCCTTTTCTAAAATTAGGAGGGCCTGGGGATTCCTTCCATCCCTTACCCAAGTCACCCATGTGCTGGAGTCTTCTGTGTCATTGCTACAATGGGACCAACTTCTTCACAGGGGAGACTGGTGTAAGGCTGGATTACATCTCTCTCCACAAGAAGGTAAGTCCAAGATTTCAGTTTAAAGCCATTTTTTCAATCAGTTCAATCAAAGTTAAATTTTATTCTAATGTACAAAGTTGATGAAAATGATGATGATGATGATGATGATGATGTATGTGTTGTGTATGGGTTGATGATGATGATGAGTGTCCAGCCTATAGCAGGAAGCATGGCTACCTATTCTTTCAACTCAAAGCAAATTTGTCTTTGCCTAATTCCCAAAGGGAGACAACTTTTCTACTTCTTTCCCATTTTATATTCTAGGAGGAGCTCATACAAACAGCACATGCTGTAGTAAATGAAGTAAAAATACTAATTTTGTTGGTCTACAGGAGCTTGGTGACCAAAGAATATGTTTTCAGAACACGTTTTATGTTTATGACTCCAGTTTATATCTGTATGTTTACCACTGTATTCTCACTACCGCTAAGGAGAATATGAAATATTGTTGCAGGGACATGGGAATTCTCTCTACATCTTGCAACAAGAAATAGAAGCAGTTGAACAAATTCAGAAGCTGTTTCCAAGTTTTTCTTCTGTTGCCATATATAATGATGAAGCAGATCCAATGGTTGGATGGTCCATTCCACAACTCTGGCGAGCTGACGTGACCTATGCAGCTATGGTTGTAAAGGTAAGAGTTCATTGGTAGTTTTGGCACACTAGTGTCTCCTGATGTATTAATGTAGAATAGTAGACTTAACAGCTAATTTGTAAGCAGTGACTCAGACTAATAGATCATAAAAAAGGAGATCTCCCTACTGATACAATGGGGGTTTCCCTGAATGGTCTGATTTTAGTACTTGATTTAATTTGTATTATAATTTCCTTAAAAGAAAAAGTCCAATCCAGAACCAAACTGAGAACTTGTCAGCGAAGTGCTAGAGAACTGAGCTGGAGAATGTATACCGTCCCCCAGTTAGATCTGTCAGATAAGATTGCTCCCACACATGCCCTCTCCATGTAATACTACTGCTGTGGTGTCAGTGCTGCTGGCTGGCACACCTCACATATGTGGGAATTGTTTCCCAGCTTCTTCATAAGTTTATCTCATCAAGAGACATCAGGTATAATAAAGAAGTTCCTTGAGCTCTCAGCACAGTTCATTATTTAGCTGGGGATACTGGCTGTACACATGATCTTATTAATAACTGCTAGTAATTACTGATGTTGATCAGAAAAGCAGAAGGAGAAGAGAATGCTCAACATTCCTGCCTCTGCAGTAATTGTACCCTGGCCCCAGAGCAAGCTCAGCTCTTCCTCTGCATAGCAATAATTTTCACTGCAGGCCTGGTGCTATGTGAGCCACTACCTTAAACAGCACATAAGAGTCCAAGTGCTCCTGTGCAGGAGCAAGGAATAATTCCCAAATACAGAAGAATGTATGTCACCCAGAAGAAAGATGTATCTTATCAGCTGCTTCTGAAGAGCCAAAGGCTCCCAGTTTCCTGACACTGCATACACAAGCAATCTTCCCTCAGGCAACAAATCATTGACTTCATCATGGAGAGTTTGCAAGACAAAATAACACCGTTTATAAAGATGTGGTGATATGAGGGGAGAAAGACACAGCCATTAGAAAATTAACACTTGGTTATATGGAAGCTGAAGCACTGTGTTCGTTCAGAGACAAAATTGTGAGACTGTTTAGTTGTCTGCCTTCTGAAGTTCTGGTTAATTCTGATACTCAGGCACAATCTAATAAACAGAGAACTTGGGAACTTTGATGTTTTGCAGGAGAGGAGTACAGCAACCAGTGAAACACCAGGATAATTAATTCCAAATTAGCACCCAATGGGAAAAATTACTAATTCAGAAACAGAATCCAGGACCAGCTCACAGACAGTGATGTAGTGGGTACAAAGTAATTCCAGATTTAGAGAACCATTTAGCTTTAATTCAGATGGTAAATCTTAATTACTAATTAAGTATTCAAGACAGAGGAACATTATTTGTAGTGTAATAGCCAAGGAAATTTATTCATTACTTATGAAGAGTATTAGTAATAATTATTTCAGAGACTTACTACTGACAAAACTATAGAGGTACTTCAGATTTTACAGTGATTAATATATCACCTAAAGTACAGTTTTTCCAAGACTTATGATGAACAGTTTTTTTTTTTTGTCTTTTCAAAAAGGCAGAGTAACACTTCTTTACAGAATGCTGTAAAGATTTTTTTAAGGAATACAGGGAGTACATGTTTGTTGGGTTTCTTACCAAGGTGAAGATTAATTTTCTCTGTGACTTTCAAGGTAATAATCCAGCACCAAAACCTGCTCATTTCCAAAGCAAACAACACCATCAACTACTCGTTGCTGAGTAATGACAATGCCTTCTTGAGCTACTACCCCCATTACTTCACCCAGCGGACGCTGACAGCACGTTTTCAGATGAACAATACAAAGCCACCTCATGTCCAGATGGTGCGGAAACCAGTGCTGACTGCCATGGGCTTGCTGGCACTGCTAGGTATAGTAACCACTGATTAAAGGGCACATCAATAACTCCTCCTACCTAGAAGCTTCCAGCCTAAGTAAAATTGTTCTAGCCATCTCACTGTTCATAAAAACATGAGTTCTCTTACTCACTATTTACTAGCTGTGTCAAGAAAATGAACCTTCATTTCCTCAGAGAGATTGATAGCTCAGAAAATATTCCTGAGAGTCTGTTATCAGTTTGATTTAACTTAGTTAAATATAGTTTTGTTATACCCTCTTAGTTAAAGCTTTGTTTGTACCCTCTGTGTGCCAGCAACTCATTTTTTGTTGACTGGTACTTCTCTCTTGTGATGCTATCTCATGAGGCTGCAATTGTCTTTATGAAATCCCTGCAGCTGGAAGACTCATGCAGCATATTACGGGGAGAACTTCATTCTCTACCATGTTTGCATGTTGCTAGCTGAACCGCTAAGCATAAGAACTGCTGTAGTATGTACATACTCTGCTGTTGTAAAATAAATCTGGAGGCTGTAACTAGCAAAATAAAGCAGAATATAGCTCAACCTATACTCAATGTATTTGCATGCTTTGATCCTGCAGTTTGTGATACAGGACTGACTAGTAGTGATGCTTACAATTATCACGTTTTTTTAAAGGAGAAAAGCAGATTTTTGCAGAAGTGAAGACCAGTGGAGATGAAAGTGCTCAAAACAGCACAGTTGGCGTGCTGGCATCTGAGCACGTACCAAGGGAGACACAGCCCTCAGACAGCTGGCAAGCTACAGTACTGATGTATTCAAGTGAGGATAACGCGACTTCATCCAACATCAGCACTGTCACAGTGAATGCCACCCACTTCCCCAAACTTAGAGGTAAACAAATATCATGCAGACAGCTCATGTTAAGTGATCTTTGAGACAGAATATTGGTTGGAAAACTTCTATTGAGTTTCCTTTCATTGCAAGAGTGAATTTAATTTCCTAACTTCCTCTCTCGTCTTTTCTGGACTCCTAGAGCTCTGAGGTATGATGGTGCTCTTCTTTGAAAGGTTAATTCCTAATGTCTGTACTTTGACCCTGTCTTTAATGGCCACTACCATGTGCGACCTTTTGGAAAACTGTTGATCTCAGTGTACTTGGCTGGATATTGCCTTCTAATTGCTACGTAGTTCCCTTAATGAGATAACTCCAAGGTAGCCAACACAAACACACAATGGCACAGCTGATGCAGTTACCCAACAAATGCGTGCAGCACTTGTGCAAAAAGAGGATTTCTGTAGAATTCAGCCCCTGATTGGGACAATAGAGCTACATGGACTCCATGATTCAGAAGGCTAAATGTGATGATATATTAAGATCTATATGTAAGAGCAGAGAAGCAGCAAGCATGCGGGCAAGCAAGCCAGTCAAGCAGTCTCAGACAGCAATGTCTGTCTGTCCAAAACATCCAGAGTGTATTGATAAGGCAGAATCCTGTACTAAGCATAGATTGGCTAACCTCTGTAAACATCAGGATGTTATGAAGAATTCTCCCAGTCTTCTCAAAACAATTTCAGGGCCAAATGTTTGGCCCGTGCTGTAGGCAACAGATTTCAGTTCTGGTCGTGAAGTAATAGTTTAAAATGTAACCTTGGCAAATGTAAATTGTAGAGCCTCATGAGTGTGCTAGCCATGGGACTTTCCAGTAGAAGTCAGGCTCCAAAGTGCCAAAATCACTTTTGGAAAGGTAGACTTACACATCTGCTAAGTTTATTCTTGGTAATCTTTAAGTCCAAGTAAAAAGTTTATTTTCTTTTGCTTGTGTTCCTTTAGAGCTGGTGTATGTGACCTATTACATGGATAACAACCATACCAATCCCTATATGAAGTGGAAAAACCTAGGAAGCCCAGACTTTCCTTCTCCAGAACAGTTCCAGCAAATAAGGGATGCTGAGGTATGATTATGTGTTTGCTTGAAGTACGGATAAAGTGCTTGTGAAGAAGACAAGAAATCAGGCCCATAGTCAAAATTTTCTTAGCCCACAAGTCATGTCCTTTTCATATACACACATAAATTCACTTGCAGTCCTGCAGGAAAGTATAGCTCCTACACATCTTATGCCTTTGTGTTTATGTTATTCAACCTTTTCATTCTGGGCCTGCCCATGAAATCAGTTGCTTCTGGGGAAGTTCTGCCTTCTCTCTAAACCTTCAGTGAGCTTTGAGAATCTTTCTGTTCCATCTCCCCAAGTACCTCACATGGCTCTGTGTATGTTACGGAATGGTCAAACTGCTGCATTAGAGAGTTATAATGAACCCCCTTAGTAATAGAAAATAAACACCTCCTGGGATGAAAACTACCCAATGCAAGTTCAGAAAGCTGTGAGGGGCTCAAAGGGTGACTGGCAGTTTTCCCTCATCCTCACTAGTGCTGAATTAAGGAATAGAAGAATTAAGGAGTAAGTCTCTGAGAACTCCTCTCCTCCCTATGAATAAAAGCCATCTGGAGATTATTGTATGTAAGCATATGTGAGCAGCCTGTCACTTCAGCTCCCCCTGCCATAGTTCCCCCTATTCATTCAGACTCCCAGGTTATAAAAAGGAGGTAATATTTTTTCCCTTCAGGGTCCACAGACAATACTTGCTTTCTGACTTTGGCATACAGTACTGTGTCTTCTCTTCCCAGTCACCATAATTGACTGTTGCTAAGTAGTATTAAGGATGCTGTAGGAGACATCTGCTCTTCCTTGAAAAGGGCAGCAGCAAGATTTCAGATGTTCTTGGATATCTGATACAGCCTCAACCCAGAGTCCAGCTGTGTAGCTGTTGTAACTTGTTCTGCATGCTGGGAAGAGATGGGGCCATGGTTTATAAAGACCTCTAGACTGACCAGCATCCATGGGAGGTTACAGAAGTGACAGACTGTGCCTAGGGCACTTGTGATCAACCCGGTTTGTGAGATGGACAAACCCTTTGTTTCCTGAAGAACTGGAAACGAGGTGAGTATAAAGTCCCCCAGTGAAGAGAAGTGTAGAGAACTTTGATGTGTGTAAGCATTAGCAGTACCAACTTGGTTGGAAATTTAGAATCCTAAAGTAAATACACAGGCACTTTACACTGGTTTAACACTTGGTCTTTAGGTGCTGTAATGAAAGATTTTTCACAGCACTACGATTTGGTTCCGCAGGACCCAGTGGTAACAGGCCCGTTTCCATTTCCTGAAGCTGGCATCCTGACACTGAAGCAAGACTTTCCTGTTCCCTCAGTCTTTCTTATCCACATCTGTGCAAGACCCAGAGCGGCTCCTGGTCAAGTATGTGTTGTACTCTACCATCAGACACATCAAAACTGAAACTGCTTCCTGCCTTAAATCTTAGAAGACTATTTGAGGGTTTTTTTGTTTTAAGTACTGTGTAAGAATTAGTAAATTAACAGTTCTTCCCTCTTTTGATAAGAAGGCTCTCAAAGATATAATTAAAGTATTACATAGCAAGTGATAGGATTCACTGAGATGAATGGAAGTTCCCATGTTAAGAAATTAGTAATGCAGTACTAAAAACTGGAGTATCTTTTAAAGAATCACATGGTATGCTAGAAGGATTGACAACATCTCTCTAGTTAAAAATTAACAGCTAAAGCTAAAATGGAATTATGGCTGTTAGATAAGACGTCTGTATCTGCTCATTCAGTCTCACCCAAGTTCATAGTAGTACCCAGAGCCTTTGAAGGTCCTCTGCAAAGTTGATGAATGGGACACATAGGCTGCAAAAAGCTAAAGAGCCAAGAATTATGTTTTTATATCTGATCTCAATGGAAAAAAAATCAAAGCAAATAATTAGTAAGGAAAGACGAACACAGCAATTTGACCTGGCTTTTCTTACATGGGCTTGTGTCTTTATACAGGTGTCTGGTGTTCGTTTGATCCCTCTCACAAAGGGGCAGGTCATTGTGCTGTGGGACGACGATGGTGTAAAGTCAAAGTAAGTAGCTTTAAAATAAAATGGATATAAATGAGTTACCAGCATACTACTCCCTAAGTTTCCAGAAGCCCTACAGAGTGAAGCGAGTTCACAAATTAATGAATTGTTGCTCTTTGATAGATGGTACAGTGCATTTCTCTGCCAGAGTGAACCGTAGGATTTGTGTGCACAAACTGTGAAGAGCAGCCCTGCCTAATTTGCTGCTTGATTGAAGGAATCTGCCTGTTGCTCACCAGCCTTCAGTGGCATTTCTGAGGGAATTCTATTCGGCATAGCAGACAGGAAGATTCATGGTAAAAGATATATTATCAGCAGATGCCTAAGTGGGATCTTGCATGTCTCTGTAAGGGATGTGAACTGGAACAGAAAACCTCCAATTGCTTGCTTCAACGAACTGGACTCGACTGGAAACCCTCTGTAGGTGAACTTTGAAAGGTGATTGATCCAGTGTACAACCAGATTGCCTCAGGAAGCAGTAACTTAGCTCCTTTTCAAGGCAGTGTCCCTAGGTTCTTCATTCTTGATAACCCTAGTGTCTGAGTGAAAGATGCATGACATTTTGTGATACTGCATATACCCAAAGCAGAAAGTCTGAGGGTTTTTCTGGGGGCTGTTGGAGCCCTGGTTCTTCCTGATAGTAGCAATTCATGCCATCCTACATTTGGTAGGAATGAATCAACAACATTCCTTATTTTTCCCTTCTTGTTGAAGTAGCCCTGAGATTAGTATTTGGTAGTTCACACATTATCAGTTGTATTTACAAACCTCTCTTGTTCTCTTTCCTAGGTGTATAAAGACATTTGAAGTGGAATTCTCATTGGATGGAAAAGCGTACCAGCGGATTAATGCCAAAGACACAATATTCACTCTCTGGGTCTACTGTCCAGGTATGGCAAGAATACTCACATTAGGTAATCTGTCATGTGATATTGCCACTCATGAGTGTGTGAACCATTGTTTAGTAACTACTGAAAGTAACTTGCTAGTAACACACAGTCCCTCACAAATAAGAGCACATCCCTTCCTTTAAGATCATATTCTCAGTAAGAGCCTTATTCTCAAGGACAAACTGATTGACAAGTAGTCATGAGGACATTATTAGTAGAATGGCTCAGGTACTTCCTAGTCCCAAAAACCAGTCACTGAGCTGCAGGCCTGGTAAGGTGCCTGAGAAGTTAAGGAGCAATTTTGTAGCTGGTGTAGAAATATGTTAAAATGCTAACAAAAAACCCCATCAAAAACCATGACCAGACCTTGCAATAGAAGCTTACTCAGATGAAACATCCAAGTGTTTCATCCAAGATAGTGATGTTTGATTTTGGTTTTTTTTTTTTTTTAAGCAAACGCAGTCTAGTCTGCAACATGACCATCCAACAAGTATTGATAATAAGCACTGATCAGGGCTGGGTGAAACACAGACAAACCTTGTCTTACACTGATACCGTTAAAAAGCAGTTGAGAGATGTTTTTACCAGAAACAATGGCTTATCTTACCCTGAGAAAGTCCTAACATCAGCAGTGGTTGCTTAATAAAAGTTCAGAGCCATTATTGCAATGTACACAATATATTATTGTAATGTACATAGGCGAGCAAAGACTGTAAATCATGGCTATGACAAATCTCTGAAATTTTTATTTATTATTCTATTATTATATTATATACCAGTTTTAACACTCTTTCAAAACCAATAGCAGCAAAATAGACTGCTTGAAAAAATGTCATGTCTCATCAGTCCTTACTGCCAGGAACTTCCTCCTCCCCCATTATTTCTAGCATTCTTTTTTTCTAGAATAAAAACTCTACAACGCACATAAAAATCTGTTAAGTAGATAAAATACTCCCAGATTTGTATTACTTGTGTGTTCAGTGATTCTGCTAGGGAAAGCTCTGTTCTATGAATTGGATCAAGCATATCAAGCAGCAGAACCACAGAAGATCAGCTCACATACCTTTAAAGTAAGTGGTGCTGCCTCCTGAGAAGAGCAGAGGGTTTTCAGTCAGCCTGTGTGCTTCTTGTTCTGCTTCTTTGTTGAACCTTCCCCACATAACCTGTTCCAAAGGCAAAATTCAGGCAGAAAAGTAAGTTGGAAAAAAGGAAATTACTAATTGTGCATTGCAGACTTCTTCCAAAGGAACTGCTGGGAAAGCAATCCTGTAGCTGCACTTGCAAATCCTATTAAGTAGAGAGGACATCCTTGGTGAAACAAGGTAAAAAAAACAGTGCTTGGCCATGAGGAATTTGTTACCATTTTTAATCAGGCAGGCACAGACACACTCATATAGGGTGCATAACTGATTTCCCCAGCCCTTTCCACAAACCTACACTTTACAGGAGTAGTGGCTGCTTCGCAGCCTCCCAGTACCACAGGTGACAGCGTTTCACAGTGACTATTTCTGACCTTTTCATTTGCAGGGGGCTCAGTCTCCGGCTTTTACAGAGTGCGTGCCATTGACTACTGGGGGAAGGCAGGCCTGTCCTCTCTTCCTGTGGGGTACGTCGAAGCTTTCAAGTGATGCTGAAGAGTGGTGCCCGGCTTGGTGTCAGAGTGGTGTATGCTCCTTGCAAATGACAACTCCCCAGAAAAATAGACTCCTCCCAGGCTGAGGAGGGCGTGTGGAAACGACTTGATGAAGTTAGGAATGCAAGTTAGAAGCAATTGCCCCTGTTAACTCTTCACAGCACAAAAGACAGCATTATCAAACAGCCACAACTGCCAACCCAACTGGTAAGAGGCTGCCGTAGGACAGGATTCAGCCTGGTAACTAGGAATTATGGGAATAAATACTTACGATTCCCTGTTTTTCACTGAGCTAGTGGCCAGGGCAAGCTAAGATTTATAGAGGTCACAAACTGTAGCAGGAATAGAACCATTACTTCACGATGTGAGTGAGGATGGTAGCAAAGGCACATGGAGGACCTGTCTGAGAGTGAACTGGTTGCCTTAGCTGCCAGATGTCTTTGCTTAAGGATTTGATGGGAAAGTGCACAGTAACCAGACGCATTCAGAGCATGAAGTAAAGGATCCCCTATTCCTTGCTCACAGGAGGTCACAGTGGGTTATTTCAGAACACTTGCCATGTCTTCAGGTGTATGAGGTTTTTCACTCTCTCACAGAGGGCTTTCCACCCAGCTCTCTCAGTATTTGTGACAATTACATGTATGCCAGAGCTATTTCCCATAGGCAGAGGAAGGGAAGAAAGCACAGAAAGCCCTAGCCTCCAGACTTCCCTGCCTTTTCTCTTTCTTGTTTTTGCCCAAGTCACTTATTTGCACTTTGGCCTCTTTGTGGTGGAGGCTCTTACCCTGAAAGTCCCTCTTTCTCTCCATTGCTGTCACCTATCCTGGTGTCCTTCGGCCCTTACAGCTAACACCTTCCCTCACAGACTGTAAGAGGCCGCTCAGCTCTGCATGTCCAGGAGAAACACTAGTTAGAGCCTTTTGTGTTTTCATATGACAGGACAGCACACTCTTGAATGTAGCAGGGCTGCTACTTAGGACACTTAGGACATTAACAAAGAACAGTTTGAGCCCCTGTGCTTTGCAAAGCATGTGCACAAGCGTGTGATAGCCCTAGATCACGGGCTACAGATCACTGGCTGTGCTTGCAGCTGCCAAACACTTTATGTAAACAGCAAAGTTCCCTGAAATTGCAGGGGTGCTGCTTTATTCTTCCCTTTTCACAACTGGCGCAGTTTGAGCTGTGCCTTTAACAGGCTTGCGGAGAGAAGGATAATGCCAGTGAAAACAGCTGGAGTGTTTTCCATAAGAGGGAGTGACTTTGTCACACAAACAAATCCCCTACTGCTCTCTTTGCTGACATCAGCCACCTCACCAACATAACAACAAAAACTGCGTATTTGATGAAACATTCAGGTCTCAGAAAAAAGATGTGCCCAAGTTTGCACAGTAGGAGAGAACTGAGCTACCTCAAATACCCTCAACTTTTACAGCATGGAAGAGAAACATGCAAAAAGTCAGCACATGTGAGAGATGTGGCCTTGTATCTCCTTACTTGCTGGTTACTTGTTCATGTGATTGTACTGAAAATTAGCCTTAAAAGATTTAATCTGTCATAGAATTCATGTCACAGAATGAAATATTTCCTCATTTAAGTTTTAGTAAGGGGTACTTATCGCATCCTAGTCCTCCAATTCCTTGTCCATACAGGCAGAATAGAAAATGGCCATGGGTCTTACTGAATTGAAAACACTCTTAATTTAAGAAAAGTTACTGAAACATTCTACTTGGATGGAGATAGTAAAATGCATTTTAAACTTGTGATAATAGCCCCTGAGTGAAGAACCAGTGTACACAGTTAAGTAAAATCTAGTGGTTAACACACGTTTTGCTAGTATGAGGTGGAATGGCAAATAAAATTATTTAGAGAAATATTAAGTATAGGATCTTGGGGAGATTTTAGTGTATCTGAAGCAGGGGGAGATGTAGGAGCTTGAGTATATAGTTTAGTGTGTTAGGATCCCACCTGAGTAGCCCTTCTGCTTTAAAATGTTCCCACCTTGGCAATCAGAATATTGCAGTCTTTATNAAAAAAAAAGAAGAAACGTAGCTGTAGTGAATAGTATTGATTTTTTTAATGCAGGGATGAAAATATATAGATGTGCAAACCATGAAAAATAGAAGATTTCTTCTGAAAATCTTCTTTGCTGCTATGATATAAACTCATTCCTTTAAGAAATGAGCGTGTATTGACAATTACAGAGAGAAGAGAAGTTGGTATTTCCAGGTATGAGTTTATTTCTGACAAACTATAAGTTTTGAAATAGCGTTTTCTTTTTTAATCATTTAATGTCTACAGAAAAACGCTATTTAGTACTTGAAACTTGAGATTTCTGTAACTAGCTGTTGCTGACTCTGATAGTGTTTCCAAAATTGCATGGTTATCTAATCTCCTCTGTTACATGTAGTGATCAGCCCCCCATTACAGTTTGAGTTTTTAGAAGTGCCAGGTATCCATAGCACCAGGTGTGAATAGCGGATGCTTAGTAGTTCTGTAGTATCATAACCAAAGCAAGGCTGCAGAGCACTCATGTATGTCTTTTGCTGTTCATTAATCCAGATAAGAATATGTAACTGCAACTGCAACATGGGATTATTTGCCTGTGCTTCAAACAAAAGCTTTTGAGACTATATAACCATTTTGCAACTGAAAAAACCTTTCAACTGAGTATTTTACAATGTCTAATTGTGTATATGCTACATTTGTTACCATCTTCTGTAAGAGAAAATAAAAACAGTTTTTAATCTTTCACATGAGCCCTGTAGAAGCAGGATCTGGTCATTGTGTTGTGGAAACTGCTTACAACTCTTATGTCAACAACTTAATCTAGGAAAGTAAAGACTCTTCTCAAGGACTGTCGTGTTTTAACTCCAGCCAACAACCAAGTACCACACAAGTGCTTGCAGTGGCTACCAGCTCAAGGGTAAAATACTTTGACTTGTGGAAGTTCCAACATTACATAAAACTGAAGCATGAAGGGAACCTTACCATAAAAATATGTCGAGGCTGAAGTAGAAACCTAAATGCATGATTACTTCAGTTACCACAATCCAGGGAAAACTGGTCAAACACAAGGGTCATGGTTATCTGATCTCAGTGTCCTTGCTGGAGGAGGTTTACTGGCGTGTGAAGGACGATATCCTTGCAGGGTCCCTCCTGCTGTTGCGCAGTCTTAGTCTTTCTGCCAGTACTAAAGGACCTTCTGAGGACAAAACAACAGTCCTTTTAATGCATAAACATTTTTTTTTTAATTTTGTCTTGTTTGTGGAAAGTTTGTGCAGGACAGAGATTATGACTTCGGACCTATACACACTTAAAACCCAGGAATAATAGACTGCTTTTCATCAGCCAGCTCAAACAGCAGACAGAAGATGTCTGCCTCTAGATATGCCTGAGGTGTTTCATGTTGAATTCAACAGAATTTCAAGAGATGCGTAAATCTAATCAGGAAACACTCATGACTACCTGCCCTATCCTGACTTGTCTTTCCCATTTCCTGCAGTCATTGGAGACAAATGGATATAATGTAACTCCCATCTGTTCTTTAACTTGCCCCATCATAGGATGGGGACTTGCTTGTGGTCCTTATGGAAACATGCTCCCTTGAGTACAATTCCCGGGGCTCGTGAGACCTCTGTGGTGTATTCAACCAGAATTGCCACCATATTTCTATGATCCGGCAGGCTTTGCCTCATGTGGCTGAGGAGGAATTTTACTGCTGATCTCGTCTGGACAGACTACACCAAGCACAATAAGGATGCACTGGCTCCTGCATATTGATTGTCTCTTCTTGCTACAACTCTCATCTGCTCTGGTAATACAATTAGCGTAATATAACCATAGACATTAGAAATACCACTTCTTTAAGACTGGTAGTGTTGGTCTGACAGTTTTGGCCAAAGGCCACGCTTCTTCAGGTATGGGTAAGTGTTGTCTAATCAGTTGTTGTAAAAGTCCTAAGGTCACAGATTCCACTCCATTACTTCCTGCTGGGAGGAGGGTGAAAGTGGAGAACATTCAATCAATGCATTGACCTTGCACTTAGCCCAGCAGAAAAGGCTGATACTTTTTCAACAGTCAGAAGTTCTCTGTCTGTGTGGGGTTTTGATAGCATTGCCTGCTAGTGCTCCTCTCTTTCTGTCCTTAGCTTTAGGTGGTAGCTCACCATCTTATTCCTTGTTAGGGTAGCTTTCCCTAGACCTAAAGAGCAAGGACACCTGTGTTCAAGCGTGTTGAGAGCCTTAGCCTCACCAGTGTTGCCACTTTGCAACAAGGGAAATGCAAGTTTGAGAGACTTTGCTGCATCCCTGGGATAATGTCTCTGGTTCTGGACAGTGTGTCTGGTCTTTGGTTTCTGTACCCTTTCTGCTTACTGTAGGTAAGATTGTAAAAGTATCTTGCAGAAGGTGTTTAATAGTGCAGTACTCTGAAGGTCTTCAATCGAGATCCTCAGCCTTGTTCCACACTCCTTTTGGAAGCCTCGGGAGTAGGGGTTGTTCAGCTTGGTCTTACCTCTGTGCTTGGTAATTATAACTTGTAAAAATTTGTGTACTTGACAAACTGCAGGATTCAGCAGGATGCTGGGGTGTTCTAGACTGGTATTTGTATTACTAAGAAACACAAAGTGAATATGATTTTACTGAAAAGCAGTGGGAATAATGCTGACTCAGGCTACCCTTTTTCTACATGGAGATTTCTAGGTACTGTTCTTTTGATTTTCTCTAGCTGAAATTCTTTGCCATAAGCCTAGTCTGTTCTATATCTTTCAGTTTTATACCTTTCAGATACTGAAAACTGGATTATGAAAGCAGAGGGTAGCAGATTACTGGTAATGGCATTAGAAATGCAAGCACCTGCTCATTTAAAGCAATGTCAAGTGTTACTGAAAGTACCATCTGCTTTACTGCATTTGTGGTTCTCCCCTTGGGAGGCCTTGCTCAGACACACACACAAAGTCCTGTTTTTGGTTGGAGCCATCTCACTGATGTGCCTACACCCTGCCCTGTGTCTTGCTGCCTGCCCTCACTTGCTGGCTGGACTTTCCAGGTGAATCCCAGACTTTCCCTGTCGCCATGCTTTTGTCTGACGATCAGCACTGTCAGTGCCCCTCTCACCATCCTCGCCCTGCCCTCCCTGTTCATTGCTGGGGAGTGACAGTGATCTGCCTGCTGTGTCACTGCTCCTCTGCGAGCATCCTCAGTCGTGCTCCCCAACAGACAGGACAGCAGGCAAAAAAAAAAAAAACAGTTCCAGAGGTGCCTTTTTTTTCCAAAACATTTATTGACAAATGCCACATTAGGTATTCCCTTGAAAATTCAAATATCACTATTATATTGCACACTGTTTAAAGATCCCCCAATATTTTCATGTGTTTTTCAGGAAAAACACACTATTCCATACTATGATTTTTTATTATTATTATTAGTTGAGTGGCAGCTTCAAGACCAAGAGGTCTGGTTTCTGTGCTTAAGGATAGGATCAGAAGCATACTTCTAGCAGGCCCCTAGAAAGAAAGAAAAGGAAACTTTAGTCTGTGTAAGTAAATTCGCAGAGTGCTTTAACAGCCTTTAAGTCTCCAGTGAAGCTGTAACTACAGCCTTCCTAGGGTACTTCTGAATCACAGTACAAGACTAGGATGCACGGTGCAAAACTTGTTTGCATTTCTCTCTGTCTGTTGGCACAGATGCAGGCAGCCTTTCCCAGCTATCCATGGGCTTTCAGCTTTCCTGAGCACCCAGCCATGACCCTGCAAAGCAGCTGCCTTCCCTCTGCTGCAGGGAGCAGCAGTACAGAGGGGTATGGGCAGGAATGCTCGCGGCCTTGCGTGATGCCAGCACCTCCACCTCTGCAGTGGAGGACTGGCTAACACAACAGCGTGCTGTTCAGGAGGTTTTAGCTGCCATTCCTTGTCCCACAGTGCGGAGCACGTGTGTTACGTGGCTTAGTAAAGGGTCAACTTCCAGGCAAGGCAGTGAGGTTGTGAAGGGTGTGGGTGCTCAACTGCCAGCAAAGAAGAATTTCTGCCTCCAGCATAGCCCTAAAAAAAAAAAAAATCTGCCTATTTCATGGACAGCATTGGAACAAGAACATCAATTCCTGAACCTCCAGAAAAATTCTCTCTTAAAATGGAGACACGTATGTGGTGCAACTACTGCCTTCCGCTGCCAGCAGACGCAGTCAGAAATGCTGCTCAGAGCCCCTCGTCCCTGCTGCTCAGACCACATAGGACACAAGTAATGATGGAACTAAGGAGTGTGAGAGTGGTCCTTCCTGGAAGCACCTTCTCATCCTTTGAGGGCACTGCAGAGACCCAAGGTAAGATGCTGTTGTGCCAAGACAAGCATTTCCAAGTGCCGAAACACTGGGTTGTTGCATCCATCCCTACTGCAGTGATCGGGCTGGCCTTCTTCTGGTGGTGTACCAGTTTCAACTCACAGGATCCCTGTCAGTAGCAGGCTTAAGGCTGCAGAACCAGCCTGTAGTAGGCTCTTGTCCTTGCATGGATTTCCCTTTGTTACTCTTTCCCTATTAGATCTAACATGAGGAAAAGGTTGTTAAAAAAACAACTCAGTTTGCTGTGGTTCCGTCACATTTAGAGCAAATGCAATCACCTACTGTGCAACTCAGTGAGTTTGCTAATTAGCTCGAAGTACCTGACTGAAGCACAGGCTGGAACTGGCCAGACATGCAGATTTCTTCCTGCTTCTGGCGCACAATGCGCTGGATGGCTGGGGGGAGGCCCCGGGGGTTGCGGGAGAAGATCAGTGAGTAGCCGTCATCGCAGGAGCCATCCTCCTTCAGGCTGCGGCAGGCATAGGTGATGGCATAGTTGTCATAGTCAGTGTCAATCACCCAGTAGTTGTCCCCTGAAACATCAGAACGCAAAGATTTGTCACAGCGGGCACAACAGAGCAGAGGTGGATCCTTCAGCACAAGGCGAACTTCACATGGCAGGGATAGCTTTCCAAAGGGTCTGTAATCACGTCACACATCCAGCCTATCTCCACACCACGAGGGGAAGAGCTGGAGCAAGCACAGGGCATCTTGAGACCATGTTTTTCCCCACAATGCTCAGTGCATTTTCACCTTTTTTTTTTTTCCTTAGGCTAGCAGTATTAGGAGGACTAGGATTTTCTAGGCTTTCAATGAAAAGATATCTCTTTATGTTACTTGCCCAAGCATGGTGGAAGGAAGAACCTACAGTACAGATTTCATTTCCTATTGAGAGGAATGATGGTTGTGTCTTTACAAACAAACTGTGGGTCTAGTGATAGACAGGATTAGCAGCAAGAGATAGGAGAAACAATGGTAGGATTCCACTGATTGATGAATGGGTATAAGACATTTANACAGGAAGCCTCAGTAAAACATTCCTCCTGTTTTCTAGCCTTGCTCAACTAAGTTCTTTTTGGTGTGGCTCGTCTGCTGGTACTAAGAGAATGTACTTCTTATGCATTAGAAGTCCTCCCCAGCTTCCACTGCTGGGGAACTGCAGCTATGGGAGGGCACAAAGGATGGGCTTTGAAGGGCACGTAACAGAGGTTCAGCATGAGCAGTTTCTGAATAATGGGCTTGAGCTGACAGCTCCATTTCTTTGAGTCCAGCTGTGTCTATCTGGGGAGAAATATGTCTTGTTGCTGGGACACAGCTGCGGGTCCACCTGTCTCTTCTGTTTAGCTATGAGGAGTACAAGCATGACTGACCTCAGCAGTTTTGTCATGCCCACAGTGGGCCCCAGGAAGTATGGCTTCCTTAGGTTAAACGCCACACTCAGCCATACAAAACCCATTTTGTGTGGCAAAATGCCTCTAAGCCCGCTTGTTAGTATGTAGAGTGTATAAGAGGGATCTCTGGGGAGTGTCTGGATGCTGCCCTTTCTGTGGAGATAAAATGCACTGCTTTGATAAAGTATCTCCCCCCAAAAGGGATGTTTTATCTTCACTTGGAACAATCTGAGCTGAACTGTTTTTCCTGCTTATATTTGGAAGCACACATCTGGACAGCTGTAAGCAATTTACTAGCATCAGGGGGCTGGAGAATTTAACTCACCACCACTGGAGAGGTAGCTGGCCAGTCCCTGGTAGGTCATATACATTTTTGCTGGAGTGGTTGGGTCAGGTACCGTGTACTGAGCAGCCATGTCAGCACAGATCACCCAGAAACTGCAACGAGATCCATAAGATTCAAGGTAAAACCTGGCAGCATGAAAGCTTCAAACTGGTATCCTTCATTCAGGAGTTGGGCACAAATGCCTCAGGCATGGGCATGGCCTTTCTCAGTGCAAAGTCACTGTCATTAAGTAATGCAAATCTGTGACAGCCCCCAAACACTGCCAGTGATTGCTGCTGCCGTCTGGTCCCCAGCTCTGCTCTTCAGCTACATGGCGGCTGGGGCAGTGCCCCGACCCTCCTCAAGTTCAGTAAACTTTTTGCTACCCATTTTTCTACAAAATTCACCAATTCTGTACAGATAGCCACCAAGCAAAATAATGAATGTTGTTTCTTGGCTCCCTCCTAGCAGTCTGGAGGTTGAGCTCACCTGCATTTAGGCTCTTTTGGGGTCAGTAACTGTGCCCCCGAAAGAGGCACTCCCCTGTCTATCCCTTCCAAGCAATATGGGCACAGGAATGTCTGTTACAAGCACAGTAATAGTTACAGCCCCTCTGCCAGGCTGGTGAAAAGTGGTCACAAAGGCCCTGTGTGCGTCCATTTGTTCCAATG